>CM052539.1:105847016-105892827 GCA_028533065.1 Trachops cirrhosus | reverse complement strand
TGATCCCTCAGACAAGGGTTTGATCTCCAAAATATATAAAGAACTCACAAGACTCCACTCTAAGAAGACAAGCAACCCAATTAAAAAATGGGCAAAGGACTTGAACAGACACTCCTCCAAGGAGGATATACAAAGGGTCCAGAGACATATGAAAGGATGCTCAGTATTGCTAGCCATCAGAGAGATGAAAATTCAAACCACAATGAGATACCACTTCACACTGGTCAGAATGGCTATCATAAACAAAGCAACAAACCACAAATGTTGGAGAGGGTGTGGAGAAAAGGGAACCCTAGTGCACTGTTGGTGGGATTGCAGACTTGTGCAACCATTGTGGAAAACAGTATGGAATTTCCTCAGAAAACTAAAAATGGAAATGCCTTTTGTCCCAGCGATTCCACTGCTGGGACTATATCCTAAGAATCCTGAAACACCCATCCAAAAGAACCTATGCACTTCAATGTTCACAGCAGCACAATTTACCATAGCCAAGTGCTGGAAGCAACCCAAGTCCCTAACAGTAAATGAATGGATCAAAAAACTATGGTACATTTACACAATGGAATTCTATGCAGCTGAAAGAAAGAAGGAGCTCCAACCCTTTGCAACAGCATGGATGGAACTGGAGAGAGAATTATGCTAAGTGAAATAAGCCAGGCGATGAAAGACAAATACCATATGATCTCACCATTAACAAGAACCTAATCAACAAATTGAACAAGCAAGCAAAGTATAGCCAACAACATTGAAATTGAGAACAGGCTGACTGATCAGAAGGGTGAGGGGAGGGGATAAAGAGGGAAAAGGGTGAAGGTTTTGCAGGAACAATCATAAAGGACATATGGACAACAACAAGGGGGCATTGGAAATGGGGGAGGGAGGCAGGGAGGGCTGGGATGGTGGGGAGAGGTTGGGGGAAAAGACAGAAAACTGTACTTGAACAACAATAAAAAAATAAACTAAAAAAAAACCCAAAATGACTGAGTGAGTACAACAATGAATCTGTATCAAATTTTGCATTAAGCTTTGAACATTCCTCTGCAGAAATGATTCAAATGACTCAGAAGGTTTTCAGGGATGATGCAATGAGTGCAGCACAAATAGAAGTGTGGTACAAACACTTCAAAGATGGTGGACGATCTGTTGAAAGTGATCCATGTTCTGGAAAGTTTGCAACAAGCAGAACACCTGAGAATGTTGAAACTGTGTGGGCTGCAGTCAACAAAGATTGGCGACTGACAGTGTGAGAACTAGAAGCTGACGCGGGAAGCCCAAAAACTATTGTGCCCAAGATTCTGATGCAGGAACTTGGCATGAAATGTGTCATGACAAAATCTGTGCAGAGGTTTTGGCATAACATTAAACCACCCAGGTGACTTAGTCCCCCTACCACCCAGATTTGGTTATGACGTCTGCGTTTTCCCAAAACTAAAATCTCTTTGGAAAGGGAAGAGATTTCAGACTGTTGATGAGATTCAGGAAAATACACCAGGGCAGCTGATGGTGATTCCAACAAAAGATTTTGCAGAGAGTTTTGAACACTGGAAGAGAGGCTGGAAGAACTGTGTGAGGTCCCAACGTGCCTACTTTGAAGGGGACTGAGGTGTCATTGTCCTATGTACAATGTTTTTTGTATCTTCTTCAGTAAATGTCTCTATTTTTCATATTATATGGATGAATACTTCCTGGAAAAACTATATATATATGGAGAGAGAAATAGAGAGAGAGAGGGAGAGAGAGAGAGACTCTAACTTTTTACTACCTGAAATTTTTGTCTATATATCTCACCTGAGGATGTCCTGTTGCCTAAATTTCCTGAGGTACTGTTGAAGGTTTGTTAGATTCTAGGAAGAATAAAGATTTATGCAAATGAATAGAGCAGGAATACCATCTGCATTATATAAGCTAGAAAAGTATGACACACACCATCAATCCTTTTGCCTCGGGACATAAAGTGGTCCCAGCTAGACTCAGAAACACCCCTACACTATGTGGCAGAGGGCTTTGTGGGAAAGAAGAGAAAGTTACACTCTGCTTAGAACAATCTTACAGCCAAGCTGATATAGTTAAGAGAATGCTGGTATTAGAAGTAGTGAAATGTTCTTATCTAGTTATCATTTATATCTTAGCATCTTCCTTTTTGTCCTCTTTTGCTTTCTTCTTAGATTTTTATTGACTTGCATACTGTTATTTCTTAAGTACCAAAAATCGGTAAAGAGGAATTAAATAGAAATACAAAGATAAAAGTTCCCACAAGAGTGAGTGAGGAAGTGATCACATGCATAATTCTTGGGTAGATTCCTCTGTGTGTGTGCGTGTGTGTGTGTGTGTGTGTATGTGTACACAACTGGAAAAGGTGAGGAGTCAAGAGGATCTCTACTGTTTTCAATACACTTTGCTGTCTCCAGTCTCCCAAATCAAAGATATCTAAATCATTATCCTTCAGTGCTTGGAAAAGCCTGAAGAATCCTCAGGACAGGTAGGATTCCCCTATCTGCAACCTAGTTTCTATTCTAGCACTCAAAAAATCAGCAAGGACAAGAGGAAAAGCAAGCATAGGGGATTAAGGATGAGGAACTAAAGAAGGGAATCCAGGAGAAAGGAGAAAGTAGAGTCTAAAAGAAGAGAGGTGAGTGCCAGGAGAAAGACAGCAGTAGGAGCTGGGAAAGAAAACAACAGATTCTTGAGGCTAGAAGAATGGAAAGAAAAGTTTAAATATTGTACAGAATAAGCAAGGCAGTGCAAGACAAATACTATATGATCTCACCTAAAAGTGGAACTTAATCAACAAAACAAACAAGCAAGCCAAATATAACCAGAGACACTGAAATTAAGAACAAACTGACAGTGACCAGAGGGCAATAATGTGGGGAAGAAGGGGAAGGCTCATCAAGGAGCATGGATAAAGGACCCATGGACAAAGTGTACCCATGGACCCAAAGCCAGAGCTTTGTCCATGAGTAGGATCAAAGGGTGGGATCAAGGGTGGGAGGTGGGCAAGGGTGGGGTGGGGGAAAGTGGTGGCAGGGAATTGGAGACAACTGTACTTGAACAACAATAAAAAAGAGAGAGAGAAAAGAAAGAGGAAGGATTATAGCACTCTCACATGAATTACCTTATTTAACCTTATTGAGAACTCTGTAATACAAGTTTTATAGCCCTTACACTTAAGGAAACTGAAGTTCAGAGATATTAAGTATCAGGCCTAAGATCACACAAGTGGGAAGGGAGTTGAGAACTAATACTGTTTCACAGAGTAAATGTTTATTGAGAGTGTATTGTGAACCAGGTGCCCGGGCTAAGCAATTCCACACATATTTCCTTGTTTAATTCAGAAAAATGTAACATTATAATATATATATCATATGTATATCATTACAATTATAATTAATAGAGGTGGGTGAGACACAAATATGAATTAGTTTTTCAAGATTATAAAGCTAGTAAGTGGCAGAATCAGGATTTAAATTCAGCTCTATCTAGCTCTGAAGTCCACGCCTTCTAAACTAGAGCAGAAATTCTATTTCAGAAATAAAGAAAAAGGACCAGACCGAAGGGAGATCTATGGCTGGAGATAGAAGAGATCAAGAAAATTAAGGGGAAAAAAATGATGTATCCAAAAATCAGATAGCTGACAATTAGATTAAAAGTGAATTAGATTAGATTTTAACTTTTGTCCTAACAAGGGAGTCAGAAAATTTATTTTAACATTTACATTTGACTTTTTTGGTCATTACACTTTATTTAATTGATGCGGGCCCCCACTCATGGGGTCCGCCACATTGTGGATGAGACACGAGAGACAAATTCTTCCGAGTCTTGTGGAGGAAAAGGGCGAGCATGGCTTTTCTCTCAAGGGGAGTAAAAGCCTCGACCTCCTCCATGACAGGCCTTTATTTCTTTTCTGGGCACATTACATGATGGTCCTCATACACTATGCAGAGGTTCACTTTAGGTGGTTACCCTTTACAGAAAACAAAGGAGCCAATGCTGCTAATCACAACACAGAGGAGGGATATTTGCAAATGAAAAGGCAAAAGTAGTTGGATCAGTTATACTCATCCTTGGAAGGTTTAGCCTGGATTTTAGGAAGTTACTTTGCAGTAAATGTTTGCTGCCTCAATTCAGGGTGAGGGAGTTTTAGCAAAAGCAAGTCTCATAGTGGCCTAGGTACAATGCAGGCCTGATTCCCCACGGGAGAACCTATCCGTGGGCATAGGTCCTGTGCATCGGACCTTGCTTTCCACTGGGAGCTGGGCCCACGCCACGCAGAACAGTCTCCTACATTTAATTGCTTTTTTTCCCCCAATAAACAAGATTGTGTAGTATAACAGAACCTTGGAACTGAATTTAGGAAACGTGAGTTTATAGTTTTGCTCTTAACTTTGGGCAAGTAATTAAATAAAAATCTCAAAAATTCACTTTCTTCATCTATAAAATAGATAGTACAACACCTTTCTTGATGATGTTACAGGATGACTAAGAAGCTCAAAGGAGGTAATATATCCAAGGACTATATATCTGTAGGTTTATGCATACAAGTACATTTCACAGCACTCTTGTCTTAGACTGCCGGAAGCCTCCTTTGTCCCCTGTGCAGACCATCCCAGGATTCAACCTTCCACATCAGAACTTGCCCATGAAAAGTACAGGCCCCATGGAAAGTACAAGGAGATGAGTACTAGTCATTGGCAGGATACCAGAGCCCCAATACACTTAGAAACATTTTACAGTCTATTCCTCTGCCATCTTATAGGTTTATTCTTTCCTTCTGGAGACTTTTCCAAATTTTAATTGTGTATTTAAATCTAATCAAGCCTTGAATATCACCTCTGGATATTGCAAAACATCAGTTTTTTTAAATAAAGATTTTATTTATTTATTTTTAGAGAGATAGGAAGGGAGGGAAAAATCAATGTGTGAAAGACACATTGACCAGTTGCCTCTCACACACCCCCAGCCAGAGACCTGGCCCACAACCCAGGCATGTGCCCTGACTGGGAATTGAACCAGTGACTCTTTGGTTCACAGGCCAGCACTCAATCGACTGAGCCACAACAGCCAGGGCAGTTTATTTTGTTTGACATAATAGAGTTGAGCTTTTAGATTTCAGTGTACAGATTAATGAAAACAATGCCTGCTGTCCCTCGTCCTCCAGAAAGACATTTCCTCTCCTCTCTGTCTGGGCTTTTTCTACTCTACTTTTAAGAACCAGTCCAAGTGGCATCTCCTTTATGAAGTTTTTCTCAGAATCTTCCCTTCTCCTGTCTCCTTCTCTTCTTAACCCATGCTTGAAATACCCTTATTCCCAACCCCCATTTCTTTTTGGTTTCTCTATACTTTCCATTAAATATATTACTGAGTGCCTATTACCTACCAGACATTGCGCTAGGTGCTGAGGACTTAGCAGTGAATAAAACCAGTGTATATTCACTTTCATGAAGCTTGCTATCTCAAGTGTGAGTGTGTGTGTATTTAAGTCTCAGTTACAACCCTGTTCAGTGTGAAGAAGGCAAGATAACTGGTATGGAAGAAAACCTATGGAAGAGAGATTTTACCTGGTAAGGGAGGTCAGGAAAAATTACCTAAGCAAAAGCCACTTAAGTTGAGATCACAAGGATAAAAATTTTATTACCAAGTAAGGAGCTCACAGAACATAGTAAGTGCTTTAAAAAACAAAACATAATAAAACAAAACAAAAAATGAAGAGCCTCCTCAAATGAAACAGAAAAGTTTAATAGAAATAACTTATTTAAGGCTTTTTACACACATCTGTGTCATTTCAGGTAATTCTCGTAACAACCACTGAGAGAATATTATTTCTCTTATTTTTTGTATCACAACTTCGAAGATAGATTAGAAATTAGACAGTGAGTTAAATGTAGCACAGACTGTCTACTTTCAGTCCAAATCACAAATTATTCTAGAGATCCTGTCCCAAATGTTTTTTTCGGAAGAGATGTTATCTTTTTCCTTTCTGTCAGAGGAAGCAAGCCAAGTAAACTTAATCTATCATTTGAATTTATTTGTTCCAATTGTATTCTTTATCTTCACCTTCCAAATAAGATTTTCTTCATACCCTCACTTATATCTGTACTGAAATACTTAATTGAGTGAGAGATTAGAGTAGGGGTTTTATAAGTGGTTGCTGTATTTCATTTTAACAAATGTAATAGGTTATCACAATTGCTGCACTCTAGTAGTCATATCTCCATAAATAGAAACCCATTGCTAGAGGGTACAGGATAATTATAATATTATCCCAAATATCACTATGCACTATACCTGTCACATAGTAGATACTCAATAAATGATGACTTCTTAATGATGAATCTGAAATAATTTTTCTTTGACAAGCCATTGCTGCTGTGATTGAATATTCATTTGTGGGGTCACTGTCAGGGTTGAAGACCTTGGTCAAAGGACAAGGTGAAGCTCCCTAGATTATGCAGACTGTCCTTGTTCTTCTGACCTCATTAGTATCATTCTCAGGATTCTTGAACTAAATACCAAAAATAAGCCTCAGGACTGCATTAAGGAAAATCACAGTTCCTCTCTACAGGAGAACAAACATTGAAAGAGTGCAAATATGCATATATTTTGATGTAACTTTATAAAATGTGACCCTGGATGAGCTTTACACAATAATGTTTTTCTTCTGAAGTTTAGGAACAATATCTCTAATTTTATAAGTAGTATAAAATCAGGCTGATGGTGTATTTACATAAGGTGAAGTCCTCCCATAACTTTCACAAACAGGAGATTGATTTTTTTTCTCTTTCATTTTAGTTCTTAGAGCATCAAGGAATTCCTTTGTATTCCAAACTATAATAAGGGGTCTGTTCAGGAGATTTGTGTCTGTGGTGAATTTTTAATGCAAATCAGTCATATGGTTATCTCCATTTTAACACTCCTACTGATCCAGATCTTTTGCATAAATTATCTCTGCATTAGCCCGGTAGAGGATTTCAAGTTTACTCAGTAATGCCTTCAGTTCCTCATTCACTGTCGCTAAAAGAAGTAGTTCTGAAAAAGAAAGCAAATTGTTTTTTAAGACCACAAATGATACCTGAAGTTTGTATAGTGCTTATTAACTTTACCTTAATGAAGATTTAATTTCCAGCAGTATTATAAATATATTGACCAATAACTCATCCAGAGTCAGTAGTCAGTACTGCTAAAAAGTGAGCACGTGTTTAACTGCAAGGAGGATCAAGAAGCCAAGTGCTTTCTGCCACAGAGTCTAAAGTTACTGTTGATTTCTCTCATACACTTTTGCTCCATTGATTTGATTTCTGTTGCAATCCTGACACTGGCTCATTCTCTGGACCAAAAATCCTGCATCACAACTGTGTGCAGAGTGACTTCACCCACATTTCTGTCATATGATCTCACATTTATAATTTCACTCAGAGGAGGGGCGTCTGGTCAAGATGGAAGAGTAGGCAAACACAGCTCACTGCCTCACACAACTACATCAAAATTAAAACTAAACTACAGAACAAGCATAACTCAGACCATCAGAAATTGAGTTGGATGGAAGTCTGACAACTACGGAACTAAAGGAACCACACCTACCCAGACAGGAGACACAGAGATATGGGGACTCAGAATGGTCTGGTCCCACACCCACATGTGGTGGATAAAAATTCAGGAGCGATATCTTGGGAGTGAGGGGTCCCAGCTCCACATCAGGCCCCCCCCGCCCAAGGTCCCAGTGCCAGGAAGATAAGCCTCCATAACTTCAGGCTGTAAAAAACAGTGGGGTTTGAGTCAGTGAAAACAAAAAAAACCGTACTGGATTCCCAAACAGTTCTCCTTAAAAAACCCACACATGGACTTACTCAGACTCACTCCCTCTGAGCTCCAGCACCAGGGTAGCAGCTTGAAAGGCACCAGTGGCATATGAGGAGGAATTGAAGTGTCTGGCATCAGGGTCAGAGCTGGGGGACAGCTTTCTCCATGACAGAAAGGTGGATTGAAGCCATTGTTCCTTTTCTGAGCCCTTCCCCCACAGAACTACAGAGACAGCAGGTGGGGGCCATATCTGAGACTCCATTACTCTGGCTCACATGGCTTGCTCCACTCTGGTGAATCCCTGAGGCTCCACCCCACCCAACGTATGACCCACACAAGCTGTTAACAGTGGCTTTTCCAAATGAATGGCTGGTCTCAGCTCAGGCTTCACATCTACCTAAATCCTCTCAAACAAGCAACAGCCAGCCTCAGCCTGCCCCCAGTTCTTGTAACTCTGGCTAAGTGCCCCCAGGCCTGGCATTAGCAGAAGTAGCAGCTAGCTTTCAGTTTGCGTTCCTCTGGGAGCCTCCAAGACTAGCATGAGTAGCAGCCATCTGCAGAGTGCTTTGTAGCTTATGCTGGGTGGCCCTGGGTGAAACACAGGTGGTAGCTGACCCTGGACTGTACTGCCTGGGGAACCCCAGAGCCTGAGCACCCAGTGGAAGCCCATGTTTGAGAACCATCACCCTGCCCCTGCACAGCTGATCCTCCATGAAGGGTGGAAGTTGGTGGTCAGTGGTCACAGCCAGTCTTTGCAGTTGACTGGCTTGGCTAAATCACTCCCATTGACCTGCCAATAAACAGAAATCAAGGCTCAACTACAAGAGGATGGTGTACTCAGCCCACATGGAAGGAGCACCTCCAGTACCCAGCCTGGGTGACAGGGGAGGCTGTACCACTGGACCTTATAAGACATAATATAGACCACCAAGGTCTAATATAGTAGACCATGCTACCAAGACAGGGAATTATAGCAGATCTACCTAATATATGGAAACAAATACAGGGAGGCTGACAAAATGAGGAGACAAAGGAACATGGCCCAAATGAAAGAATAGATCAAAACTTTAGAAAAACAATGTAACAAAATGGAGATGAGCAATCTATCAGATGCAGAATTCAAAACATTGGTTATATGGATGCTCAAGGTACTTAGTGAGGACCTCAACAGCATGAAAAAGATCCAGGCAGAAATACTAATGGAAATAAAGAACAATTTACATGGAATAAACAGTGGAGTGGATGAAGCCAAGAATCAAATCAATGATATGGAACATAAGGAAACAAAAATAAACCGATCAGAACAAGAAGAAAAAAGAACAAAAAAAATGAGGCTAGCTTAAGAAGCTGGTGGAACAACTTCAAGTATGCTAACATTTACATCATAGGGGTGCAAGAAGGAGAAGAGAAAGAGCAAGAAATTGGAAATGTATTTGAAAAAAATAACTTCCCTAATTTGGTGAAGGAAATAGGCATGCAAGTCCAGGAAGCACAGGGAGAACCAAACAAGATGGATGCAGAGTCCCACTTCAAGACACATCATAATTAAAATGCTAATGGTTAAAGATAAAGAGAGGATCTTAAAAGCAGCAAAAGAAATGAAGTTAGTTACCTACAGGAGAGCTCCCACAAGACTGTCAGCTGATCTCTCAAAAGAAACTTTGCAGGGTAGAAGAGATTGGCAAGACATATTCAAAGCCATGAAAAGCAGAGACTTACAGCCAAGATTGCTCTACTCAGCAAAGCTATCATTTAGAATCAAAGGGCAGGTAAAAACTTTCCAGACAAGAAAAATACTAAAGCCTAAAAATACTAAAGGCATCATCACAAAACTGTTATTATATGAAATGTTAAAGGGACTTATTTAAGAAAAGGAAAATCAAAATTCTGAACAATAAAATGGCAAAAAATACAAATCTATCAACAATTGAATCTAAAAGCACAATCTAAGTAAACAAGAAGAGACAGATGCATAGATACAGAGAGTGTTTTAAAGGTTGCCAGATGGGAGGGGAATGTGGGGATATGGGTGTACAGATGAGGGGATTAAGAAGCACAAATTTGTAGTCATGGAATAGTCATGGGGATGTAAAGTACAGTATAGGAAATGGAATAGCTAAAAAACTTATAGGCTTGACCCACGGACATGAACAAATGTGTGGGAATTCCCTGAGGGAGTGGGGGGTCCTGAGTGGCAAAAAGGGGGAAAATTGGGGCAACTGTAACAGCATAATCAATAAAATATAATTTAAAAACAAAGAAAAAATTTTACCCGACTTCCCATTAGTTACCCAGTGTTTCTCATTTCAACCACCCTATAGCAGTTTTTCCTTTTTCTCTTTCAATCTATTTTTTCTCCCTTCTTTCTTCCTCCACTGTGATCATAAACATGTGAAGAACAACATGCTGGGATCTCATAACACAATATAAGTTCCCGAGTTATGATTCTGAGAAGACGTGGATGGCTCCCCATTATCAGGAGAGCAATTTTAATGAGCTTTTTCTTCTTACAGTTCTTCATTCTGTCCACACTCTCTTCCCTCCCTAACTCACCCTCTCCTGTTTGGAATCTTTCCAGTGATAAAGCAGAAGGAGGCAGTCTGAGAAAGGTTAGGCAAACACAACAATATTACCAGAATAAGTAACATATTGCTCATTAAACATTTAAAATCAACAGTTGCTGGCTCGATCTGCCAATATTTTGAGAAATGCCAGTTTTATTGCTAGGTGCCACTTGGCTTGAGCTGCTTAATTCATGATTTGTGAACTGACATCTGGGCTAACAAAACCATATTCCAGTTAGGATTTTTTCATCAAGAGAAAAGCTGAAATTTCACAACACAAAGCTCTCTGTTTCCCTCCCCTTTCTGCCACCCTCCTTCCCTCCCTTCCTCCCATCCTCATGCTTCTGCCTTCATTCCAGAAACAAATGGATGTGTTAAAACAGTGAAATGTGTTTGTGGAAGATAAATAGTTTATCTTAAATATACTGTTGTAGTGTCAAACCAACTCTCAAATACATGTACATATTTTATTCACAGATATAGAATTTCAAAACATCTCTTTTTCAAACATTTATACATGAATGCAATGTCTACAAAAAATAAGAAAGAAATGACAATGTAGCTAAGATCTTATCAGTATTATGTGCCGATCTCATCAAAAACACAAGCTCAGAGTGTATTGTTTTGTTCCATAAAAGCCATCGCTTGCAACTGGCAGCAGAAGGAAGACTATATTTTGAACACATCCTTCTCTTTTCTCCCATTTTGAAGTTTTGTCTCATTTTCATTCTGCTGTCACAAAAGTGTGACTTTGTGGCTAAGGCTTCCAGTTATAAGGTTATGCTCTGTATTTCAGCAAGGGGATCCTTTGGTCAGCTGAATGACCAGTAACTATTACCACGCATTGTGCTATTTTGGGGAGGAGGTTGCAAAAATAAATAAAATTTGGCTCCTGCTCTTAGGCAGATCACAGGCCACTAGAGAGATAGCCAAGCAAACAAATAATGACATGGAGAAATAATTGCTGAAACAGAGGTGTTTTGATCCACTACAGTTCAGGCTTTCAGACTCATTGGGATAAGATGTGTACCTCAGGCCCATGAGCTCCATTTGCCTGACCTGTACCCGGAGGCACAGTTGTTATACCACACATAGGAGGTACGTGACCACCTGTGCTGATGTACTAAAATGATGATTTCAACATCCACATAGTCATGGAGAAATAATCATGACTGAAAAGGAAGAACCTCACAAGGAAGTAAGATTCTTCATGAATATCTGCTCAGAAAAGTGGTGTATCTCAGCAAAAGACAATCTACAAGGAAGGGGAGCAAGTGAAAGGTGATTTAGGACGTTGTGCACCAAGCCTATTACCACTGGTTATGGAATATAATTGTGTGTTGAAAACACACAATGACAAAGCATTTTGTTCTGATTATAAAGAGTGATAAACAAGGGAGAGGCCCCCTGGCTGGTGTGGTTCAGTGGATTGAGCTCCGGCCTGTGAACCCAAGGGTCACTGGTTTGATTCCCAGTCAGGGCACATGCCTGGGTTGCAGGACAGGTCCCCAGTAGGGCACGTGCAAGTGGCAACCACACATTGATGTTTCTGTCCCTCTCTTTCTCCCTCCCTTCCCCTCTCTCTAAAAATAAATAAATAAGATCTTAAAAAAATAAGGAAGAGGCAAAAGAATGCACATGGATCAGACATTATTAACCAGTGAAATATTTGCTTGGTACTTTGAAGACATGCTATTCTGTAATAGAAATGTCATAATAATGACAATGATGGTACATGTCACCAACTGTAGAAGTAATTGAGAATTACTTGGGAAGTGATATAAATGTGTGGTAATTAAAAAGGATTTGGTGAATTCAATTAGTTTTGGTGAGTTATGGGGTCAAATTGAGTAGTAGAGACTGACACTTCTGAAACTTTGGTATCTGTACCATCTGCAAGTTGAATATATTACTCCAAATTTGCAATACCCATATCTTAAAATTTTGATGAAAACTACACGACAGTGAATTTATGATAGGCCCTAAATTACCACTCTCATGTCTTTGGAGATGCAAGTTCAGTCAAGTTTGCATCATTATTACTATTCCTTGAGCTTACAGAGGGCAAATTTTATGATCCAAGAAGTACAAGTCCAGCCAAGCAGGTAAATGGGTTCAGATTTATTGTGAAGTTGCACCACTCTACCCTCTTCTGGGGCCTATGGCACAGGTCTGCAAATGTGTACATTTAACAAAATTAATGGAAATTGTCAATTTCAAATTATCCAAGTCACTGGATGCTTAGAGTATCATAAATAAGTAAATAAAACCCAAAGATAAAGTTCAAACTTTATACTGATTAAACATTTCAAATTTCACTTCCATCACTGACACATTTATTACTTACTATTAGGCAGAAAAAATAACCAACCTGGGTTTTCTATGTCTCTTAAAAACATGTATACACTCATTTATATTGTTAGTAATAAATTAAAAGGCTGACATTAGAAGGTAGGAAGAGGAGATGTACTCATTCCTTTACTCAGCCACTCAACAAATATATCACGATGCGTATCATATGTCATAGGGTTCTATAAGTGGAGGGCAGGCCCCTGCCCTTAAGGGGCTGACATTTAAGTGAAAATTTTAAGACTAGACAGCAAGCCCTGAACAACTGAGAATGGGCTGATTAGCTAAGCCAATGTATAGATGAGAAATATAACATCTCATTAAAAAAGAGGCCACCTTTTCAGAAAGGAAACCTAGGTAAAACTCTGAGGCACAAACAATCTTTCTTCTCTGATCTTTCATTTAAAAAGTTTTTATGGCAATCCCTGCATCACAGATCAAAATGCTTAATTTGACTTTAGAATGTGAGCAAAAACCATAAGCTTGGTATTTGTGAAATTAAACTCATTTAATTCCACATTTTAAAAAACAGTTCTAATTAGGTGTAAACATGAAGACCCATTAAAGAAACACACACATACAAATAAATTCATTGTAAAAGCTCATATGCATTTGAATACACTGATGACCACAGACATCCCAGAGACTTACTCTATTCTAATGTTTAAGACAACAGAAATTGGAATGGCTTCCTGGATATCAGTGATTTCTCTGGTGATTGTTTCTATGGTATTGGTCTCTGGACAGACTGATTGATCCAAGAGGAAACATTACTTGAAGCTAGACTGATATATTCCCTCCTGGAAATATGAAACTTGAATGGGGAGTCTCTGAATGAGATGAGTTTCTTGAGCATCATGCTACAGGGCAAGTGCCCAAACATCTGCTTAAAAGTTGCCTTATTTTGCCTTACCAAGGGCATATTGTTCAACTTTTCTTTCAAGTATATAGTTTATGCTCCATTTTATCCTATGTTAGGTTGGCCAGTTTCTGTTGCTTACCACCAAAGCACATTAACAGAGATAAATACTTGGCAACCAATGTTTCCTCTTGAGATACTCAAAGTCCCTACAAAATCAAGAGCCACGTGGAAATTCTGTTTACTTAGCAAAACTTCTAAATCATTGGGCAAATCTGAGGATTGTTAGTAGAATTTATGTAATCACTTAGTAGCAAATAAAGAATAAAAATATTTATAATGAGTTAGAAAATCAGATTTAAAAATCAAGGTTAGATTGAAGCTAAATATTTGAAATTTGCTGTGTTAAAATAAGGCACCTAGTGCTTTCTGCACCATTTCCAGTGTGATTGTATCATCTTTACACCCAGAGCTATTAATATTAATACTTGAAAAAGCAGCATTTTAATAGTTTTATCACTTGCATTCACAGATGTTGCTTCTAAAGGTGGCTGTAAACCTGTGTTCAGGTAAAGAATTAACACATAACCATTGCTCTTTGTCAGCCTTAGCATCTTTGAAAGCTTCTCCAGGATCAATAAGTTTACTTGTCTCCCCCATGCCTCCTACCATTTGAAGCCCTACAACAGGGCTATTCTGAGTGCTCGGTCCATATTTGGGCATTACTTGCCTACCCGGCATTTCCAATTATTCTTTTTGCAAGGTTTATAGACTCATTCTGCATTGTCTGGGGCCTTGCTTTAATGTGTTCTGCTGGTATGTCTTTTTCTCACCTTGTTTATAGACTCACCCATACAGCTGCTTATAAATTGTGTTGCAGGGTAAAGGCAACACGATTTATAAGCAGCTGTATGAGTGAGTCCATAAACATTCTAAATATTAAGAGCAAGAGCATTAAATATTAAGTCCCCAAACAACCTAAAATATTAAGAGCCAACATTCTCTTACTGCTTCTTGGCTTCTTGTTGTCATAGTCTTGGTAGCTGTATATTCACTTGTTACTTGAAGGTGGGTTTTAAAATGATAGTGATTAAGTCAGATGGGACATGTGTAGTAGGCTGAATACGATTCATAGCCATAAAGAACAATTGGAAAATATCCAATTCCTATAAAACATGAAGTTGGTTTAGAGTCAGACTGAGTCATGCTCACCTTTTCATGCACCTTATAAATATTTATTGATTAGTGCAGGCAATGCTCTAGGTATCAAGTCTAGGTTCCCTTTCCAAAGGGTACACCTGTCTCTCAGCTACTGTGAGAGCTATGGTTAGTAGCTTATACCTGTGGCTTCCTCTGGAGAATTTTTGTGGATGTAACCCAAGATGTTCAGAAATTCTTGGGTTACAACACAGCTGTCCCCAAATAATTAATGATGGACTGATTCAAGATTTAGCAAGCCCAGCCCTTCTATCTCAAGGTGGGAAAATGCTGCAGTACTCTTTGGAATCCAGAGCCTCACCACAGACCAGGGCAAGGCAGTTTTCTTCAGGCATTATTCTCTTTGGCCCTTACCCCTTCCTCATCCCACTTTTATCCTGCTTTCAGGTTTTTTCCTGAGGAATTCTCCTCAATAAATCATATACCCCTAAAATGCTGTCTTAGGTTCCCTGTTTAAGGAACTTGACCTAAGATAACATCTACTTTATTTCAAGTATTAGTGATAAAAATCTGAACAAGACATTGTTCCTTCCCCCCAAGAGCTTGAGACTTATTTCTTTTCTGGATTTCTCCAGATACATTCTGGTCTAATAATTGCTGGTCCAGTAAATGATTTTCCTGATTCACAATTTCCTGTTACTCTGAATCTATACATTCTTATACACCTTACTTTATTCAAGAGCCAAGCTCCTAAAAAGTTATGTAATACAGTTTCTGTAAATAGAGTTATATTTGAAATGACATAAGGGACTGTGCTATTACAACCATCATTGTTAATCCTTTCATAAAGTGAAAAATCACAAAATTACTCTACTTTGAAATTTGAATTCACATATATCACATTACTATAAAGAAGGTACTGCTTTACTGGGTAATGTATTAATACCAAAGGAATTTACTAGTGGCTTCTCCCTTCCAACCCTCCCCGCCTCCATTCTTATTTTTGGACTACCATTCCTGTTTTTATGGCTGTGTTATTATGGCCCCAGTGCTCCCATCCTGCTGAGTTTACCTTATGCTGATCACATTCAGCTCTTTTCACCTCTTTCCCTTTGCTGGGCATGCGGGTGGATGGCTATAAGCAAGAATTTGTGCATGATAATAAGGAGACTAAGGCAGATAGACTGAATGAGAATTTAAACTAGAGGTGAACTCCTATTACTAAAACTATAAAGGATTGTTTATATTTTTACAGTATCTAAAGCTCTCTTTCATCAATTGCCACTGGAAACAAGTAAATTACTGGCCAGGCCTTGGGACTACCTTGATTAAACAGAGGATTTTGTTATGTTATAGTCTATCAGAATGGTTTGGGTAAGAGAACAGAAAAGCAATTTTAAAGAGACTGAAGTATGAAGGTCAGGAGGTGAGAGGATAAGTAGAAGGGCAAAAGGTAGAAGAAGTGGCTGGGAGAAGACTCCTGGTGTGACTGGACTTGGAAGGAACTAGGCTCTGAAATGATGAGACAAGTGTGGGTGCTCCCTGGGCTGCAGGGCATGGGTGCACGATTGGGCTTACTGTTGTCAGTGTAGACAGCATAGGCAGTGGAAGCAGATAGTGTAAGAATAGAAATCAGGTCCAAATGGGCTGATTAGATGCCTGAGCAAGCACTGAGTCCACATCTGAGGCTCTGTAGGGTTCCTGGATCTGAATCTAGTATGGTGGAGTAGCCATCCTGGCCTTTCTCTATTTACTGTTTATATAAGGCGATGGTAGGGTATTATAACTTAGAAAAGGGAAAAAAAGAATTCTACAAATGAGTCAGGGTTGACACAAATGATTAAAGTTAAAAGAAGTATTTTTAAAACCTCATGAGGGTACACGAGAAGGGAGAAAATAACTAAGTGACTCAAGTAAAAAAATAAATGAGGGACACGACATTAATGATAAGTCCAAATGGCTGAGAGACTCAACTAATTTCTTAAATTTCATTTTAATAAGAAAATAATTACTGTGTATGATTAGAATATAATTAAGTTTCTGCAAAAACAGCTTCTAAAAGCAGAAAATGGAGTAATTGGAAAATCCAGACATTAACAAATCAGTGACTCTGGGTATATGGTGCCTACAATTGACTTGATAGCTGGGTGTCACACTGATTGAATTTGATTTTTGCAAAAGTATGAGGAAAAAGAGATCTCTATGTATATCCAAAAGATGTAGTAATAATGGGTGAATGGAACTAATCTTCATAATAGGTAAAGAGAATGATTTTGGAGGCTGACTTAAGCAGTTTTCAAAAAGAACAGATGTTCATAGAGAACAATCTTAAACATCAAGATGACAGGTAAGCAATATTGCCTCGAGAAGAACAAATGGTGGACATCATTTTTGATAGCTTTATGGTAGATAGAATTATAAGCAAGCAATAAAAGTCAGCATAGGACAACTCATGTAGTTGAGTTTCAAAAATATGAAATAGATATTAAAGATTCTATTTCAATTCACATTCAATCTGAAATTAATGCTACTGGTTTTTCAATGAGTAACAATTTATTATGACTGGCTAGAGATCTAGTTCCAGTCATCTTTTTAGTGGGGGTACTATAAGGTACATTATTGTGCATAAGAATGATTATGGAGAAGTTGCAGATGGCTCTAGAATTAAAGATATTGCAAATGTCAGAGTACAGAAAACAGTGCTAGGGTTGCCAACGCATTTACAAATATGAATGGAAAGCATCTAAAATAAGATTGATCATGGGCATGGACAGCAGTGTGGTGATTGCTGGGGTGAGGGCAGCATAAGGGGACCAAATGGTAATGGAAAAATACAATAAAGATTAAATAAAAGATAAGATGGAGCTTAGACAAAAATAAATGCTCTAGCAGAGGAGAAGGCAACCTAACGGACACATATATTCAATAAGAAATGAATCTGGAAATCAGTAACATTGAAAACAAAAAGCATGAATGATTATAAGAAATACAAGTGTATTCTGAATACAGGAAATATAAATAAGAGTTGTTCCTTTAGATGTTAAATGTAAGAAAGCATTCTTCAAAGGTTAGAGAGGTACCTGTAGCTATAACATAGGCAAATTGAATTCTAAAAAAAAGTCATTTAACACTAGTATGTGCAAAATACTAAGCAACACTCACAAAAGAAAGTATATGAAACATGCAAAATTGAATTAAAAATTCTTATCACCCAAATACAAAAACTAAGTATATTTACAGAAGAGTAGGGCAAAAACTAATGAGATGGAGAACCTGTAAGAATGATGCAAACTTAATTCAACAAGTTCTCAAATTTAACACCTGCCCCATGCAGCGCAATGTGCTTAGTGTTCTGAAGAAAGAAAAAAAAAAAGCAGAATTTGCATGTGTCTGTTCCTGTCCTTGACATCTTATTCTTCATTGGGAAAGAGATTCATATACAACAGAATCTGCCTCGTATTCAAGAATTTTAAGAGTTTTAAATGTGGAATAGTGGAAAGGACAGTGAAATGAACAAAGATCCAAGATCCATTATGATTAGGAGATAAAGTGATCAGGCAAGATGATCTCAATACCCTTCTATACACTACAAGTCCATGGTTTTCACTTCTGAGGAAAAGACTAGAAGACCAGAGGGGAAGCAAGTCTTTATCAGCCAAAGAAAGAATAAGGGTTGATTGAAGAAGAGAGATTTAGTACCATCTATAGGCATCAGCGGCTGCTCAAAATCAAGGCTGGACTCAAAAGAATCAGGCAGTGATCAGCAGAGGTCAAGTTTAGAAGGTAAAACACTGGTGGGGACGGGGATGGGGGTGGGCAAATATTTGCTACAAAATGCAAGGTAATCCTTTATCTTCTTTAGATACTTTTAAAAAATCAAACAGAATATTACAAACAACTTAGAAAAACAAGGATGAATTTAGAACCAAGAATCATTCATGAAAGTAGATGCTGCCGGGATATGTAGCAGTACCAGGATGCCAGAGGCCCTGAAGATAAGGTTGCCCTGCCAACCCATAGAGTTCCCCAGACACTGGAAAGTGAGCACTTGAGTTCTTAAAGCACCCAATCAAGGGTAACTTCAGAGTTTTGCATCTGTAACAGGACTTTGTCTGCCCAAATATGGCTTTTAATGGATAATTGGTTTCTTTCGGTCTTTGGCAGAGATTTTTCCTTTGAGAGCACAGACTCCAAGTCTTCTCCTTTGATGCAGTTTCTCAGCAGAGGAACTATTTAAAAGAGTACAGAGAAGTTACTGTTGAACATGAATAGCAGAGTGAATGCCTCTTCCTTCCTTATTTTTATTGAATATTGTATAGTTTTACTATGTCCACATACTGAAGTGTTAAAACAAAACTTATAAGGAGCTTGTTAACATCTATCCTATAACACTTAATAAAAGTTAAGGAGATCCCTGGCTGGTGTGGCTCAGTGGATTGAATGTCAGCCTGCAAACCAAAGGGTCACTGGTTCAATTTCCAGTCCAGGGCACATGCCTGGGTTGCAGGCCAGGTCTCCATGGGAGGGTATGTGAGAGGCAATCACTCATTGATGTTTCTCTTCCTCTCTCCCTCCCTTCTCTCTCTAAAAATAAACAAATAAAATCTTTTTAAAAGTTAGGAAGTTCTATTTTAACGAACACTAGTAAAATGTTGATAATTCAGATACTTGTTTCTATGATATGATATTTTATAATTTCTTACACACTTCAATTTTAGAGGTTAATAAGGATAAAAAATGAAGGGAAGTTAAGGTGAAATATTACAAAAGTATATTCAATAGGATCATAGAATGTTAATTATGGAAGAGACCTTAGAGATTTAATTTAAGTCCTCTTTTTACATTTGAGGGAACTGAGACCAGAAAGGTGAAGTGAGCAGTTGACAGTGGCTCCAATTAAAATTGAAATCTTCTGACACCTATTGCTATGCAGAATTTTTCTTTAATTGTATGCTAATCATCACTACTATTCAAAGTGTGGTCTGTAAACTTTTTTTGCTGGATCACCAGGTAAGTGTGCCTATCTACACATTTACTCTCAATTTCTATATTTCTCTCATTGTGGACTGTTAACAGTTCACCCACTGGTACTGGTCCATGGACCTCACTTTGAGAAGCAGTGAGGTAAATGACAACATGTACCATTTGAAATTAGAAGAGCCAAAGATGGCTACAGAGTAGAAAGATGCTATATCCAAGTAAACAAAGGTCCAAAGTTCAGCTTTAAATCTGTGTTTTCTTCCCTATGACTTGAAATAATGTGGCATTCTGTTCCTAGATTTTCCCTAACCAAATTTTTTACTACTTTCAGTTCCGACCTTCAGTATTTCTACCTGATCTAGTCCTACTCCTCTCTTGAGTGGTTGTCAGAAACAAAGTGGGTAAATGGGGCTGGCAGAATGGGCTAAAGCTTCATCTCCACAAACCCACTTCACTTGTGACCCACAAGGAAATGAAGCAGTTGTCTCTGAGGATGGGATGTTATTTGCAGGTGCACAATGTGGTATCTTTTCTTGTGTATTTTGGAAATTGGAAACCATCCTTAGATAGTAAGTCAACTATGTTGTTCAAATTGTTGAATGTTTCATTGCCACCTATGTAAATAGGGTTCAGCAATAATGTTCCCTTGGATAAACATGCTCAACTTTAATCATTTTTTAAAAACCATTCTCCCATGACAAAGCCCAGTACAAATGCCATGCCCACATCAGCAATAATTAATATATGAGGAATTTTATATATTCTTGATATTAGAACAACAGGTTTTCTCTGAACCATCTTGACCTTAAAGCAGGGCAAAGTAATAACCTACATAAAGAGAAATGGCTTTCATAAGAACACAAATAATTGTTTTATCAAACTTTCAGCGAATTCAATTAGTTTTTAAGTGGCATTTAATACTTTCTAATATTAAATACTCTATGGTAGAGCTGATAATGATTAGAGGGTTGACTATATGAGAGCTGCCTTTCTCTTTTCCATTATGTTTATTATTTGTATAACTTTATTATGTCCATACATTTATGCAAGAACCAGAGACTACAAGAACAGCTTGCTGGTATTTATCTTAGACTATAAATCAAAGTAAACGTAGATTCTATTTTAATAAATAGCAAGAAACAAAGTTCTGCATGTATGAAGTCTGCTTTACTGCTCTTGATGAAATGAATGGAATGTTTTAACAAGTATCTACCATTTAATAATTTCAGTTAACTCGTATATTGCTCTTATGTTTTTTCACTAAGTAGGACAAATATATTAAATTAATTCATGTATAAAGATAAATATTTCACATATGTTTCAGCCATTTCTCCAAATTGCAGTTAATTTGTGGGGCAGGGATCAGAAGTGTTATGTTTTCCAGTATGAAAGGCAAAAGCTGAGACCACCCTTTTTGTTATTTAATGAGTTATCAATTCAGCCAGCATTTGGCATTTATACATACCTACAATATTTTAAATGACAAAGGAGAGAGTGGGTAGAAAATAGGTAGAAATTTAAAGTAGGTGACATTAGGGAGATTGGTAAATCATGTATTCTGCTTTGTGAATCTCAGGTGAAGTAGGGTCTGCTTCAGCGGGCTGCAGTGAGCTTAATTAAGCTGAGAAAGCACAGAGTGAAGTATTGATTACTATTTCTCACATAATAAATACCTTAAGATATACTTTTTCCACTGAAGCTTACATATCGACTTGTTTCATGGGCAGTAAAGGAAACCACATCTCCCATGTCTCGGGGTCTTCACTTTACAAGGGGGAACACCTGAGGTCTCAAGGCCCCATGGGTCAGAATTCTTCAGGTACCCTTTTTTGCTTAAAGCTGCAGCCATCTGAAGTTAAAGGGGCTGTGGAAAGGTAAAAGATACTGACTGCTCCTCATTATTGTTAACAATGTCCTCTGAGATGAAGGGCCATAAATCCTCATGGTTTGTAAGCTCACTGTCCCAAACCCAGAGAAAATCATGATAGCAGATTGGAAATCAGACGATTACTCATCAGTTGGCCAGGTCAAAGACATTCTATACTTCTATATTTAGATTGACAAGGGTACATATGGAAAATATATAGTCAATCCTATTAAGAATTTAATAGTAAGTACCAGATAGTTATTACTGATACTTATAAAGAATGTACTTACGAAGAGTCCTTGCTCTGCGTAATTGATACTGTGCAATATTCTAAGAACCTTTTTTCATGTCTTCACGTTTCAGCTCCTTCCACTTGCCATGAGAACATCATGCCCTGCCCCTGAGCACCAGCATGAAAACCAACCTACACCCAAAGCACAACCTGAAGCCAAGCCCACCTGACTTGTAGCCTGATGCAGAACCACACTGCTTAACTTAGCTTAGGTCAGTCAAGACACAGATAACTTGAAAATCTATGAATAGGAGAGTGAACGCTTTTTTTATGAAAGCAGTTTGAAGGTGGTTTGTCACACAGCATTATTGTGGCAAGAACTGATTGATATAAGTATTAAGTCTGAATTGCCTAAAGCAATCATTGGCTAAATAGTAACCATTTTTTTAGGGTAGCACAGTGACATCCATCTCATCATTTGATTGGATATAGATCAGACATTAATGTATAAGAAGGAAAAATTTGTCCTTCCATATTTTCACTAAAAATACATGTATTTGTGGAGATGTGCACATGACTATTTATAAACAGAATTCTGTTGATTTAGAAAGCAGTATAACAATTATTCTTCTACTTTTTCTCCCAGACCATGATATACCATAGCACAAGAAGTACAAGCTCTTAATTGCCAATGATCTTGTCATTGACTTAGATGTACTAAGAACTACTTCTCACTTCTCCTAGTACATTCATGTTTATCTTCCTATTACCACCCCAGGCCTTTTCTGTAGCTTCTAGTCCCATCTGTTATAAACTTTTTTTTATTTAGATTATAGTTGTTAATTACTCCTTTAACACCTCTGTGCTATTCCACACAGCATCTGACCCCACATCACATTCAGTGCTTTCAGTATAAATCATCCCTCCTGCTTCTCAGAGTTCCAAGTTTCCACATTTTCTCTCTCAAGTCAAGTATCTTGTTAATACTCTTTAAGAAGAGCAGGGAACATACTCCAACTGGCCTTAGTCCATTCTATTCTACGGTCCACTGTTCCGCTGAAATCCTGTTTTCATTGAAAACCAGACTTCCATGCCTACTGCCTGCTTTTCTGAGGCTCATAACTTTTCTTTTTGATATTTGGAAAAATTCAGAAAAAGAATGGATATGTTGAACAAATTTCTCATTCTTCACACTCCTTTCCCCCTTTACCACCCTTATCTCACACTGTTTGGAAGATGATAAATTCAGAAAAGCGGAAAGTCAACTATGTGTCTAAATAGGATTGTCAAGATTACTTAGAATGGAAGCCTTTTATGTTCTAAATCTATGATGGGAAAAAGTGAATTCTGGAAAAGAAAGAGCCACCCCATCCCAGCCTTTTGAGCACCAAAGATTTCAGTTGATTTAAGGGTTCAGTTCTGCCCTTTACCACACAGAGAGAATAAACACAGAGGGAAAAGAAGGGCAATAGAGTAAGACCGTGCCGTGTTTCTGCTCTCTGTTGAGACTGTGAATGTTCTCATTCCCTCTAAAGTGCTCTTAACAGCCAATGTGCTCCAGCTGGGTTTTCCCAGGGTCCTCCTCCATTCACTCCAGGTGCAGCAACCTGGAATTGGAAGGTGGAGCCCTACGGTGGGCAAGTGTCCTTGTGTTGAAAACTAAAATGCAGTTAGCTGTTTTTGTACTTAATGAAAATATTACTCATTTAAAATTGAGTATAAAATCTGAGTTTGAATATCTGTGAAACCAAATATACTTAATGCCAGATGTTATATTGTATATTGGTGAAACTTCAGAGTTCTCTGCACTACTAGGGGTGTGTGTGTGTGTAAGGGTTACTAAAGAATGAAACTTGGGCCCTGGCTGGTGTGGCTCAGTGGGTTGAGCGCCAGCCCTGCAAACCAAGGGGTCGCTGGTTTGATTCCCAGTCAGGGCACATGCCTGGGTTGCAGGCCGGGCCCCCATTAGGGGGTGCATGAGAGGCAACCACACATGGATGTTTCTCTCCCTCCCTTCCTCTCTCTCTAAAAATAAATAAAATCTTTAAAAAAAAAGAATGAAACTTGGAATCTGATGTTCCAACTGGGGCTATATTTACATAAAGTCTAGGAATTTTGGAAGTAGTCAAACTATATAGTCTGGGCATTGATCCAAGTACAAGAAAATCGGATATTTCTAATACAAACACATCATTAATGAAATCGCTGAAGGTCTGGTTTCCAGCTCTGGTTTGTCCCCCAATTAGGTGTAACTCATAAATGAAGGTGGTAGCATTAGACTACCCATGAAATGGCTGTGGGGAGTAAAATGAGAGTGAAAACTGGTATTGACCTTAGAGATTCATATTCTATAACTTTATATGATAATCCTATAATAACAATTTCTTCCTTATTATATTTGAATTCTCCATAAACAATATAATACTAACAATTCTGCTTCAGTAGCTCTTCCTGGTTATTGCCTAAGATATAACCCTAAAAATTGAATATGAGGAAAGAAACTTTGTCATTGCCTCCATCACTACTAAAACAATGTGAGAAACATATAAATCATATTTAGAGCATCCTATATTGTATGTACAGTTATGGTGACTGTGGTGGGGAGGTGTGTGGGTGAAGGTGGAAGAGGGTATGGGGGATAAATAGTAAGTGAAAAAATACAATAAAATTTTAAAAAACAAATAAATACAGTTACAGTGGACAAGATAATTTTAGGTATTCCCTCAGACCTGGGAAGAACATCCTCTTTTGCATCTCTCCTGTTTGTTATTGTTTGAAGACACAATGCATACCTAATACTTGCTTTATATAAACAAATTAAAAGAACTCAATAAACAGTGCGTCCCTTCATACTCTTTAGCACTAAATTCCTATTTTAATGAGATTTGGATTCAATACAGCAATTCTGATTTTCTTCAAGTTGCTTAAAATAAGATTCTACCTTAATTCCTAAATTTCAAAAACAACCATAGCTCTATACACAGGCTCAATACAGAAAATGTTAATACGTGCTCTCTCTGGGATATTTTGTACATAATTCTCTGAACTTGTAGAGAGGATACTAGAGCATCAACCAGCTAAAATTATTAATGACTTTGCAGATTAATAGTCAACTCTACATGATAATCCAAAAGGAACAGTTTACCTCTCCACTATATCTAAACTCTTTGTGAAACAAAGCGGCACTAATACTTGATGTCAGGCACCTTTTCCAGGGCACATTAAAATTTGGCATGAGGAAATGCCTCACTCTTCTATTCAATGAGATGATGTTGTCACAGGTAGAAGAGACAGAGAAAACTGAACCCAAATTATGAGGGCAGTTTGCCTTCTAAGCCCTCTATCTTCCGCTCTACTGTTTCTTTTCTGTATTTCCAAAGTACGTCTTCTGCTCTTTACTGTGGCGGGGTGTCCAACCTTTTGGTGTCTCTGTGTGACACAGGAAGAAGAAGAGTTGTCTTGGGCCACACGTTAAATACATTGCAACACGTAATCACTAAAAAAGTCATAATGTTATAAGTAAATTTACAATTTGGTTTGGGCTGCATTTACAGTCACCCTGGGCTGCATGCAGCCCGTGGGCTGCAATTGGATACCCCTGGAAAGCCTCTCCCATATCTGTTGTTTCTTTCTCCAGGAAAACAAAACAAAACAAAACAAAACAAAACAAAAATAAAATCTCAGTAAAACCTGTAGTGATTAAGCCTTCATGTAAATGACTGTGCTATGTTGCCCCAGAAGTGCTTCCATATGAAAAGAGCCTCACACTAAAGGGATAGTGGTGAAAGCCTGAGCAGCCTCCGTACTCTGATGAAGGCCTTCCCTTCCCAACTAGTGGGCTGAATCACACAGGTTTGACAAGAGTTGGTTCTGGGTGCGTAGAGATATAGAGTCCCTTAGCCATCAGAGTGTCTACACCATTTGTTCCTCATCATAAGTAGCCCAGTCTGGGATGCTCTGAAGATGTCATCATTTTCCATGCATGCCTTGATGTGACAGGAGTTTGTGCTCAGTTAGAATGAAGGTAGACATTCTGGATGAGGAAGGGTGTTTCCATTGTGACACAACTTATACCACAGGTGTGCTCTCTGCATACTTTTCTCACCCAACCTTATATTACTCCTAACGATATTCCCAAAGCTACAACTAGTTATGTGTGGAGGGAATGCCAGGAACCAGAGGTGGCTTTACTGGACACCTAATTTTCATGGAACGGTGGTAGGAATGGCCCCAATCCTATTCCTTCCATTTATCCACATTCATTGCTATGGAATTTTATAGGCCTCTCCCTCTTCTGACTCTGACTTCAGCCTATGACTAGCTTTGAGTACTGAGATGTTAATACACATGATATAAATTGAGGTTTAAAATGAGCTTGTACCTAGGGGCTTGTTCTACTCAGGCTCTCTCCTATTGCCATGAGAAATAAAATGGTGAGGATGACCTCATGGAAGATGAGAGACATGGGAAGAGAAGAATCATCACAAGTCATCCCAGTCAAAGCCTTCTTAGGTTAGTTGATTCTGGCAGCATATGAGTGATCTCAGCCAAGATTAGCAGACCATGTAGCCAGACTTTCCTGACATATGAGCAAAATATGCTTATTATTGAATGCTACTGAGTTTTGAGGTTATTTGTTATCAAACAATAGATAATGAATAATTTAATGGACTTTAATTTTCATGATCCCTCACTTGCCAAAGCCCCTTCCCAATCCCCTGGGAGAGGCCTTAGCTGTTTGTTCAGTTTGGTCAGAAGTTTTGTAAAATTTGCAAAAATATCATATTTTAATCACAATGGGTTACAACTGTTGCCTCCTTCCAACCTCCTTCTCCTCCATTACACTTCTAGTTGTGGGTCACATTGTACTGGCCTCAGTTATCTTGGGAATCCTGCTAAATAGAAATTGAGTTGGTGCTGCATATAATTAAGTTGAGTAGGATGTGCTGATGGGGTTCATGGTTGATTCCTTGAAGAAGTAAGTTGTTACTAACACCCTAGTGTAGGAATGTACCTATGTCCTCCTGCTATTTCTCACTCAGTATTGCAGGGACAAAGGTTGTAACATGATATAATCATATATTACCCAGTACCAGAATTACATGAGTAGTGGAGGACAAAGTTTGAAATGTTCAAAGCCAGAAGCTAGTCAATGGGATATTCTTCCAAACATCAGACCAGTCAAGTTTAAGGAGTGTGGTTCAGCCACTTGTGAAAACTATTTGGCAGAATCTGTAAAAGTAGAATATTTGCTTACCCTAGGATCTGGTAACCCCACTTCTAAAAATATAACCAATAGGAATGGATTCCTATGTTTATTAAGTGACATTCCTATGTTTATTAAGAATGTTCTCAGTAGCACTACTTGTATTTCCAGTCCCAAAGGAAACTGCCCAATGTCCATTAATAATAGAACAAATTAAAAAAAACTGTAGTCTATGTGCAATTGGAAAACTCTACAACATAAGAATAAACTAATCTAAGAGTATGTAAAAAACCTATTGTGGGAGAGAAACCAAACACACACAAAAAGAAAAATATAGGTATTCCGTTTGTATAAAGTACAAAAGCAGGCAAATACTGAGTACTCTCATAGGGGGTTGTGATTGGAAAAGGGAAAAAAGAGGGCTTCTAGTAGCCCTCCTACTAAAGGTGTTAATAGTATTCTACTTCTTGACCTAAATATCTATTTAATGGAAGTATATTTATGAAAGTTTAGTGAACCATATAATATGATATGGTCACTTTTCAGTATGTATATCCTTGACTAAAATATTAGAAAAATTATAAACAGTAGATTCTGTTATCAAAATGAAAACCTTTCCTTTTAAGAATATATTTGATGATGCAGTATACATAATTACAAATATTCTGTATATAAAGTATATATTATATGTTATTTTTATGTAATCTGTGTGAAATGGCATTTATCAGCATTGTTTAAGGGAAATAGAGTGTTCTGTCACATTTCTACAAATATTGGGCATGGAGGTATGGAAATTGTATGTAAAGTCATTGAATCAAGAAATGTATAATTTTCTTGTCAACTTTATACAAAACATTATAATCAACAGGGATACCATAAAACTCTTAGTTTTCTACTTAAATGAGAATAATTGGCCACACAGTGGTTAAAGATTGTTGTCAACTCAGAATATTTAAGAGTAGTCACTGAACTAGAAACTTAAAATGTCCTTACCTTTCAAAGTTCATAGATAAAAGAATCCCAAGAAGTTTCCTTTTCCCCAAAATGACAACATCCCTAACACTTGGGTGACATTGCCAGTAACAGTGTGAAACATAAAGAAATTTTCTAAATTATCAATACTATAATACAAGCTTTGATCATCCATAGTAAAGACAAAGTTAAATTATCCTTCTATATACTCTGTAAATATTATAGCAAAACTGTAGTCTTATAAAAAAGCAGTCAAAATATATACAACCAAAAAAAAGTAAGGATGAAACTATCTGATGCATTATCAGAGAGCTACCAGTAATTCATAAAATGATATTCTCTTGATTTTGTTATGTTTACCAGTTTTTAAAGTTTGTAACTTATTGCTTCTATTCTTAGTTTAAATAAAAAATGAATTTTATACCCAAATTGTATTTTGCCAAGAGGACTTACAAATTACGGAAGTTTCAGGCCCCACAGAACACACGCACCCAGACACATTCTGCAGCCGTCTGCTGCCAGGTAGGCTGCCATCTCTCTAAGCCCTTCCACCTCCTGCTTCTCCTGTGCGGTCCATCAGGCCTTCTTTTCTGTTTTTCTACTTTCACTTTGCCCTGTTTTTATTTCTTACTCTTAATTTAGATGGTCCCATTATGCAACAGAATCTGAATTAAAGAAGTATGTGTGGATACCTCTTTATTGTACCAGCCCCAGCCCAGTAATTTAGACATCTCTTCTTATGTAATTGGACAAAGTTCTATGATGGACCTACTGCATCTAGGGCAGTGTTCCCAGATCTCTGATTAATCTAGCAGAGCCCTAATATTTTTCTCACCACCTACAATTCCTTGCCTCTGGCCACTGTCTATATAATTAATACACCGTTCTCTGCTCCCACTTTGTCCGTAGGTGCATGCAGCACCTAAGGGCAAAGGTGAGAAGCTGAGAAATGAAGTATGTGCTAACCATACATGAGACTGTTGAAGATGCTCTGTGCTCTCTGGATGAAGGAATATCCTCACACTGATATCCTATATGAGTAAGGGGAGAAAATGAACTCACTCTGAGCTTTCTATCTTCATGCTGCAATGTGTGGTAAAGAGAACACAGCAAGGTAAAAATAAAGGATTTCTGTGGCAGACCACCTTATTTGCAACTACCATCTTCTGAGTTAGGATCACTGACTCAACATTCAGATTTGATTCACTGTTCATAAAAAATGAAAATGACTGATACATATTTTTTTCTACAAGGAGTTCAGGAAAAACTCAAGCCACTAAAAGAGGGATTAATTTCCTTATAATGAAACTGACACGGAAAAAACTTATAATCAATCTCGTGCTTAAAAGCAGAACAACACTATGATGCTTCCATATCTTCTCCCTCTTCCCACTGCTAGCTTGTTATGAGTGGACACATATTATGCATATTACCCACAAATCTTTCCTCTATTTAAATTTAAAAAAGAAACACTATGTTTTTAATCAATCTATCTGCACTTCGCTGTCAAAACTCACAAAGGCACTTTGATTTCCTTTCATTATTCTTAAAAGAACCAATTGCAGATGAATTAAAAGAAAAGAGATAATGAAAAAGAGGGCAAATTAAGGGTTAATACACCTTGCCAAATTCAGACAAATGTAAAAAAAATGGAGAACTGTGTTTATTCATGGCTTTTAAAGAAAGTGTGCAATGCTTCCCTCCCCAATGACAATTACCAGAATCATCAGGCATATATACAGGCTTTGGTTCTTTAACTATCTGATTGTTTTATGATTCTTTTTTCCCCCTATTTCACAAGCCACAGCTCTTGACATCAGAACTGTCCAATCTCTTATGTGATTTACAAGGTCCTAGAAGCAGGATAGGACCATTCCTAAGAACTTCAGAGGTGTATCAATTTAATGCTATTGTTCAAAACTCTTCCTTTGACATTTGAGAGTCCAAACACCCATTGAGGGACTAGGCAAATGGAGTCTGATGGCTTCTAGCAAGTTCCAGGTGCTAGGAGCAAGGAGTCTCTGCAGAAACAGCAAAAACTCCATTGGTTAACAAACTGGCTGATCATCAGAACTTTCTGACTGCAGTTTCCAGATTTAGCAAAGGAAAAATACAGGACACTCAGCTACATTTAAATTTCAGATAAGCAACAGATCATTTTTTAATATAAAGCCCCTTTTGTCTGGGTACATCAGGAGGGGATGTGCTTCTCTGAATGTATCTGTGGAATGTGGGAGGAGCAGGTGGATGGAAGTAGTACGAAGAGGGGTGTGCGTGTTTAACATGTAACAAAGACATGTAACAAATTGGTAATTCCCTTTCAGTGTACTTATTCCTGGAAGAAGAAAAATATATCTGCAAGACTACATTTATCCAAGACTCTTTGGAAATGATTCATTCTGGAAAGCCAAATATTTTGTTTGTTTGTTTCTCAGTAGCTGAGGGGTTCTGTCTTTAAGCAGTAAGACATTTTACATTTTAAATTCTTTGGATGGAAATCTTTCTTAAATGTGTCACACACATATTCTTGCCATTTTAAACAGAAAACACTGCTATTAATTCACCTTCTGTCCCTGAAGAGCCAGGGTTATAATTATGAACATCTATCATTATAACAGATTTTTATATATTTAAAATTCATTGAAGGCTCTGTTGGGCTTTTCGTCTTTTAACTAAGTATCCCCATTCTGCTCTGAGTTTTAAATTTTCATGTCTGCCTTAGTTGTTTTTCTGTCTTCTTCTGGTTAGGCTGTTAACTATTATTCTTGTTGTTTTCTAATTTTTCCTAAATTCCTTCTCCCTTTAATTTGTTTCTCCTTATGTTCTAAGGTTTAAAAATAAGACAGTAAGGCATTAAATTTAGTTTTCAAAGAGCCCCATATTAAGGTCCTAGTGGTGTATCCTATAAAGTGCATTAATAGCTAAAAAAAAAAAAAACCCACAGGACCATAAGATGTCAAAATAATTGCCACTTAGATATTCTACTCAATTTGACTGCTAGCTAGTCCCAGTAGGTGTGATTATAACATAGGCATTTATTTATGCCAGGTAGATAAATTAGATGCTATATACTCCCTGTGGACATACACAGTGGTGCCTGAGAAAAATTATCACGAGGGCAGAAAAAGATAGAATTATTGGCCGTAATGCAAGTGGTTCAGAGTCCAAGAAACAGTGGGCATTGGGGCCATTGTGCCCTGTCAGACACAGGCTATGGATAAATTATCTGGTCTGCCACTCACTAGCTTATATGACCTTGTACTATTCATCTAATCACTCTGTGCCTTGGTTTTCATAATTAATACCACCTTTGGGAAGTGAGGGATGCTTCTGCCGCTCTCCTCATTTTTCTAAACTGGTCATATAAGATGCAGTGTCCACTATTTTTCCATGTGATCCACACCTCATTAGCCTCAATGGAAGGACTTTCTAATTTGATGGAACAGAACCTCTGTCCTTTACGGTCATAATTTACAAGTACAGCATTTTTATGATTTGAAGATGAGTTTTTAAGTTCCACCTGGTACTTTGCTGTTCACGCATAGGGCTCCCTTGTATTTCCTGGAATTAAAGCCTGGGCAATGCTGGGGTTGAACCTCCATGCCTACTTCTATTCATATTCTTTGTTTCTGCCACTGGTTGGGTAAATGCAGACTTAGACTGAGTTTTAGAGGAAGAGGATAGAATGGGAGGGAATAAGAAAGCTCACTTACCATTCCTAGCCTAAGCTTCCCACTGGTACCTCTTACCAGAGAAACCTGGAACTGGGTAGGGTTGGACTGTGTGTGAGTGGGGAAAGGGGGGCAGAGCGGGAGTGTGTCTGTGTAGAGTATTCCTCAGATGCTTGTCCAGCTATTAATAAAGCCAACAATGTGTCCTCTCATTTGGTCAGTGTTACAGTTGTGTATAATTTTCTCTATAGCAAACTTGGAAGGAGGAGGGAAGAGCAGCATGAATTTTACTAAACTCATCCAGAAATCACATTACCCTTAGAGGATTATGGTGATTATAGGATAAAAAAGGTTGACACGCTGTAGGCCCTGAGTCATTTACTGCTCCCTTCCCCCCATGAAGAAAAGAAGGGAGGAACTGAGTGGAGAACAATGAAATGGCTAAAGTGGTAAATCATAATGTTCTACCTAATGGGGAGGCTGTGAGGAATAACTAATAAATGATTAGAAAGCCTTTTGGAAAGATAAAGTCTATAGAAACACAAAATAATAATATCAGGGAAGTAGAGATGTCAGTTGAATATAAAAGAGACAGCTTTTATTCCCATGCAAATATCTTGGTCACCATCAGCAGCAGTGGAGAAGAAAACAGAAAGAAGAATATGTGACAGTTTAATTGTGTTTTGTTAAAAATAGGACACGTTTTAATAGTGTCTGGACTTTCTTTAAAATGGAAAAATGAGCACTGACTCACTGCCTGCTAGAATAGTTTCAGGAGTGCCTCTGGCAAAATCACTGGCTTTCCCACCTCCAATTACTCTCTCTCTCTCTCTCTCTCTCTCTCTCTCTCTCTCTCTCTCTGATACATTAAGTTTAGGGCTTTTTAAATTGCTGATTACAGATTTAAAACTATGGAATGTGCACTTCTTGGCATGTTAATTAAAATGGAAGGGTAAATTTGGCCTATTAGAGGAACAGTGTCAGGAAGCCATGCTGGTAGGCAAAGAGCCGCTCGATGTGCGAGCAGTTTGTGAATATCCAGCTAGGGGCAGCTCAGCCTCCCAGTCTAAACTCAAATCTCACTCCAGACCCAAATTTCTGGTCCCTCACATTCCTCTTGAGGGTGTCATAGGGGTGTAGATAAGCTCAAGACCACCAGCTTAAGGATTTACATTCAGGAACCCAGGACCAGTGGGAGCTCTTGGTTCTTCATGTGAGGATTCAGAGTTGCCCGGGGGCAGCACTGCCCCAGATTTGGAATGATGATAAATGCTATGCAAAAAGTAGTATCTATGGAAAGTATGTTTGGGAAACACCGGGTTAAGAAAAAAATAACAGCTTATTTTTAACTATTAGAGTTCCTAAAACATTCAGTATGCTAATGTATGTTGTGAATTTCTAAAAGAAAGACAGTATGTTCCCCAAATTTATTTGACAATGGAATTGTTTTTCAAAGTGTTTAGCAGGTCAAGCCATGAAGCATACTTTGGGTGACACTGTTCTGGGGCCACTGACAGATTTTTCTGTTTAACTTGGGCTTTCTAAAGATTTTCTAGAGAGAGTTGTATTCCCAGAAAAGTTGAGAAAGTGGATTTCATTGAAGTCTGAATAAGCTACCTAGGTTGCTTCTCAGACCTCCTTAGTAGCAATGTATAAATCTCTAAATATGTCTTACAGTGTGCAGGTTGATGTATATATTCAGGCACTCAAAAGAGAGTCGTTTGAGCTCGGTAAGATACAGTTAGTTTGAAACTCACCTAATAACCAGCCAGTGGTCCATCCTCCCTTGCTAAGCCTGACTAAGACAGACCTCAGTAAAAAGCTCAAGACATGGGGGACACCATGCTTTCTTGTTTGAAGTTTGTAGGAAATCTGCAGTGGTGACCACCTCACTAAATAGGCATAAAGGAAGCTTGAACAAGGCAAGAGAGGAACAGTGACATTCTCTTAGGCCACTGAATATATTTTGAGTGTGGGCTGCAGAGGCCAAGATTCCGCCGGGCAATGGCCATTTGAACCCGTGCATCAGTGCATGCAGCCATGGGCATATCAGATGCCACCACAGTATAAATACAGACAAATTAGTTCAGTATCTAGAATCCAAAAGAGAGGATTGTGCTGAAATTGTGGAAAGGAAGAAAAAAACGCCTAATTTTAATATGTTAAACACACATACACACTAACTAAGGCAGCCAATCTGAGGCAGAGGCAGATGTATTCAGAGTACAAAGAATAACATTTTTAGCTAGCTCGGCTTCCTTTCAAACAGTTTTTCTCAACGTTGAGAGCTTTCTGAGAAATGCATTTATGTAAGTACAAAGCATGTGTCACTGCGACAGCAGGAGTCCTTATTTGCATCAGATTTATGTTAACACCTGTTTGTTTCAAAGGGCCCTGCCTTCCTAGGAAACACTCCAGAAAAAGACTTACAGAAAGGAAGGATGCCTTCTTTTGGAAAGAAGAGGCAGAACAGAGCACTCACGGTTTCAATAAATCACTGAGTCTACTTTCCTTGGCGAATAAGAGGAAGGTACTTTAAAAAAATTATTATTAGGGGAGCTGTGATTACCTGTGCATGCAAAACTGCCTGATGCCTATTTTTAACCATGTCCTTGGAACACAATGAGTATTCAGAAAGAGCTGTACAATGAACTATTTCATAATTCAACCCTGCACATTCACTAAATCTTATTTGTCAAATTGCCATAAAATCTAAATGTGATGCTCTTTTATTCTGTTGATTAGAATGATTTGGTATCTATCTCTATACATAGTCCAAACACCGACTTTGTACAGTCAGCAACAATCTTAAACATCCTGAGAAGGGGACGTGGCATCTGGCTGCACTGTAAATTGTGCTTACTATCCACAACAGAATTCTCTAAAAGTGGCAGTGAAGTCTATATTTATATGCAATTTATTTCAGAGGTACAGACCCAGTTTCCAAATTGAAATATGGTCCTCCTGATGACCATCAGGAATGCCCTGCTTTCTTTAAATGTAAAATACAGAAGGACTTCTATATATTTTAATCCTTTAAGTCCTCACAGTGGTGCTCTAAGCATGATAAATAATTTGGATGTAGAATTACAGTGAATTATTTACTTTGAGGACCTCTGTCATTACCAGTCATCCCTTAACTGAACAGATTAGAGAATTTCAGTGTGGGTTGTGACCTTGGGGGTGCTCTTTTCTAAGTCCAAGTTGTACAGATGAGGAAACTGAAGGAGAACAAAAATAAAAGCTTTGTTTAAGCTCAAATTTCTATTTGACATCAAGTCCAGCATTTCCCACAAACTCTGGCCCCAAAGCTTGGAGACCAGGGATTTAAGGATCCTCTATATTTGCTAATTTTCTTCAGGGTGATAGGACAGAAGGGTAAATGAGTGGGTGTAGAACCAAATGGAGAGATAATGGCTGCCCCACTGATTTAATTCCTGTCCTTTGTCTTCAGCATCAAGGGAAGAGCTGAAAGTGAAATAACAATGGTGAAGAGAAATGTTATTCTCTTCTTAGATGCCCTCCTGGGCCCATGGGGCTAATGCAGTGAATTTTGCATCAAGATGAAAACCCCTGATTTTGGCTTATGGCTATAGATCCTGGAGTCAAAAATGTTCAGTGTAGTATAAGGTATTCTCTTACTTATTTGGATGAATTCTTCTTTGCTGAGATTTTTACCTTCTCCCCTCCCAACTTAACAACAACAAAAATTTCTATTTCTCCCACCCACACATAATCTTTCAATCCCTCTGTGTTCAACTTTGCTTTAGTTGTGAGTGGCGGGCCCTCTCTATGAGGTTACTAAGAGAAGTTAAAGCAGTGGGAACATGTCCATGGATGCATTCACTGTTGTTAGTTGTTTGGACAAACATTTGGGGGCTTTGCCACGAGAAATATTCTGAGTCTCAGAGTCTGGGTTTAAGCTGTCAGCAATGGCAGTGAAAGGCAATTTACATAATCACGACCTTTGGCCAATTTAGCAGCAAAATACTAGACAGAAAGGCATGTTCTAGGTTTCAAAGCATGTCCTCCGCTGCCTTCTCTTCTATTCTACTTACTTTACCTGGGTTACAATTATGCCTTGATGTGGATGCTTCCCAAAATAGTGTTTTGATGCCAAGTCTCTCTGCTGAATTACAGGTACCTATTTCCAACTATCTTCTACACATATTAACCTGGAGGTCACACCAGCATTTCAAAAGCAACATTCAAAATTCAACTTTTTATCTCATTCTCACAAAGTAGCTTGTTCTCCTATGTCTCTGATCTCAATATACAGATTCTAAATCCATTCAATAACCTAAGTCAAAATATGGCTGAATCATCTGAGATTTCAATTTATATAATGTTAGCATTCCATTAATTATCAATTAAAATCTTCTAAATATACCTCTAATACCTCCTCTTCCTTTCTCCTTTATCATGACCTTAGTTCAATACATTATCTTATCTCATAAAGGCAACTAAAATTAATTCCTGAGTATAGATAGAATATCATACATAACAAGTAGTGAATAAGAATTCTCCTAAATACATATGGATCATTTATAAAAAGTGACTGCATTCAGGAACAAGAAGAGCAGATCTCAATAAATAAGGCTGCTATCTACTGATTGCAACCTCTGGTCAAAATGCAATTAAATTAAAAATCAGTAACAAATTTTAACTTAAAAAACAGCTTATTTAGAAATTCTAAATAAGTCAAGGGCAATCATAACAAAATAAGATGAACAATAATAAAAATATCACAAACCAACTCCTGTGGGTTTCTGTTAAAGCATTCCTTAGAGGGTAACCTATAACAATATGTTTATGTTCTAAAGAAATAAACATTGAAGATTAATGAGCTCAGCATGTATTTTTAGAAGTTACAAAAAGAACATCATAATAAACTCACAGAAAGCAAGAAGGACATGATAACACAGATAAGAGACTAAATTATTGGAACAGGGAACAATGGGGCACAATAGAAAAAAACCAACAAAACTAAAAGCTTATTCTTTGAAAAGATTAAAAATTATCAAGTCTCTGTCAAGAGATAAAATTAAACAAATAAATATTAGCAATAAAAAATGAATATGAATAGAGATGCTAATAAAAATTGGATGTCACTATAGATTAAAAAAATAAGGAAATATTATACATGTTTTTCAGAACTATTTATTGGAAAATTAGAAAAATTCATGTCAAATCCTTTTAAAAACTGAGATGAAGATTTCAATATCCTAAAATAATATAACTAGAAAAACTGGTCAAAGAAAGAATAGAAAATATTTATAGTTTCATAAACATTTTAGAAATTTAACTGTTACCTCTAAGTCTTCCCACAAAGAAAACACCAGGCTTAAATATAATTGTACAAAAAATCTACTTAATATTTAAGAAAAATAATAATAAATCAATCCAAACTTACCATACTACTCTTGCATATATAAACACAGGAAGTACTTTACAATAAACTTTATTAGACTAGTAAAACTTTGAAATTATTTCTTAATTTGTGTCTTAGTCTCTCTCACTTTTCTAGATCTACCCGTCACTCTCAGCTTGATCTTTCTAAAATGCAAATCTGATCATGCCAGGTCTTTTGGGACACTCTTCTCAGTTGTCCCTCTCTACCATCAGGATAAACCGACAGAGCTTGCTCCTCTGTATCATCGCTTGCCTCCCTTCCCATCCTCATCGTTCACTGCTCCCCATGTGTTATTGCTGCACTCTTCTGAAGATGCCATGGCTCGGTACTTCTCTGCTGCTACACTCGTGCACTCTCTGACTTCACATTCTTGTCTTTCTAAACTAGATTTTGTTGGTCCCTCCTTCGGACCTGCACAGCACTTCTGCATATATTTTTGTTAGCACCTGTCCTGCCATACTGAACTTTGCTTACTGTAATAGTTTTTCTTATTCATGATATTGTGAAATTCTTTGAGGGAATTTATTTGTGGGTCTTCAGGGATCAGCACATGGTAGGTATAGACATATCATGGATAAAATAATTTTTTTGTATAGTTTGGTAACTTAATCATCAAACAGAATCTTATTTCTATGGGAAAATGCATTGCAGGAAAAGAGAACAAGAAATGTACTTTTGGAACACAACCCATTTGTAGTGTGAGATCTGTCTCTATTAGCCATGACATGTTTCTCAAATGTTTGGGACATGGGAGAAAATAAAAGCATCATCTTTCTCTCCTAGGTATTTCAAAAAACAGGAAGCTCAAAGTCACTCTAATATGAGATACTGATGATATGGGGAAGCATTCTTTGGTGCACAGACACATGGCATCCTGGAAAAAAAAAATCAATGTTTTACTTTCTTCCCTGCTGGGTTTCATTTCATAATACACAGCTATCATTACACGCCTCCAAAATATACCTGTTTGGTTTTTCATCTGTGAACAAGCTTACACTGATTTCAATTAAATTCCAAAATAGATACTCCAGAGTCCTCCCTAGAATTTTTAATATTTGGCCTTTAATATAAATTTATCCTTTGCTACTGAATCAGTAACATAAAACCAGGAAAAGGCTTTGAGAGTTATTAAAGCCACAGGCTGTGCAACTATACAGGGCATACTTGGGAGCATGTGCTACAGAAATACAGTCCTACATAGAGAAGTAACATATTTACAATACATTAGAGTCCCAGCATGAGGAAGCAGAACCTGCGCCAAGACGTTCACTCCCCTCAGCTGTACTGGCAACTTGTGGTTCCCAATGGAAGACAAAGTTTCATCCTGGCTGGCCATCAGCAGCCTCTCCCATTCAAGGGTATCAGGAAGTCAAAACCTGTTGAATATTTGTGAAGGGAAAATACAGGGCATTCCTGTTTTGGACAATGCTGGGGAGGTGGGATTAAGTTAGTGAGGTCCAGAATTCCCAGGTTATGAGGCTATGGCAAAACTGCAAATAGCAAACACAACTTTTGTTTGTATCTGTTCATTTGGCCACTGGACCCTGGAAATAGTACTGAATCTGATGGAAAACAATGAACGCTCCCATTCAGATTATAGGTCTTTGCCAGGGTCAAAGGGGGAAAGAGCTGATGAGTTCACCAGCACAGGGAATTTCTCTCTGTGCCTCATTTCTTCACTGTTATGCCAGAACTGTACTCAGTGATGGAGTTCTGCCATTTATAACATGTATCACTTTGTCTTTGGGAGAACAGAAGTAACTAAGTGATGTTACTTTTATTTATTCCATTTTGCCTATCTGAGACCAGCATTTATTAAGAATGGTACTGAGATTACACTTGATTTCCCCTCAGTTTTCTTTTATTGTTTTTGCATGTAAGCCTTGGGGAAAATAATAGTGCTCTAGAGAGCAAATGACTTAAATGAATCAGATGTTGTCTAGGTGGAGGTATTGCTATGAGACCAACTTTATTATTAGTTGTTATCACAGTTATTGCAACATGCAGCTATTTGCAGAGTAAACTTCAAAGAGCAGGCCATTTGCTCTGTAATCCAAAAGGGATGCAGTATGGCAGAACAGAAGAAGCATTAATTTTGGAATCCCATTTCTCACTCCTATTACCTGCATATCCAAGGGCAAGTTTCTTCAACCATCAAAGCCTTAATTTATATACCTGTAAAGTAACGCTAATAGCTTGTTTGCTGAAGGCTTTCAGCAAATGACTGTGTATAAGAATTGGCACAGTTGTTGGCACCCAGCAGACACTTATTACATGTTAAGTGGTGTTCGTTATTTTAGGCATGGTTTTCCAAGAGAGCTCAGAGATAAGATGTGGTGTAATGATCATGTATCACATATTAAACTGAATTAGAGGAGGTTGGTGATATCTTTGCTAGTTTGAGTTCAAAGAATGGGCAAAATAACTTTTGGGGTTTACTAGAATTTTTAGTCAGGTTCCCCATAGAAAAACCCAAGTAAAGAGGTAGACAATAATTCTAATAATTTAATGTTAGCACCAACTGGGAATAATTTGAATACTAAAAAAAAGCTTCCTTTTCTTCAAAAGTCACTACAGTGGGTTGGCTTCCCATCTCAGTCCTACGCTGTCAAACATCTCCAACACATCCAACACTGTTTGCCATGGTCACCCTCAAGTCTTGTTGCTTGCTTCCAAATAGGAACCTGGATCCAGTTCCTGTTTAGTTTCTGACATTGGCTCCAGTTTTAATTCCTGATCTTCTTATCCATCTTCTGACTTTCTTCTCTCCCTCAAGTTCAATGCAGTCTACATACACTTCCCCAGTCAGATCTGCCTGACTCCGCATGTAAAAAAATTTGGTAAGAGCAGTGTAATAGCAAAATGTACTTCCCGGACAATTTGGAACTTGTCTATGAGTATCATGTAAACTCAATGGTGAAAAGTTTTTCAGTGAAATAATTTAGCTTTGCCATCAAAGCAAAATCATAAATTTATATCTGAAGAATTTTTCTGAAAAAAAGGATATGTATTAGGTAAGTAATTTGGGGGCTACTTAAACCCTTCTTATCCCGAAGATCATAGGCACATTTGGTAGGCAGTTTCCAAGCAGACAACATAAACTTGTTTCATGTCACTGCTGACTTCATCTAACTATAGATGAGTTTTTAATGTTGAAAGAGTGGTAGGGACCTACACTTAATTCATGGGGAGATTTGCAGCCAGCATATAAATCCTGGTGTTTAAACAAAAGGGAAGATTAAAAAAAAAACTTGCTACACATTTTTTTAGGAGAAACATCACCTTTTTAAAAACTTACCCCTACATATCCAACTGGATGTTTTTAGTTTACTTCATACCTTACAAATTATGCTGTACCAAGCTTATTCAATTGTTGACTTCACCATCTCTTATCTTACTATTATTACGAGACCATGAAATCTCTCCTATAATCTATCTGGAAGGCTCAGAATAAAACAAAGCAGGTGGGCAGATTTTCAAAATTCCAAACAAAGGAAACCTTTGTTAAATACCTAGGTATTTAACAAAGTAAACAATCAGGTGGACTTCTGTTCGGAGCCTTTATTAGCCTGATTTTGAAGTTGCTCATAGCAACTATGATTTTTCAGATATGCATCCTCTGATATTTCTACCGAACTTATGACTACAGAGCACAAATGAAGAATGTAAAAGTAAAAGGACAAGAGGTAGTATTATTACTGATTGCTCTTAATAATACTATATTTCATTTAGTGAGAGAGGATTATTTTTAAGTCATCTTTGACATGGAACTTGCAGGAAATAAATCTACATCTATGTCAGAGCTTAGCCTGCTTCCTTTCTGAAGTCTTCTCCACTTACAGCTCCTCCGTCTTCCCATCATCCTACCTAGATGATCAACCTTGCCCCAGGCACTAACTCCCTCCTGCCCTCAGGCAACAGCTAAGCAAAGTGCTCTAGTTGGATGATCTCCAAGTGAATGATTCAAGTGTCAAATGCTCAGCGGGTATTTATTTTTGTTCCCTTGGTATAGTCATTCACATAACTTATATTAATTACTACTTATCTTCTCTTCAGCAGCGATATAAGATTCCGCCTTAGCATCCCCACACTGCAATAAATAACACCTTGGCTGGTAAACTCCTACTCCTAAGTATTGACTCAATCTGTCAATTTTTATTTCCTAACTTTTTTTTTAATCAAGAAATACATCACTTCTCAGATTGGACAGTATCAGTCCAATAGGTTGAAGGTTTCCCTCTATTTGATTTTTGGGAGATGGTGACACAAGGATAAAACTTAAAATATTCTAAATAGCTAAACAGACGGATACTATCTGCATTCCACCAGTTTTGGGTGGAAAGTTGAAAGAGGCTAGTCAAGATATATGAGGTCTGTTCAGAAAAAGTCCAGCCACTGTTAATATAATGAGAATGGTGTGTGCAATATCAGTGTAAGCTGGCTGCCAAGGGCGGGGACTGGAGTGTGTATGTGTGAACAATGACAACTTTACTGTACTGGTCAGTGGGGGCAGTAGACACTGATGAGTGAGCATGTGTACTGTGTGGCTGTCGCATTCAAAGTGACTAAGCCAGTAGAGCAACAAATCTGCATCAAATTTTACATTAAGCTTGAACATTTCCCTGTGAAGCTATATGGATGATTTAGAAGGCCACAGCTATGGGAACTGGTGATTGGCAGCTTCATCATGACAACATGCCCATTCATGCATCATGTCTACTGCAGAGTGTTTTGGAGAAACATCAAATCACCCAGGTGACTCAGTCTCCCTAAAGCCCAGCTTTGGTGCCCTGCGACTTCTGGCTTTTCCCAAAACTAAAATCACCTTTGAAAGGGATGAGATTTCAGACCGTCTATGAGATTTAGGAAAATACAATGGGGCAGCTGATGGCAATTGGGAGAATTGTGTGAGGTCCCAAGGTGTCTACTTTGAAGGGGACTGAGGTATCATTGTCCTGTGTACAATGTCTCTTGTATCTTCTTCAGTAAGTGTCTCTAATTTTCATATTACATACATGGCTGGATACTTTCTAGACAGACCTTGTATATACTTTACTGAGAATTTTGCTTCACTAAAGAGGAGGTAATTTTGTCCTTGTCTAGTTCATTCTACATAAATTTATAGTACCTGTTTTACTCTTCTAAAAAGCCAAATATATTTCCCCTCTTGTTTGTACTAATATGTTTATGTTAGTTATTTTTTTCTTTGTAAGGCATATCTAAGTCCTTCATACAGTGTGCTCACATCAGTGTTTGTCTTGATAATAAAAATACTTTTCAGTTTATGGATATATTTTTCTTTCATTTGATCCTTATAATAACCCTGGGAAGAATTTAAAAAATATATATTATTCCCAATTCACACAGGAGGGGACAAAAGCTCGGAGAAATTAAGTAAAATATTTAAAGTCCCATGCCTAATAAAAAGTAGAATCCATGTATTTCTCTAAATCCTCCCTTCTTTCCACTCAGTACTTCTCCAGGGTTTCCACCCAAGTACACTGGGAAACACAGTAGTGAAAATCCTTGTTCCTAGGGAGTCTGCAATATAGTTTTCAAAGTCTATTGCAAATGTGAAACATGTTTGATTTCTCACATTTTATGAAAAATTCAGGCAAAATTTGCATTATACTCAACATATCAGGGTGTTTTAAGGTAAACAAAACCTCCTCTAACTTTTACACCCTCCCATTTGACTTTTTAAAATTAACTGTTTTGAGTTCAATATAAATTCACATGTAAATATGAAATAATACAGAAATCCCTGTGAATATTCTATCTAGTTTCCTTCAGTGGTAAAACTAGAGCACAATATCATAATGAGGATATTGACACTGATATACTGGGTTGGCCAAAAAGTCCGTGTGTGTTTTTCTATAAAATAAAAGGTACATTTTTCATTTTCACCAATAACTTTATTGATTTGGATATTTTGAGTATGTTGGTTATCTTCTGCATGGTATAATGTTTATTGTTCTCAATTAATGTCTTGATTTGATTGCCATCAACTACAAGTGGTCTGCTCAACCATGGAGTATTGTTCTGAGAGAAATCTCCAGCATAAAACTTCACAAACCACTTTTGACACATTCAATTAGTCACAGCACCTTCTCCCTACACTGCACAAATCTTTTCTTTTTTTGAGTTTCAGTTGCTTTTTTACTTTTCTTGAAATATTAAAGGATAATATGCCAAACATGTTGCTTATTTTCTTCCACATTCAATATTAAAATGGCTACACAAAAATTCACCAATTTTGATAAGTTTTTTAAAATGTATGCTGATATGACTGCTGTCACAATACAATCTAACAAAAATTGTTTTAAATGACATTAAAGGCAACTAAGTGCAACTAGAGCCATCTTATGGAAAAAAAACAGAACAAACTTTTTGGCCAATCCAATAGTTAAGATACAGAACACTTCCATCAATCACCACAGGGATCCCTCACGTTGCTGTTTCATAGACACAATACTGCCCTCCTGTCCCAAGTCTTCCTGGGCCTTATGAATCACTACTATGTTCTTTGTTTCTATAATTTTGTCCCTTTAAGAATGTTATATAAATGGAATTACAGAATAAATAACTTTGGGTATTGACTTTTTCACTCAGTGTAAGTCACTGAACAATCATCCAGTTTGTTTCATGTGTCAATAACTAATTCCTTTTTATTGCTGAGTAGTAGTCCAAGGAATGGGTGTACCACAGTTTATTTACCCACTGAAGGACATCTGGGTTGTTTCTGGTTTTTGGCTATTACAAATAAAGTGGCTATAACTATCTGAGTACAGGCTTTTGTGTGAACATAACTTTATATTTCTCTGAGATAAATGCCCATGAGTACAATCGGTGGAGCACATAGTACTACATGTTTAATATTTAAAGAAAATGCCATACTTTTCCCAGAATGGCTATGCCATTTTACATTCCCACCGGCAATGTATGAGCAATTCAGGGTCTCTACATCATCTCTACAGTTTGGTGACATAGTTTTTTTGTTTTGTTTTTGTTTTTTTTAGATGTGTGGTGATAACTCCTTGTGGCTTCAACTTGCATTTCCTTTATTAGTTCTTTTCATGATTATTTGCCGTCTATATATCCCCTTTAGTGAGAGGTCTGTTCATTTCCTTTTGTCCACTTTCTAATGATTTTTTTGTTTTGTTTTTGCTTGTCTGTTTCTCTAGTGTTGAGTATTGAGTCCTTTTTATATTCTAGATACCAGTATTTTATTAAATAAGTAGTTCATCCTACTCTCTAATTTGTCTTTTGATCCTTTTCACAGGGTCTTCTGCAGAACAGAAATATTTAATTTTGATGAAGTCCAATTTACTGATTTTACCTTTTCATGGAAAATGCTTTTGGTGTCAAATCTAAGAACACTCTGTCTAACCCCCAGATTATGAAGACTTTTTTCTTAAAGTTTTACAGTCATAAGCTTACATTTAAGTCTGTGTTACAATTTTGAGTTAGTTTTTGCATAATGTGTTGATAGGTTGATATTCAGTTTGATATTCAGTTGATATTCAGTTGATATTCAGGTTGATATTCAGTTTCCTTTTGCCTGTGTATGTCCAACTGCTACAGCACCATTTGTTTCATCTGTCTGACACTAACCCAACTGTGGAGGTGGATGGGCTCATTACTGGTGGGTGGGCATGGAAGCCCAGGTTCTTCATGTGGACTCCACTGACACCCAGGAAGTGGGCAGAGAGCTCATTATTGGTCATTGGGGATGAAGATCTCAGCACCCAACTTGGCTTTCTCTGACACTTCCCTGGCAGAGGCATTGTGATGCCTCATTACAGCCACATGAGTGTGGAAGCCTAGGCTCCATAGTTGACCTCTACTGGTATAAGTTGGATTAGAGACAGTTTTTTCTGTGGCATTGGGTTAGAATAGAGCAGTTATTGCTAAAAGTTTTCTGTTTTGCTATTCTGCCTCTTTCTTGGTCCTTTGGTTAGAGAGAGTACACTTTTTCTTTTTTTTGTCATCATTTTCTTTTTTTTTTAAATTTTTAAATTGTTTTTCAAGTACAGTTTTCTGCCTTTTCCCCTCACTGCTCCCAACCATCCTAGCCCTCCCCGCATCCCTCACCCCTTGTCGTTGTCCATGTGTCCTTTATAATTGTTCCTGTAAACCCTTCACCCTTTTCCCCCTTTATCCCCTCCCCTCACCCTTCTGATCACTGTCAGCCTGTTCTCAGCTTCAATGTCTTTGTCTATACTTTGTTTGCTTGTTCGTTTTGTTGATTAGGTTCCTGTTAATGGTGAGATCGTATGGTATTTGTCTTTCATTGCCTGGCTTATTTCACTTAGCATAATTCTCTCCAGTTCCATCCATGCTGTTGCAAAGGGTAGGAGCTCCTTCTTTCTTTCTGCTGTGTAGTATTCTATTGTGTAGATGTACCATAGTTTTTTGATCCATTCATTTACTGTTAGGGACTTGGGTTGCTTCCAGCACTTGGCTATGGTAAATTGTGCTGCTGTGAACATTGGGGTGCATAGGTTCTTTTGGATTGGTGTTTCAGGGTCCTTAGGATATAATCCAAGCAGTGGAATTGCTGGGTCAAAAGGCATTTCCATTTTTAGTTTCCTGAGGAAATTCCACACTGTTTTCCACAATGGTTGCACAAGTCTGCAATCCCACCAACAGTGCACTAGGGTTCCCTTTTCTCCACACCCTCTCCAACATTTGTGGTTTGTTGATTTGTTTATGATAGCCATTCTGACCAGTGTGAAGTGGT
>CM052539.1:105834079-105846916 GCA_028533065.1 Trachops cirrhosus | reverse complement strand
TCTAGGACTTTAATGGTGTCAAGACTTACATTCAAATCTTTTATCCACCTTGAATCTATTTTTGTGTATGGTGTAAGTTGGTGGTCGAGTCTCATTTTTTTGCATGTAGCTGTCCAGTTCTCCCAATAGCATTTGTTGAAGAGGCCATCTTTGCTCCATTTTATGTTGCTGCCCCCTTTGCCAAATATTAATTGACCATAGAGACTTGGGTTTATTTCAGGGCTCTCTATTTTGTTCCATTGGTCCATGTGTCTGTTCTTATGCCAGTACCAGGCTGTTTGATTACAGTGCCCTTGTAATAGAGTTTGATATCAGGTATTGTGATTCCTCCTACTTTGCTTTTCTTTCTCAGAATTGCTGCAGCTATTCAGGTTCATTTATGGTTCCATATAGAGTTTTGAAGTGTTTGTTCTATATCTGTGAAGTATGCCATTGGTACTTAAATGGGATTGCATTGAATCTATAAATTGCTTTGGGTAATATGGACATTTTGATGATGTTAATTCTTCTGAACCATTAACACGGTACATGTTTCCACTTGTTTGTGTCTTCCTTAATTTCTTTCTTCAGTGTTGTATAGTTTTCTGAGTACAGGTCTTTTACCTCCTTGGTTAGGTTTATTCCTAGGTACTCTATGTTTCTTGTTGCTCTATCAAATGGGATTTTTTTCCTGATTTCTGTTTCTGACATTTCATTGTTGGTGTACAAAAATGCCTTTGATTTCTGGATATTGACTTTGTATCTCGCTGTTTTGCCAAATTCATTTATTAGGTTGGGCAGTTTTTGTTGGAGTCTATAGGGTTTTCTGTGTACACTATCACATCATCTGCAAACAATGACAGTTTTGTTTCCTCTTTTCCAATTTGGATACCTTTTATTTATTTTTCTTGTCTGATTGCTTTGGCTAGGACTTCCAGTACTATGTTGAATAAGAGTGGTGAAAGTGAACAACCTCGTCTTGTTCCTGATCTTAGTGAAAAAAATTTTAGTTTTTGTCCATTGAGTATGATGTTGGCAGTAGGTCTCTCATATATGGCATTTATTATATTGAGGAGAGAGTAGACTTTTGTTGAAGCTTCTTTTGTCTATGTCTATTACATTTCCAGGTAGTAAACTTCTGCAACTCCAAGTCTGAGATGTATAAAACAAACAAACAAGAAAAAAAAAACTTCAGGGAACTTAAGACCATGCTTTTCCTCAAATCCTGAAGTCCTGACCTAGTTTGTCTCTTCTTCCAACTTTTAGAGTCTTCTATGTTTGTTTTATAAGCAATATGCAGGGTTTTGTAATCTTAATTTTTGGAAGAATAGAAATAAATATATCTGTTGCTGGTGGGAACTAGGCTTTTCCACAGGATCACAAGGAAAGCATTCCAGGGGCTCATGCACTGGAAGCTGTGGTATGGCATGGTTTATTCGTGTGGAGATGGAAGCTGCCCCCTCAGTTTCCAATGTCCTATCCCCTCTGTCCTGCCATGGAAAAAGTCCAGTCATGTCCTCAGCTCCATCTTTCCAGAAGTAGATGTTCCTGAATTTGTTTTTTAAGTAAAACTTGATGGCCTATAAAATACAACATGTTTACTCCTTCAGAAAAACTGTATTATTTAATATACTATTCAAAGTTCATAGCACAAGGTTATAAATAGGACACATGCTCCAATAAATTACTGGATTTTCATGTTGATGATGAAAAAAGAGAAAGAAAATCTGATCTTTATCAGTTGTATAATCTACACACTTAATGAATGACATCTAGGGGAGAGAATATAATTGATATCATTTTTATGTCTCTCTGACTTCATATTCCTTTAGACTTATAGCAATTGGTTTGCTAGTGTTCTCTCTCTATCCCACTCCATTGGTTGTATTGACACCTCCAGCTCACCTAGCTGCACGGCAAATCCATATCTTTACTGACTTGTAGGCTTCTGTCAGTCTACAAATATTTACTGAATGCTCCAGGGGCAGAAACTTGTGTTGGGTGCTTAGCAGCCTGGCAGCAGCCAGTGTTCTTTGGCCTTCAGCTTCCCCAGGGCAGGGACTGTCAGACAGCTGAAGGGTACACAGGTGTTTTAGGTTTTTAAAAAATTACATGGAAATGCCTTTCTTCAAAAAAGCTCTTTTGAAGCTGGGTCTGAGTATCATCTTAAGAAAAGGAAAAATACATAAATATACTCCCCTTTCCACTGATGATGAATCTCTCTGTGACATAGAATTGGAGGAGAAAAGAGAATAATGCATCATTTATGTGGGCTCTGCCATGAATCAGTTTTTCCATGAGGTTCTTCCATAAGGAAAGGAACTGTGTCTTCTTCATTTATGTTTTCTAGCATGGTGTTTGGCACAGAGTAAAGGTTAATCAACCTATGTCAACCTGAGCCGCAATCTTGCGTAAACCCCATGTGGATGTTAAGAATAGATGTCCAAGGAACTGAACTCCACAAATCCAAAAGCATAATTAAACATTTCAAAAGAAAGAAAGAAAGCAAGATGAAAAGAAAGAAGACCATTACACCAATAAGTTTCATAAGGTCACTGATTGTGGCAGCTTCACAAATATAACACAGTGTTTAAAAAAAATGAAGATCCCCCCCCAAAAAAAACATAGAAGATTCAGAGAACTGACAAAAACTCTTGTTAAGGAAAAAATTATTCATGACACTTATTAAAGGCAGTAAGGCCAACTTTATTCAAGACCACTGAGATAGGGGTAGGGACCACTGCAATGGGGTTTTGCAGCAAGGGAGAGAGATTGGGCACAGCTCTGAATGCAACAAGAAAAAGTGGGAATTTATAGCCAAGGAACAGGGTGGGGACAGTGGATAAAAAATTACTAAGAGCTATGGGGGTTTTCTGGCTAAACCTCCTAACAGGACTCTTGTTGAAGGCAAGCAGGATGATCTCTCAAGGGTGATCAGGTATTGACTGTGGGTGATTCTGGCAAAACTGATTTAATAGGACTCCTGCTAGGAGGAACAATGCAGAGATAAATGTGGAATCCCAAAAGTCAGGGCCTTATACAAAGAGATCTCAGAAGAGCTTGAATAAAGTTTAGACAAGGAGAGAATCTCTGTTACTCTCTTTTTGACCAAAATTTAGTCAGGTTCTTCTGAGCCATCTTCTCAACTAGGCCTCAACTTTGGCCTTTGTGTGTCCTGGGACTGCATTTCCCAGTTTTAGCATGAATATTGCTAAGACACTTCAGCGAGAATCCTTCTACCCTTATCACACTCAATATCTGATCAAATTGCCTGTCCCCAGATAACCCACCCTTGATGCCTGATCATCTTGACCTGTCTTTAGCAAAAATGCTGTTAGGTAGGATGAGCAAGAAATTCCTCTTAACCCTTGATGTCTCCTTTTAGTAATTTCATTTGCTGACCAACCCCTTCCTTCCCCTGCCTCAACCTGGTTCTTGGCTATAAATCCCAACTTGTTCTTGTTATATTAGGAGTTGAGCTTCATCTCTCTCTCCCTTATGGAAATAGTCTCTACATCTATTGCAATAATACTGAATAAAGTCCTCCTTCACACTTTAACAAGTGTCAGACTAATTTTTTCTTTAACAAGATCTAAATGTAGAGGAGAACTAGAGAGGCAGCTTTTTTCTTCTTCTTATTGCTTTATTATATTTCTATTATCTCTAAGAGTTAGAAAAACCTAAGAGATAAGCATCTCTCTTACAGGCAGACCTGCTCACTGCTATTCCTGGGTCTGTCCTTTTTAGCTGCATATCACAAAAAAAGCCTGACCTACTGTGTCAGGAAGAATGGGACACTAAGTACTCTCAGGCACATAGGTTTTACAAATTTCTTCATTCTTCCTAACCTCTTCGGAATCTTCTGCAGTGCTGGGAAGTTGGAACTGGGAAGTATATTTTTATACTTGGAAGGCCTGTATCCTGAGTTGGACTCCAAAGGAGGTGAGAACCATCACCTTAAAGGGGTAGAGTGGGGTAGGGATGCATAAAGTGGGGGCATTTTACTTCTTTTATTTACCAGAAAACCAGAAGGCTGGTGGCTTGCTGTGATATAGAAACTATCTGAAAAGAAATGTCCTCATACCCTTTCCTTGCTGTTATGTAAATTAAGCTGGAATTGGGACACCAGGATTTGCTGCAACATTCATTCTCTTTGGTTTTCTTCAGCTGTGACCAAACACCTGAGCAAAAGTTTGACATTCCTAACTTGGCTAAGACAACTCCCATGCTATTAAATATGGCTAACTCAGCTCCCTTGTATGGGGCAATGTCTTGTTGACGACTGAAGTGATAAATTTAGAGGTGGAAAATTGAGATGAGGTTTCTCCAGTGTCTGCTTGCCTTGTTGTAAGAGGTTTTGCTGACTATAGAATTTTGCTGCTGTAAAAGACCTTTAAGATCAACTAGGTCAACTACTCCCTTATTTTATAAATGAGGAAAAAGAATTTTAGAGAGGTGAAACAATATGACTTAGATCACCCATCTAATTCATGTAAGAGAAGGGAAGGGAGATTACCACTAAACACTATAGAGACTTTCCTCAGTGTCATATACCAATATTATGATTCAGTGCCCTTGATGCTCGTGATCTGAGCTGGGTAGATTTTGTTGTCCTCCAGCCTGTTCTTCTCTATTGCCGTATATACATGCCTGGGTTCATTTTGTTGCAGCCTTTAAGTGTTGGTCTTGGTAATCTGGAAATGATAAGACCTTTTACTAGATAATGCCCTAGAATATTATGCCAGCTCTAGCCCAGAAGGGAGGGTGGTCAACATACAAGAAATGCCTTGAAAAGACTACGCTATTTTCAGTCATTCTCATTTGACAGAGCATGAAAGAGGTTTTCCTTTTTACTTTATAGATAAATGAAACACATCTAAAATGTTGAATACTAAAGCTTAAGGCCCAACCCCAATCATCCAACAAAGAGATAAGCAAGCAGATACAGCAGGCCACAGGGAATGCTTAGGAGGGTGCCTTCACTTGCCTCTTCTTAAAGCCCACTGCTTAATCAACTGGAGTATGAACTATGAAAGATTTAGAATGGAGCTCAGCAGCCAAGAAACAAGTAAATAGATATTTATGAAATGAAATATTCAAAACACCTGAAATATAAAATAATGCAAGCAAAAATTTAACTTTCTATAACAGGGGTCCTCAACACCCGGGCTGTGGGGGTCAGTGGCCAGTTAGGAACGGGCAGGGAGGGAAGCTTGCCCGAGCTCCGCCTCCTGTTCCCCCCACCTGCCAGCAGCCTGAGCTCTGCCTCCTGTCTGTGGAAAAACCGGTTCCTGGTGCCAAAAAGGTTGGTGACTGCTGTTCTATAACACGTCTGGCAAATATCACCTCTTCCTCTCAAGTGCAAATCCCTATCATCTAACATCTTAATTGTTCCGCACAGCTCAGATCAAGCGCATAAATGGAAATTCAATCATAATATTGGCGTATGAGACATAGCAAACTAAGGGAAATCTCTACAGTGTGTTAGTGATAGTCTCCTTTACTTCCTCTTACACTATTTTTTCCATGTGTTCATTCTCCCCAGCTTTATGGAGATATAGTTGACATATAACACTGTAATTTTAAGGTGTACATTTTGATGATTTGATACATGCATACACTGTGAACCAGCACAATAAGGTTAGTTAACACATTCTTCACCTCACATAATTACCATTTTGTTGTTATTGTTATGGTGAGAATGTTTAAGATCTATTCTCTTAGCAACTTTCATTCTATCATGCTAATTTTATTAATTAATTAATTCATTCAAAATTCAACTTTCCAGACATTTCAGTTGGCAGTAGGAAGTTAAAAATATTTCTAGGGTAGGGAAATGAATGAACATAATTTCCTTTATTTCTTGTGACAACAATATAATGAAAATAGATATGATTCTCATATTGCAGATGGGAAAGCTAAAGCTCTGAGATTATGTCATTTGCCCAAGGTCAGAAATTACATCTAAATCTGTCTGTCATCAAAGCACTATTCACATTACATGTATGCCTTTACATTTTTGGAGACATGGGAGAATAAGAATAGAAAAAAGTAGGATAGAAAAGAAGTGGTAATATTCTCCCTATATAGGGTAGCTTCACTTTTCTATGAATGAGATTCCCAACTTATATACTATTAAAAACTCTAAGTTAGAGACCCATAGTTCTGCAAACTACCAAGCAGTGGAACAAGGGCCTCTGCTAATGATTTCCTGAAACTTGCCTCAGGCTTGCAGCTGGGAAGAAGAAAATGATTGCATCCCAAGGCACACAGTGACTTATTGTGGGTGGTTTCAGATATTTTCTAGGTTGGGAAACCTAAAGGAAAAATAAAATTTAAGTTGAGTGTTGAACTAGGACATTAAAAAATGCTCGATAGCCATGGGCAATCCCTGGACACTTGCTGCCATACTTCTAACTTGCAACCAACCCTTTGTTCCACCACTTTCACTGGTTGTTTATCACTTGTCTTGGCTCATACGTCGTTGCTGCCTTTTGAAATAAAATGCTTCAATCTAGGGATCATAGAACCTCTTCAGCTAAAGAAGTAGTCTCTCATTGATGTCTTCTGTATCACTCTTCTAGGGGTAGCTCCCAAAATATTGTTATTAGTACCCCTTCTTCCTTCCTGACACTATTAAAACATATTTCCCTTTACATTTTCCTCAAAAACTGCATGTTTTGCACCATCCCTAAAGGTACTTATATGTATTTTTCACATTCTCTCATCCATTTATTCCATTCCTTCCTATTGTATCAAATTCCCTATAAAGTTATTAAATACCTTTTCAAGTTTTTTACTAGGAGAGATCTGAAAGTTTGTTTTGGGTAAGAGGAGTATCCCCAGTAGGAAGAAAGATTAATTTGCTGTGTAATGAATATTCCAAATAGAATGCAATTTTCTTCACTTTTCTCATTTTTACTATTTGCCTAAAAAGTTATAAAACACTTTATTTACTTTATTAAGTGCAGTACATTAACCATGCAGATATACTAATGACTGAAAATCTGCTCCCTCAGCAACTTCCCTGAATGTAAAAACTCTCTGTTCATCACAGAGGTTTTAATTATACATTATTATTTTCTAGGAGCACCTTTAGTTCCAAAGTGAGGAAGTCTTCAAAATGCAAGCACTTTTCCGTAAAAGTTACATCCAGGACCAATGCTGTGGTTGTGGGCAGCTCAGAGTCAACTGCACATTGCTATCTGTTGACCTCTCTAGTTCTCTGATGGCTCAGGGCAGTGATCATTGACTCTTCACAGGGGACAAAGAAGAGGCTTTATTCTTTAAGTGCCATTAAGACCCCAGGTTTACTGGTAGATTCTTATGTAGAAAGATTACCAGCACAGGTCTAGGATAAAATCATATAATTCCAAGTAATGCAAAGGTTATGGATTATTCTCCCTGGCCATGGTAGAAAAATCACCAAGTGAAATCAAGAGCTCAAAGACTTTTCCCTAAGCTGCGAAATGAATGATGTTATCTGGTGTGGCATTACGTGTTCCTTCAGTAAAACAAATCCAGATTCAATCATTCAAACAACACTTTCTGGGATCATGATAACTTCTTAAGATAGCCTGCTAAGGTTTAGGTGGCAGGGGGAGGCTTCCTATTTGTTTCTGGTCAAAACTCCTACCTACATCAGTCTCCTGCTGGCACAGCTGTGATGAAAGACACAGCAATGACACCAAAGTCAGCTCAATTATTCTGGCACTGACTGTGACTGCGGCTGGGGGATGATGAACTGCTGCTCTCAGTGGCTGCTTTGCTGAGTAAATCTCCAGCTGGCTTCATTTTTAGATTAGGGACAAGATCTGAAAATACAGTATTTTGTCCCTATTTCCATGGTCCTTATAGCTCAAAGTGATAGGGGGTACTCTTAATTGCATTGAAAGTTTAGAATGAGTTAAATTTGTCCAGATTAGATAATAGCTACCAATTATTTAGTGCTTTCTACATACCAACCATTGTGCTAACTTTCTTACATGCATTATCTTATTTAATTTTATAATCTTAACACGATCTACACTGTCTGCCAAGATAGGTGAAGAGAGGTGAAATTACCTGATTTAGAAGGGTTGATGCTTCCCTACTTGCTGTAGGACAGACAGATTATACAGCACTTGGGAAATTCTGCTCCCTTCACCCACCCTCACTCCAGACCCCACTGTCCTGCTGGATGAGAGGTTGTCAATAGGACATTCTATATTTAGCTTCCTGAATTTAGAAATTAAATGCCAACTTGATCCACTCAGAGTCCTGTTTCTATACACCTGAGTTTGTTTAGCCCTGAGGGAAAAGTTGCAGGTGACCTTTCTTGTTTTTATTACACTCAAAAATACATGTAATTAAAGTAGCTGCAGCCCTCACTGGTGTGGCTCAGTGGATTGAGTGCTGGCCTGCAAAATAAAGATCATCAGTTTGATTCCCTGTCAGGGCACATGCCTGGGTTATGGGCCAGGCCCCAGCTGGGGGTGTGTGAGAGGCAACCAATCGAGGCAACCGGTCGACATATCTCTCACACATTGATGTTTCTCTCCCTCTCTCCCTCCCTTTCCCTCTCTCCAAAAATAAATAAATAAAATCTTCTTTTAAAAAAGTAGCTTGACCAGCTGAGAAAGAAGGACTACTGTCTCACAATAGGCTAGAGTTCTTCTGGCAAACATTTGTTTTCCACTTCAATTCTAGAGGTTGGTTATGCATGTGAAGTGTGTATGTGAATTCTAGAGAGCTGTTGTGTGTGTGTGTATGGATATATCAATATATGATGATCTCTGAATGAGTGTGAATTGATGTCTGAGATGTGAATAATTAGCATCTTCTTTGTTTACTTCTATCCTTCCTGATTCTGAAAATGCTATAAAAACCAGGTTTTATTTTTTTTCTGATTGCTCAATATCTTCAGAAACCCCAGATTGCAAGAGGTAGACTCTGATATAGTTTGAAGTTGGAAGATTCTCTGGAGTGGTCAAATCTGGAATTTAAAAAAAAATTAAGTTTACTATAATAATTATACCTGAAAAAGTCTCATATATATGTATATACACACACTTATGTACAATGTACTATACTTCAATGTATATTGAAACCTATATCTATCTATCTAATCTATCTGATCTTGATTAAGTTTGCTTTATCCTGAAGATTAAAGCTTCAGTGATTCCTGAAAAATGTAAACTCCTTGATAATGTATATGAGATGTTTTATAACATACTTCTTTAAACTCATTTTAGGGAAAGAGAAGAGAGTAGCATAGTGATTTAAAGAATGCTGGAGACTAACTGCATTCATATCACAACTTTATCACGTGGTATTTGTGAGATCTTGAAAAATTTGGCCTAAGCCTCAGCATTCTCATCTGCAAAATTATAGATAGTAATATTTATTTGTAAGTCTTTTTAAAAAAATTATTGTGGTGAAAAAAATTTCTTAAATTTTTATGTGTAGAGTATTGTTTACTATAAGCACGCTGCTATATGGCAGATCTTGAGACACTTTCATTTTGCATGACTAAAACCCTATATTCATTGAATAGCAAATCCCCATTTCTCTGTTTCCCTAGCCCCTGGCAAATTTTTTTCTACTTTTTGTTTCTGTGGGTTTGAGTATTTTAGACACCTTATATAAGTAGAGTCATGTAGTAGTCATCACTCTGTGAGTGACTTATTTCACTTAACATAATGTCCTCGAGGTTCAACCATGTTGCAGCATATGACAGGATCTCCTCTTTATGGCTGAATAATATTCCATTGTATGTATACTTATACCACATTTTCTTTATCCATTTATCCATTGACAGACATTTAGGTTGTATATACTCCTTGTCTTTTAAGAATATTGCTGCAAAGAACACGGGAGTACAGATGCCTAATAGATTTTCATACCTTGATTTCAATTCTTTTGGATAAATACCCAGAAATGGGATTATAGGATCATATGATAGTTGTATTTTTAACTTTCTGAGAAATATCCATATTGTTTTCATACTGACTATACCATTTTACATTACTATCAACAGTGCATAAGGCCTCTCATTTCTCCATATTCTCTCTAACACTTGCTATTTTGTTTTGTTTTCTTATAGTAGCCAGCCTAACAGATATGAAGTGATACCTCACTATAATTTTGATTTGCATTTCCCTGCCAATTAATGATGTTAAGTATCTTTTCCTATATCTCTTGTCCATTTGTATGTCTTCTTTGGAGATACATCCATTTTTAATGGAATTATTTGGGATTTTCATTTGTTTGTTTTTTGTTCTTTAGTTCAGGCTTCTCAAATTTGTTAAGACTTGTTTTATGATCTAAGATATGACCTATCCTGGAAAATGTTCCTTGTGCACATGAAACTTTATATTTTGCTTTGGTTGAGTAAAACATTCTGTATATGACTATTAAGTCATTTGATCTATAATGTTCAACTCTTGTTTCCCAATTGATCTCTTGTCTGGATGTTTTAATCCATTATTGAATGTGGGAAATTGAAATCCCCTTCTCTTATTGTGTTGCTGTCTATTTCTCCATTTAGGCCTATCAGTGTTTGCTTCATATATTTGGGTGCTCGATGCTGGGTACTTATGTGTTTATAATTATACCTGGTGAGTTGACCCTTTTTTCATGATATGATGTTCTTTGTCTCTTTTGACAGTTTTTTTTTCCACTTAAAATCTACTTTGTTGATTATAAGTATAGCTACTCCTGCTCTCTTTTGGTTATCATTTACAAAAAAATGTCTTTCCATCCTATCACTTTCAGTGTTGTGTCCTTAAATCTACAGCAGGACTCTTATAAGCAGCCCAAGAGTCCATCAGTAGATGAGTAGATAAAAAGGTTGTGGTACATTTATACAATGGAATACTATTTGGCCATAAAAGAGAAGGAAATCTTACTCTTTGTGACATTGATCTGGAGGATTGATCTGGAGAATATTATGCTAAGTGAAATAAGCCAGTCAGAGAAAGACAAGGACCATATGATTTCACTCATATGTGGAATCTAATGAACAAAATGAACTAATAAGCAAAACAGAGAAAGACTCATAGAGAGAGAGAACAGGGTGATAGCTGTCAGGGGTGAGGGGGTGCAGGACTAGAAGGATTGAATAAAAAATAATAAAGAAAAAACTCATGGACACAGACACCAGTGTGGTGATTGCTGGGAGGAGGATGATGTGGGGAGGTAGAGGAGGGTGCAGGGGGATAAATGTGATGGAAGGAGACTTCACTTAGTGTGGTGAACACACAGTACAATGCACAGTTGATGGGTTGTAAAACTTTGCACCTGAAACTTGTATAATTTTGTTAACCAATGTCACCCCAATACACTCAATAAAAACAAGAAAAGAGAAATAAAACAGCCCACACTCCCCTTCTCTGCTACATGTCCCAGTGGAGGGGTGGGTGTTGTGAAGTGAAGAGGGACTCTGACTTGAGTGTGAGCTTAAGATTTTCATTTAGAATAGACTGGACTATTTAGTGCCTGAAAATGAAGTGTAATGATGTGGAACATGATCAGAAAATAATAGAAAAGCTAAACTCCTTTTCCCAAGACATCACAAAGTGCAGAGAAGGGAGATTCAGCAGAGTATGTTTGAAGCCAATAGTTGGTAAAAATAAGTCAGTTTCTCATCAAACCCCATCAATTTCTGACTGTTCCATTAAAAAAGATTCTATACATACACATACACATTAAAAGGACTGTTTCTTTCATTTAATACAATATCATGAATACTTCTCAAGATATTAAATGTTCTTCTACATCTTTAAAAAATAAAATGAGTCTCTCATACACAGCATATAGTTGGATATTGCTTTTTTATCCATTCAGCCATTTTTTCTTTTTTGAGTAGAGTTTAATCCATTTCTATTTAAAATAATTACTGATGAGAAACATCTTGCTTTTGTCATTTTTAAAATTGTTCTTGTCTTGTCAATATGTTGTCCCTCTTACTCTCTTGCTGTCTTCTTTTCTGATAATCATCAATTTCTCTTTTTTTTGGTAGTAATATGTTTTGATGCTTTTCCCATTTTCTTTTGTGTATCTTCTATAGGTGTTTTCTTTGTGGTTACCAAGGGGTTTACATGAAAAAAACTTACAGTAAAAACAATCTGTTATAGCTGATAACAACTTAACTTTAATTGCAAATAAATTATTTACACTTTTGATTTTTTCATTCTACATGAACTTTATATTACTATATTACAAATTTCACATTTTATATTATGTATCCATTAATTTTTATAGTTATAGTTGTTTTTTATACTTTTACCTTTGAACTTCTATGCCAGCAGTAAAAGTAATTATGTGTCACTATGACAGAATTACAATACTCTGTGTTTGTCCCATATATTTACCTTTACCAGAAAACTTTATACTTTCATACACTTTTGTGTTCCTGCTTAGCATTCTTTTCTTATTTTTTATTTTTTAATATATTTTATTGATTATGCTATTACAGTTCTCCCATTTCCTCCCCCTTAATTCCCTTCCGCCCTGCACACCCCCTCCCATCCACATCCTCGTCTCCTCCTTTAGTTCATGTTCTTGGTCATATATATAAGTTCTTTGGCTTCTACATTTCCCATACTATTCTTAACCTCCCTTGTCTATCTTCTACCTACTATGTATGCTACTTATTCTCTGTACCTTTCCCCCTTCTCTCCCCCTCCCACTCCCCTGTTGATAACCCTCCATGTGATCTCCATTTCTGTGGTTCTGTTCCTGTTTGAGTTGTTTCTTTAGTTCATTTTTGTTTTTGTTTTAGACGTGGTTGTTAATGGTCGTGAGTTTGTTGTCATTTTACTGTTTATATTTTTATCTTCTTTTTCTTAGATAAATCCCTTTAACATTTCATATAAT
>CM052539.1:105818698-105833979 GCA_028533065.1 Trachops cirrhosus | reverse complement strand
TCAGCTGACAGTCTGATGGGCAGTCCTTTGTTGGTAACAGTCCCCTTTTCTCTTGCTGCTTCTAGGATTCTCTCCCTCATTTTAATCTTGGATAATGTAATTACGATGTGACTTGGTGTGTTCCTCCTTGGGTCCAACTTCTTTGGGACTCTCTGAGCTTCCTGGACTTCCTGGATGTCTATTTCCTTTGCTAGATTGGGAAGTTCTCCTTTATTATTTGTTCAAATAAGTTTTCCACTTGTTGCTCTTCCTCTTCTTCTGGTACCTCTATAATTCGGATGTTGGAATGTTTAAAGATGTCCTGGAGGTTCCTAAGCCTCTCCTCATTTTTTGAATTCTTGTTTCTCCATTCTTTTCTGATTGGAAGTTTCTTTCTTCCTTCTGGTCCACATTGTTGATTTGAGTCCCAGTTTCCTTCCCATCACTATTGGTTCCCTGTACATTTTCCTTTATTTCACTTAGCATAGCCTTCATTTTTTCATCTAATTTGCAACCAAATTCAACCAATTCTGTGAGTATCCTGATTACCAGTGCTTTGAACTGTGCATCTGATAGGTTGGCTAACTCTTCATTGCTTGGTTGTATTTTTTCTGGAGCTTTGATCTTTTCCTTCATTTGGGCCATTTTTTTTGTCTTGACCCACCTATTACGTAGTGAGGGGCAGAGCCTTAAATGTTCACCAGAGCAGGGTAACCCCCATTGCTGCTTTGTGACATTGTGTGTGGGGGAGGGGTCCAAGTGGGAACAATGGCGCTTGCTCCACTCTCTGCCAGTTTTCAGTCACTTCCCCTGCTACCCATAAACAAACTGGGCCCTTCTGGTGCTGATTCCCATGTGGGTGGGTTTGTGTACATTCTAGAACCCTGTGGGTCTCTCCAGTGAACTCTCCTGTGAGGCTGGGAGTTTCTCCTGCAGCCAGCTCAATCCCCACAGGTGTTTTCAATCAGTGGTTTGAGACTTTATTTCCCTGCGCTGGGATCCTGGGTTGCACAGTCCATCCAGCTCTCCATTTGTTTCTCCTGGTTTATTTGCATGAGAATGTGGGACTGCCCAGTCCGAAATCCGCTGCCTTGCCAGTCTGCCTGCTGCTGCCTTGCCCACCAGCTGCAGCCTTGAGCTCCCCGGTCCACAATCTGCCACCTTGCAGGATCAGCCAGCTGCTGCTTTGCCCACCTTGGTCCTCCAGCCACCACCTTGCCTCGAGTCCTCTCTGCCCGGCTGCCTGTCTCTGCCCCTCCTACCAGTCTGGATGGATATGTCTTCTTTAACTCCTTGGTTGTTGGACTTCCATACAGTTTGGTTTTCTGTCAGTTCTGGTTGTTTTCTGTTTTTAAATTGTTGTTGTCCTTCTTCTGGTTGTGTGAGGAGGCACAGTGTATCTACCTACCACCATCTTGGCCAGAAGTCCCCCCTGTTAACATTCTTACATTTCAACTCGAAGAACACCTGTTAGCATTTCTTATAAGGTAAGTAGAGTGGTGATGAACTCCATTAGGTTTTTATTTTTTTTCTGGGAAATTCTATATTCTTGGTTGATAGTACTCTTTTTTTCTTTCAGTACTTTGAACACATTTCATCCTGCTTTGTGTTGCAAAGTTTATGTTGAGAAATAAACTTACAGTCGTATGTTAGTTTCCGTGTACAGAACCAGTTGCTTTTCTCTTGCTTCTTTCAAATTTCTCTCTTTGTCTCCAACTTTTAGCAGTTTGATTATAATGTGCCTTGGTGTAGTTTTTTTAGTTCCTCCTAGGTAAAGTCTGTTAGGTTTCTTGAAACTAGATGTCCACCTTTTCCCCTGATTCAGTGCATTTCAGTCATTATTTCTTTAAATAAGGTGTCTGCTCCTTTTTTCCCTTCTCCTTCTGAAATTCCCATAATTCATATATTATTCTGTTTTTAGTATCTTATTAGTCCCTTAGGTTCTCTTCATTGTCTTCTTCTTTTTCCTTTTTGTTCCTCTGACTGGATACTTTCAAATGACCTGTCATTGAGTTTGCTGATTATTTATTCTATTAGATCAAATCTTCTATTAAATCCCAATAGTGAACTTTTCAGTTCAATTATTCTTCAGCTCCATAATTTGTTTTTTTAATATTTTGTATCTCTTTGTTGGCCTTTTTATCTTGTTCACACATTGTTTTCTTGAGCTAATAGAGCGACTTTATGGTTGTTATTTTGAATTATTTTCCAGGTAATTAATAATCTCAATTTCTTTAGGGATAACTTCTAGAGATTTATTATGTTCTTTTCTTTAGTACATGCTTTCCTCCTTCCTTGTTTGTCTCAAAACTATGTCTGTTCCATCAGCACTCCAGATGTAACAAGACAGAAACCAATTCCTTCAGCAAAAAGCTGGAACATTGGATGTACACTCTATTCTTCTTATTTTGCCGAGAGAGAAGTTATGAGGTAGTGCATTCTCTCTCTGTACTAACCTGTGTCAGCTTGAGGGAAGGTCTGGTGCAGATCAAGTGAAATTGCTCTTCTTACTTGTGTCAATGCAAGTGTTCTTGGCTTTGTGCACATGTGGGGTACTGAAAATTCTTAACTGGATTATGGAATTCTCATAAAGGTATTTTTGTCCACATATCATTGTTAAATGGTGTTTATGTGGGGTAACAAGGGCTGTGACTTCTTATTCCAACATCTTTCTGATATCACTCCCCTATAGGTATTGACATAATCTATGTGAAGTGTTAGACACATTTTTTTTTAAAGATTTCATTTATTTTTAGAAAGATGGGAAGGGAAGGAGAGAAACATCAATGTGTGGTTGCCTCTTGAGCGTCCACTACTGGGGAGCTGGCCCTCAACCCAGGTATGGGCCCTGACTGGGAACTGAACCCACAACGCTTTGGTTTGCAGGCCTGTGCTCAATCTACTGAGCTACACCAGCCAAGCCTAGACACATTTTTTTGTTATACAGTATATGGTCAATGTATCTCATTGGCTATTAGTATTATTCAAATCATTTTCTTCCACTTTACTGAAAACTCATTCTATTTCCAAAACATAGCATGCTTCATGTCTCATATTATCTCTTCCACCTGAAAAGCTTTTCCTTATTTTTCCACTCAATAAACTCCTACTCAGCTTTCTAGAAGCCTGAATGCCATATTCATTTGCAGGCACCAGAGAAAATTTTCCCCTTCTGAAATAGCTATAGTAATTTTTTTTCATGTTTACATTAGAGCCCATATCACTCTATATTATAATAGGTTTCAGCATTATCTGTCTCCAAATTTCTTCAGGAGAGGGATACTACCTAAAATAATCTGTGTTTCTATTGTTGACACCTGTCTTATCTGGTTTTTGTCCAGTACCAAGCAAGGTGACCAACATGAGGTGCTTACTAAATGTTTAGCAATTGAATTATATAGGGTAGCTATGCTGCTTTCTTTGAATACCTAGGAACCTAATTCAGTTTCATATTAGCAGGAGATAATGAAGGTTAATTTTTTCTTAATTTGAAAATTTTAGTCTTGATTAAAATTCTCAGGCAAAATGAAATGTCACTGGACTTGTTCTGTATGGTTCTAGATCAGTGAATGCACAGCATGGCAGAGATGGTGCTAAAGCTGAGTGGGACCTTACAGGTTTCCCAAGCATTACCCTCCATTTACTAGAGGGGAAAACCTACTTTTCTAAAGTCACTTAGCCTTTTAGGAAGAGTGAAGACACTGCTCATTTCAGGTTTGGATAGAAGGCAATTTTGAAAGATTGTTTCACTGAATATTAACCAGGGTGATGAAGTAGGACAAAATTATTTAGTTGTCCTGCAGAATTCTTTATTAGGCCTCATAGGAAGGTACTATAGGGGAATAAAATATGCTTTTTAAAAACATTAGAAATTACACATAAATAAATGTTGGATCAAGTTGTTAACCAGAAACCCATTTCACTTTAGTCTCCGCAACTAAAATCCTTCTAAAATATAGTTTTATCTCTCTCTTAGCACTGTACTTTACTTAGACCCAGGCTAGGAAATCCTTTGATGTAAGTCCTACACTTCAGCTGGCCCTGTTCTGGCCTTTCTCTTGCCATTATCTACCTCATGAAACAAAGAATTCATGGTACCAATGGGACGTGCCCTGTCACAGCCAGTATCTAGCCACAACCTTCTCTGCACCATGCCCTAAGCATATGAGACCCCCAAATCTTCTGCCCAAATAGCAAATAGCTCCTACTTGGCTCCCAGGCTCTGCATTGCACTGCATTCATCAGAGGGTGAGCCGTGTTACAGGAGAGTGTATTGCTAGGCCTAGGAGCGTGGACAAGGAATACATATTTAAGGGAAATGTTTATGGAGCTTGGACACATGGGTATGGGTGTCCACACATGTGGTCAGAAAACTACAGGTGCTTTGGAACCAAGCCAAGTTTGAAAAGAGAAGAGGGATGGGCTATGAGCCAGGATCCAGGATTCAGCTTTCAACACTACCTCATTCTGGCACAGAATTCTGAGGTATTCAAGAGTTTTAGTTTCAACCCAAACTTGGTTTCCATGCCATTTCATAATAATTTTATAAGTTAGAGGATGTAGTTTCTTTATAAGCTTGGTTTGTAGTTTTAAAATATGTATATATCTATTAGGATATGGGCCTCCATTTGCACTTTTGCTGTAGGACTCACAAACATTATTGGAGGGCCCACTGACCTTGGTAAGTATTAAGTGCCATGAAACAGACTAGATTTGTTTTGATAATTGCAACCTGTGCAACAATATGGATCAAAGACATTGCAAACATTTTTGGATTATAGCTAATATGAACTGACCCTGAAACATACCTTGAAAGTTCTTAATTAAACTTTCAATTATTGGCTCAGTTATTTAAAATTTCTCTTTTTATTCTACAAGTGGAATGTCACTGATTGAATAATCCAATATTCCTGTTAACTAGGTCAATCACCATTTCCCTGAATAATATTATTTATGAGTGGATAGAAAATGTTGACATGCATAGTGAAGGAAAACAGGTGGAGGAGAGGTTAAATCAATGCGAGGGATTTTGTAAGCCCAAAAAAGAATCACATAATCATGCTATTCCAGGAAACCTCAGGTCCAAAGGGTGCAAAGGTGAAAGAGAACTAAGCAACATAAATATTAAATACATAAGATACAAAGAAAATAATAGAGAAGGATCACAATACATCCTGCAGTACATTAAAAAGAAAACCTTGCCCTCACCAGTGTGGCCCAGTTGGTTGGGTGTCATCCCACAAAGCAAAAGGTCACTGGTTTGATTTCTGGTCAGGGCACATACTTAGGTTGTAGGTATGATACCCAGTCAGGGTTTGTATAAGAGGCACTCAGTCGATGTTTCTCTCTTGCATCTATTTTTCTCTTCCTCCTTTTCCCTCACTAAAAAATAAATAATATATAAATAAAATTTAAAAAGAAAACCTTGCAAAGGGGTGTGTTGAACTATTGTGGGAGAAGTGTGAGGAAATGTGGAAAACAGGCCTTGAGATGAGCAGACGCTGCTTCCATGACCATGAGCAATGCTGTTACTTCTGGACACTGAACATGTGAGCATTTGGAGCATGTCTAGATGAGAGTGACTGGAATGGTAAAGGATCTGACACCTCTCACAGGGGGGGATCAAGGGAACTCATTATAAGAGGTGCTGTCTTCAAATGCCTGAAAGACTGAGATATGCAAATGCAATTGAACTTCATTGTAGTCTCTGAGGACTTAAGAGCAAAGGACAGGAAGTCTGAGGGAAAGGAATCGACAACAATATACATAAATATGCTTTTAGCATTGAGAGCTCACCTACATAGTTCCATGAAGACAGAGAAAACGTTTGCTGTGTTCACGGTTGGATCACTACAGCAGTGGTTCTCAAACCTGGCTGAACATCTTGTGGAGCCTTTTGAAAAGATACTCATACTAAAGTCCCTTCATCAGAGGTTTGGAATTAGAAGGTCTAATAGGAATATGTGCCTCTGGAGACCTGACATGTTCCGTAAGGATGCTGATGTGCATTAGGAGTCAAGAACCATTGTCCTAATGTGAAATATAAGGCCTGGCACATGCTGAGACCATATTAATGTCTTGACTCTGGACCTTTGCAGTTGCTGTTCTATCTGCCTAGGACATTATTCTTGAGGCTTCTGGAAGTTTTGCTCCCTCATTCAGATCTAAAATAAACTCATCTCCCATCACTTCCTTCTGTTTTGTCTTCTTTATCTTCTTTGTACTTACTGTTTATCTGGAATTATGTTAACTGTTTATTGGTCTCTTTGTCATGGATATCTTTGTTCCAGGAGGATAGTGACTTTGTCTTTTTCCCTGCTGTCTATACATTTCTTAGAAGAAAGCCTGGGTAACAATAAATATTCAACAAATATTTGTTAAGTTGATGAATTGATAAATGTGTGAATGATTCATTATTGATTGGTTAACAGTTTGGTTGACAGATTGAATAGCACAACCCCTTTATGAAGAAGATGTTCAAGCAGAGGTTGGCCAACCATAGTTTTTGAAAATGCTTTGGGGGAAATACATCACAAAGAAGTTTTATCTCAAAAGTTTTTTTTTTTCAGCCACAAAGATTAGACAGAAGATGCTGAAGAAAAGGAAGATGAGAGAGCTGGCATAAAAGGCAGCAGAACTAAGAAGGAAGTAGAGAGCACTGGAGTGAAACAGCTTGCTGAGAAGCTGGCTATAGCAGCTGACTTGTTGAAATATACATCACACTCTGAAATAACAGATGTGTATTGAGAGATCTGTGTGAACATTTGTAATCTGCTTTCTATCTTTTCTCCTCCTACCTGTATCCAGTACACAGCAGCTTGCTGCCTGCCATCTATTCCCAGAAAGCCCTCTCCTTTCCCAAAAAGATGACCAGCCCCACCTCACCTAATTATTCCTGAAGAACGGATCTGTGTTCCTCCTTCCCTTAACTATCTGTCCTCCTCACTTTCCTCCCAGGCTACTCCTGCCCTGGTTTACTTCAGCCACACTGGCCTTCCTGCTTTTCTTTAAACACACATAGCATGTCCCTAACCCAGGGCTTTTCCCTGGTTGTACTCTGCCTTAAAAAGTCTTCCTCCACTTGGCTCCTTCCCTCTTCCCCTGCTTCAAGTCTTTGCTCAATGAGTGAGTCTGACTTTGACAACCCTATTTCCAACAGCCACCTTGCCTTCTTTATATATTCCTGAGACCATTATCCTGCCCCATGTTTTTTTATTGTTGTGTGTATACTTACTATTTGGTAATGTGTTTTTAAATTGTATTTATTATGTCTAATTGATTATCTGCCTTCCCACAACACCTCCTCACACTGGACCACTCATAAGGCGGTAAAGAAGCCAAGTTTTCTACTTTTGTTTTGTTTAAATTGTATTCCCTACAAGCAGTAGGGTACCTAGCATATAGTACCTACTCAATAAATATCTGTTGATTCACAGAATGAATCAATGAATGAATAACATATTAAACAGAATCCAGGAAAAAGTACTAGGCAATTCTTTATTTTTCATTTATTTTAAAAAAATTTTAATTGTTGTTCAAGTACTTTTTTAAAAAAAATTGTTGTTCAAGTACATAATAATTCTTATTCCAGTGAAAGAACTTAGGAATCCCTGGTCCTGTTGACTTTAGATTCTACCTTGCATTCATTTTTGGTTCTTTTGTTCAATGATTAATTTATTCAAAAAGCACTAACATGACCAATTATAGAACACCTCACTGAGCTCTTGAAGGCGGCAAAAGCAAAAGAAGACAGCCCTAAGTAACTCACAATGCAGATATAAAGAGAATTCCTCACATTGATAAAAATGTCACCTGTCCACAGATGGTGGGTTATAAAAAGGCTTACACCACATTTCCTTTGCTAACATATAAATCTGAGAAATGTAATAGCTTTAATTGCTTAATGGAAGTCAGGGATTTTAGGGGGAAGGTAAGGAGCTGCCTTTAACATACTGAGTGAATATTGTGAATTGCTAGATTTGCTTTACAGGATTTATTGAATTATATCCAAATATGATGATCCCTGGCAGGAAAGACAGAGTGCTAGTGAATGACTGGGGATAGGGGGAGGAGAAGAGGGAGGAGCTGGAAGGAGTGTTTTTGAGTAGGTAGCATACAGTAGAAAAGTAAGAGAAAAAGGAACATGGATCCAGAATATTCAAGAAACTGGACCCCAGCATGAAGAAATTGAACTCCGTTCCATGGATCTCAGGTCATAAGCCATTAAAAAAATGGAGGAAAATAAAAGAATTCTGAGGGAACGTTAAAATATTTTCATTTGAGATGTTACGGGCAGAGAGAGGAACACAGAAGATTTATGTGGGAGAAGACTAGTGTCATGAATGGTGGGATGCCAATGTGCCTTCTGTTCTCGATTTGGCTAATGATTTATTGTGAAGAGTTTTTGCTATCTGTGTTTGTACACTACAGGAAGTTGAACAGAGCTAGTTAGTACATCTTCGCTATGACAATATTCTACAGTAGTCTGTGGCTGATTAATGTGGACTCTTAATATTACTAGATAAAGAGGTTTCCTTAGACCCTGCTGGGAAAGCATCTTAATCTTCTAGTGCCCCAATTGGAGAAATAAAGGTAATTGATTAACTCAGGAATGGAGAGTAGAAAGCAAGTCAGAGAGAAAAAATAAACAGACAAACAAACAACAAACAAATACAAACAAAATCCCTTAATCCTGAAAGGGAAAAGAGAAAAGTCAGGAAGAGAGGGAGGAAGGGTCTCTAAGGATTGGTGAGAGCGATAGACATGGGCTTACATGGGTCTCTACTTATGATATCATCTCAAATCTCAGGACTCAATCTTCAAACAGGTGGTATTTAATCAAATTGTATATGTATTCTGCGCAGGTAGAGTAGGTGAGAATATGAAGACTCCCTTATTTTAGATTCTTGTTTGTGGCTCTGAAGAGAAAAAATATAGACCCATTGAGCAGGCAGGTGAAAGCACATGGAAATGGAAACAGCCTAGTTTGTAAAATATCTTAGCATGGAGTAAAAAACTTTGGTGTTCTGCAGAAGATCATCCTGTAACCACTTGTGTAATTTTAGATAAATTTCACCCATTGACCAGGTGGATTATAAATTCCCTTCCTACTAAAAAATGCCATGAAATTCTGAATTTGTTTTATTTAAAAAAATGTCAAGATGGCAGGAAAAAAGCCCCCTGTGAGATATACAGGGCTCCTTTCTATGATTTGGTAGTAAAAATACTACTTGGTAGTACAACTAACAAGCTTCAAGATAACTTGAAAGGGCAAAGATTCCCTTGCACTCCTGCACCCTGTGTTCCTTGAAATTCTACTCTTGATTTCAGGTTTTTTATTAAGTTACTTTTATTTCAGTGCTCATCTTTAAAACACCAGCACTCCTGAAAGGGACAGTGCCTGACACATACTAAGTACACACAATAAATATTTAGATACCAGGTCTATATTTTTACCATTGATCTATGAGTACAGAATTTAGAATGGGGACAGAGTTAGTTATGTAGTTAACTACCTAAGCAGTGGCTTGGGGTATGACTGCAACACAGCCCTGTCCATTTGTCAGTTGGGTCTGATTTATGTTCAATGAAGAAGAAACCTTATTCAGTCAAAATTACAGATTTACTTTTGAGAGTCACAATGCAGCCCTTTAATCCTGTGTCTCTATAGCTAAAAGAAAATAATAACACCTAAAAAGCACCTATAATGAGTCAGGCAGAATGTAAGATGTTTTATTTCCCCTTTTATTATTTGAGTACCTCTTCTAGGAGGGATTCTGAGGGATTCAAGAATAGCAATAAGGCTATTTTTTAAGCTTACTTAAGTGTGTTTTGTTGTAAAATATACATTAAAAGGGACTATATGACTTATAACTACAAATTTAAGAAGAAAACAATAAAACAAATACACACATACCAACCATGTACCTTAAAAATTAGAAAATTAGTTGCAGCTCACGTACATTTCTATTTCTGCCTACTCTTTCTGGAAGTCAATATTATAATACTTTTATTAACCATTCTCTTCATATTCTTTATGGTTTTATCACATATGTATGTCCTAAAAGTATAGTTTAGTTTAGCTTTAGTGTTTAGTTTTATCTGCTTTTTACTGTTATTTTATTTTTTATTGAACTTAGTGGTCTGACATTGGTTAATAAAATTATAGAGATTTCAGGTGTGCAATTCTATAACCCATTGTCTGCATACTGTGTTGTGTGTTTACTACACAAAGTCAAGTTTCTTTACATAACCGTTTATCCTCCCTTTAACCCTCCCTGCCTCTCCTCACCCCTCTTTCCCTCTGGTAATTACCATACTGTTATCTGTGTCTATGAAGTTTTTATTTTCTTAATACCTTCATCTTTCTCAGCTCCCTTACCCGCTCCCCTCTGTCAGCTGTCCATCTATTCTCTATCTGAGCCTGTTTCTATTTTATTTGTTAGTTTAATTGCTCATTAGTTTCTACATATGTGTGAAATCATGTGATAATTGTGTTTTTCTGACTTGCTTAATTCACTTAGCATAATACTCTCCAGGTTCATCCATGCTGTTGCAAAAGGTAAGATTTCCTTTTTTGTTACGACCAAGTAGTATTCCACTGTGTAAGTGCACCACACTTTTTAAAATACTTTTTAAAATTTTTGTTTGAGTACAGTTGTCTCCATTCCCCACCCCCACCCTAGCCATGCCCACTTCCCACCCTTGATCCTTCCCCCACTTTGGTTTTGTCCATGTGTCCTTTATAGATGTATTACAGCTTTTTTATCAACTCATCTATTGATGGACACTTGGCCTGCTTCTAAATCTTGGCTATTATAAATAATGCTGCAATGAACATAGGGATACATATATTCTTTCAGATTAGTGTTGCAGTTTTCTTCAGATATATTCCCAGAAATGGAATTGCTAGGTCATAAAGCAGTTCCATTTTTAATTTTTTGAGGTATCTCCATACTGCTTTTCACAGTGGCATTCACCAGTGGGATGCAGTGGAATTCACCAATCTGCATTCCCACCAACAATGCAAGATGGTTCCCATTTCTCCACATCTTCTCCAATACTTGATGTTTGTTGATTTATTGGTGACAGCCATTCTAACATTGTGTAAATGTACCACAGCTTTTTTATCCACTCATCTACTGATGGGCACTTGGGCTGCTTCCAAATCTTGGCTACAATAAGGATATTATGGGGCTAATTTTCTGTTGGGGAAAGGAGAAAAGTTTTCTTATGAAGGATAGTCTCCTATCTGTAAAATTCCTAGGGAGTTTAGACTGGAAAACCCAGTCTACAGTAATTAAAAGGGCAGATATGATGAAAGAAAACCCACTCCAACCCACTTGAATGACTAGCACTTAATATCTTTACTTCTTAACTTTGTTTCACTGAACATTTGTGAATCTTTTGGTTTGGATGGCTTTAAAGTACAGAAAAATGTTTCATTGGTGGCCTAGGTGCTAACCTTTTCATTTTCCACTTTGAGAGATAAGAGGAGATAAACTGTGACCTCTGTGTTTGGAATCTGCCCCTCTACATCCTGATGTCACAGGGTTTTTCCTGGCTTGTTTTGTAATATGGTCTTCCATATCTGAATATGGGATGGAGATGTGAGCCTGAAAATCTTAATGACCTATTCTGGATTTTTTTTTATTTTTTGCTATTACATTTTATGAAGACAATGAGATGAAAATTATATAAATTGGTTGAAAAGAAATAGTCTTAAATTTGAAGTCCTAAGTGCTTTAATGAACTCTTCTGTTCTTGAAGAAAATGCAGTGAGGTCAATGTTGACTGCAGCTGATAAGCCACCCAGTAGGGTGTTTATTCTAAAAACATCACTGCTGCTATCACCCTTGGCAGCACCCTGCCTCTTCCTCCCATTCAGGATTTCCCAACAGATGGGGAAAGACCTGATTACTAACCAGGAAGGAAGAATAGATGCTAATACCCACAGCAGCAGTTCACTCAAGCCCATCATTACTTTTCCTTCTGCCCAAACTCCCAGCAGTCCCTGGTGAAAACCTTAGCCATGGCACACTGTGAATCCCATGGCCCCTCACTAACACTTCACTTTTCATGGAGGTCATGACTAAGTCGAGCAAGGCTTGCTTTGCCTGCCCCCAGCTGAGTGACCTGCTTTCTCAGCAGCATGATTTCTCTAATGAGATTGTTTCACAAAGTGAAGAATAAAATCAAGTGTCGGGGGTTAGATCAAAGTGATTCTTATGCTTTGAGACACAGGGTCAGACTGCAGGTACAAAGAGCTTTGGAACTAGAGAAGGTCTTGTTGAGAGCATACTCCCTGCTCCCTTGTTTTTCCTTTCTGTTTGTCATGACCCACCTTTAAAATTGTGGAAAAGGTCTCCTGTGCAAATACTTGAATTGATTTCAAAAAATATGTATGGGATATCTAACATTCTCTTCAGCACTTAGCTCATCCTACACATTCCTGTATCAGTCATCATTGCCTTACTTAATAGCAATCCCATTAGATAGAAACAAACTGTTATTATTCCATGTTTATTAAAGGAAAAATGGACTCTCAAAAATGTTGAGTAACTTACCCCAAAATAAAGTGCTAGTAAGTAGCAGAGTGGAGATTTTAACCTAGTTTTATCTGTCTCCAAAATTTATGAGCTCAAATCCTAAGGTACAGCAAGTAGTATATACCTTGCACTAAGATGGGCAATATGGTAGGTGCAAAACAGAGCAGGTTGTGGTTTTGAAGAGTTTACAATATAGTGCAGACTTATAGTGTATAGTATACAATATAGTGCACACATGAACTTAAATTATAGAAAAACAACATATGGAAGAATGTGAAAATTAATGTAATGTGAAAGAAAATGCACTGGTAACATTAAGGTGTGAGGCAATAATAAAATAGCATTAATAACATATATGATGTTATTTTAGACCTGACAACTTATGAGGAAGATGCTGTGATTATTTTCATATTATAAATAATGAAACTGTGTATTACCTTAAGTCACCAAGGAAATAGGAGTGGAATTTGAACTTGGGACTTCTGACCACCATTCTTGCACTCTTAACTTCCATGTAATTCTAATTGACAGGGGAAATTTTCAGAGAGAAATTGTAATTTGAGCTGGGACTGAATGGATACATTTTTTACAAGAAAAGTTTTTTGTAGGTAAGGGAATGCAGACAATGAGAAAAATATGTGCAAAGACTCAGATGTGGGATAAGATATCAGGGTAGATTCCAGAATCACTGAATAGTCAATTATTGATAGAGACAGTAGACAGTTCATTGCTAAACTAAAGCCTAGAAAATCATTACTTAGATCTTGTTCTATATTAGATCTTAGATCATTGCACATATAGTACAATGTATAGTACAAACTAAATATTCAAAAAATCAAAGTGGTCAATTTGGAAAAACATTATAACATATTACATGGTTCTGTATATCATCTTTAGGTACTCTCTGTTTTTATCAGTTATTACTCTTCTAATCTGGTAGTTATTTATAAAAATCATATCAATATCATAACTTTGTTTATTAGAGAAATATTCATCCAATTAAAATGTTTTTTGATTACTATGGTATGCCAGTCATAAGAGAGTAACAGCCAAGGAACACACATTAAAGTTCAGGGATACAATTCTGTGGAAATGAGAGATAAGTTTCGATGCTGAGGAGGAGGCATGTGATAGAGGTAGAGGTGATGTGGCTGTTAGAAGAAGGAGGTGAAAGTGATCCAGTCCTTGAGCATTCCTTCCACTGATAATGATTCAGGGAAAGAAAGACAAAAACAACTGGATAAGGTGTAGTGAGCAAAGCGAGAGCTAGCAGTCAAGGAGGGCTGGGGCACAGGATCACATAAGAGGATATGTCCTAAGCCTTAATTAATATGGGGAGGATGTCATGGCCATGCATACCAAACTGAGTTTGGACTCTACTAGGACAGCGATGCAAAGCCCTTAGGTTATTCATAGTATAGTGACAGCAGCAGAGTATCAGAGCATTAGAATATTTGATTCTACAAGTAGTAATTTTGAATGGTTTGGAGTTCAAGAGACTGAAGGTGGGAAAGACCAGGTGGAACACTACAGCTTTTGTTCAGGTAAGTGGTCATGATAGTTACCAAATGAAAAGGATGGATTGGGTTAAGAGGTGTTACAGAGAGAAGATCACCAAGCTTTGTGAGTCAGTAAATTTAGGGAACAAAGAAGAAAGAATCAAGATAATGCTAGATGAGTAGAGGAAGAATTAACCTTAAGATAACTAGTCATTGTGAAAAGGAAGATTTATTGGCCATGTTGAAATTGAGGTATCTATAAAACATCCAAAAAAATGATCAGCAGGCAAGGAAATTCAGGTCTAGAACTCAGGATAGTCTGCTTTTAACCTCTGGCCTATATAGGCATAAGAGCAGCCCTGGTTGAGTGCATAGAGAAAGAAGATCAATTATAGAAAAATGAGGAGTATCCCTATATTCAGGTGACAAGGAAATCACCAGCCATCTGAAGAGTTAGTAGAACCTTGGTAATGTGTTATGGGACTAGGACAGGAGAGTCAACAGTACCAAAAGTTGCAGTGCCCTTAATGAGGGTTTTGGTAACTTTCTGGGAAGAAAATAGTAGAGTGTTTGGGACAAAAGTCAGCAAGTAGAATTAATATAGCCAATGAAGAAAAGGCAGTATATGTAATTCATTCTTTTCAAAATGCTGACACTGAGACTTCCAGCCAAGATGGAGGCATAGGTAGATGCACTGTGCCTCCTCGCACAACCAAGATAGGGACAACAACAATACAGAAACAAAATAACAACCAGAACTGACAGAAAATTGAAGTGTATGGAAGTCGGACACCCAAGGATTTAAAAATAGACACATTCATCCAGACCAGTAGGAGGGGCAGAGTCAGGCCTGGCGAGGGACGAGGAGTGGAGAGCGAGCTGAGCAACCGGGTTGGTGCACAAGTCCACAGCAGGCAGACCCTGGGCGCACAAACTGCAGTGGTTGGTGGGTCCCAGCCAGGGGGTGGTGACTGGCAGACCCAGTGAGGCGGCCATTGTGAAGCAAGACACTGTGATCAACTCAGGGTCCCAGTGCCAGGAAATAGAGCCTTGGGGCACTGACCGAAAAGGAGGGTCCCGTGGGGTGCACAGGCCCACACATACTGGAATTGGTGCCAGAGAGGCCCAGTTAGCTTGCGGAAAGCGGCAGAAGGGTCTGAGATCCTACAGAGAGCAGAGCAAGCGCCATTGTTCCTTCTAGGACCCTACCCCCACATACAGCGTCACAACCCAGCAACTGGGGTGCCCCACCCTG
>CM052539.1:105770286-105818198 GCA_028533065.1 Trachops cirrhosus | reverse complement strand
GTGGCTGGTAAACAAAAGGCATTCTCTTTCCAGAGCTCAGCATTTATTAGATGTTACCTTTATGACTATTCTGACCAAAGAGGAAGACACTAGGCAACTTTCTTAAAGTAGTTTCATAATTATTTCCTTGTAAATGCTCCATACCTTGTTACCAGATTGCTGTCTCCTGGCTCCTGACCCTGGGTGTCCATCTAGTCCTTGGTAATTTATGCCAGTCCTTCTGTACTTGACTTTGGCATCACCCTTCCACCATTTTTCTTCCTAATGTTTCTGATATTTTCTCTTACAACTTGGTACACATGCTCAATGCTTGCATCCTGATTGGATTTCTCTGTTGTTTTTTATTGCTTCTCCAGAATTATAATTGTTTTACCCATGTTCTTGGTTTGGTTCTAACTTCTTTACTAAATATCTCAGCAGATCATGTTCTCATCCCCAAAAATAGAAGTAATATCAAACTTCATTCATTTCCTTAATCCATTCATTTACAAATATCTATTAAGCATCAAGTATATGTTGCTTATACTTGACACTGTCCTAAGAACTAAGAATACAACAGTAAATAAAATCAGTATGATATCCTCAGGGAACTTACATTTACTTTAAGGGTAAACTTTCAATCAACAGATACAATGATTACTGTAGCTGTTTGGCTGACCCCCTTATATCAGAGAAAATTCTTTTGTATTACCAATTTCTAAGTGTTATTGTCATGAATGATTATTTAAACAAGTCATTGTAGTAACTGCTGATGGTAAAAAAATAAGACAAAAAAGGAGTGTTAACCCAGCAGGTGGCTCTGTCTGTGTGTATTATTAATTTTTACTTTTTGGAGGAAATGCGATATCAACAAAACAAAAAGGCAGTGTTAACCCAGCAGGTAGCTCTGTCTGTGTGTATTATTAATTTTTACTTTATGGAGGAAGTGCGATATCTAAGTGGAGATCTGAGGCATAAACCAGAATTAGCCAGGTCCTTTGTATGAGCAACAGCACATGAAAGTGTCCTGCACTTGTGGCACCTACATCCCAATTGCTTTGCTGCTCAGGGAACTCACGTGACTTGGGAGCTGCCTCCAACACAAATCTCCCAAATGAATGTTTTTGATCCTGGGAAGGTCAGTGGTCCCCCACCACCCTTAACTATTTTGGCAGGCAAAAGGAGTGCAGTCCTCTGTACAAATAACTGGAAGCTCTCATTAGGCCAGTATCAGATCTTTTTTCTCCTCAAGAGTTTTATTAGAAAATTCAAGGTACTATCAAGGAGAAAAACAAGTGGAGCCATATATGTGGTCACCAGGGGTGTACCCAAGTTCAAATGTAGGCTACCATGATTCACCTTCATGTCTAGAACCTCACCTGGAGACATACTACTCCCCATAACAACTTTTCAGAAGAGCTTATGACCTCTTCCATGATTATTGTCTCCATATAGCTATATCGGAAAACTTAAAATCTGAGTGGAGGGGAAGACTTGGCAAAGCACCAGGATAGCTGAGATCAGCGGGTTGGGGCCTGAACCTGCACACGAGGTTCTTCTGCAAACAGATCTCAACTTGTCGGCCTCCCATCCAAGAACGAGCGACTGTGTGGTTCTGGAAAAACAACCCTAAAAAAGACAAGCTTCTATTGTAGTCTAACTAGTCATTTCCAAATGATCTTAATACACAGGGGGAAAATTCTTTGGCTTGACAGATTGACACAGTTGAGTATCTACCCTCTTTTATTTAGAAATAAATTCACTATTTCTACACCACAGTCTTCAACTGACTCATGACACACAGCTTGTTGCCCATGTCTGTTCTTAGATAAGACCTACTTTTTGGTAGAAGATACTTATTTTCTAAAGATAACTCCCATGAAAGTGGAGACAAGTAGAGATAAGCAGAGACTTATCATGCAGAAAAAAATTCACTAAAAATTTGGATTTAGGTACCTGTCATCTTGCTTCCATGATAGAAGAAATCTCTTCTATCCTTCTCTTATTGAGAAGGAAAACTTTGGGGACTTACAGTTAAAGCTTTTACAATTCTTTAACTACTGGTTTGGCCAAAAAGTTTGTTTGATTATTTACTATAAAATAAAAGACACATTTTTTCATTTTCACCAATAACTTTATTGATTTGGATATTTTGAGTGTGTCAGCTCTCTCCTGCACAGTATAATGTTGACTCTTCTTAATTAATGTCTTGATTTGATCTCTATCAACTTTAAATGGTCTACCCAACCATGGAGCATCATCCAGCAAGAAACCTCTAGCAGGAAACTTCCCAAACTACTTTTGACACAGTCAGTCAGTCACAGCACTTTCTCCATACACTGCACAATTTTTTTTTTTGCATTTCAGTTGTGTTTTTACCTTTCCTGAAATAATAAAACATAGTATGCCAAAAAGGTTGCACATTTTCTTCCATCTTCAATATTAAAATGACTACACAAAAATTTACCAATTTTGATGGCTTTTTTTAAATGCATGCCAACATGACAGTTTTTGTATTACAATCTAACATAATTACTTCAAATGAAGTAAATGAACAGTAGTACTAGAGCCATCTTATGGAAAAACCAAGCGAACTTTTTGGCCAACCCAATATTCTCCAATAAAAGATATCAGTTGCCATTTAATTCTAGCACATTTGGGATTTTCAAAAGTTTCTTGGACTTAAGATAGTCTTCCTATCAGCCCCAATTTCTCCCTAATAGATTTCCTGAAGAAGTCAGTCCAAAAGTTTTAGATGCTGTAAATCTTCCTGAAGTTGAAAGCCTATTTTTACTGTTTTTTTTTTTTTTTTTGAGAATCCTAGTCCAACTATACCCTCAACCACCATTTATGGTCAAAATTAATAAATTAAACATTTACATTCATCCAATATTGTTTTGAGTGTACCTTGAGCATTCCTCTTTGTGAATCTTATAGAAGTTTAACTCAAATTAAGTGAATAATTTATGCAAGCTAAAAGTACTCATGATAAGCATGAAAAGTATGGTATTTTTAATTGAAGAAATCTTGTACCCATAAGAGGTCAAAATTCATATCAGACGGGCAGGAAGGTCCACTGAAGACAGACACAGGAGTCCACTGCATACCACACTCATTCCCAGTGGCTACAACCACTGTGCCAATAGCTTATGTTGGAAAACAGAGCCTATTTGTTTAGAAAACTTTTACCTTGAGCACTTTGTGGTTGTGGACCAACCTAACATTCAGCAATACCTTGCATTTCCATCCAGGCCCCAAGCTGCATTCTGAGTATCCTGAGTCCCTGTCACCAATATATTCACTTTTAATCTCTTCTTTGAGAAGACCTAAACCCCGATACACCTGTGGCAACTGAATTGAAATGCCTAACCTATAAAGGGACATTAGGGACGATATTCTACCAGTTTTCTTGCCCTTATATGACAACTATGTCACTACTGTGAGTACCAGGACAAAGAAGCTGAGGAAATTGTATTTTCCATGTCTGCCTCAAATGCCTTTGTGGTATAATTTCAATGAACTTAATGCTTCATTTGCTTCCATCTCAAAGCCCTGGTAACATCCTTGTAGTTTTAGTGTTTAGAGAAAGACATTTTGTACCTTTTTCTGGAAGACACAGTGTCTCTCTCATGCAGGAGAGCTTCAGAAACATGCTCTCCTACACCACAAGTCTCCCACCTGTAACTGAACTATCACATTATGGAAGGTTCTTTCTTGTCTGCAATCTCTGTATCACCTTGATCTTTCATTCAGCGCTTTTAGGTGTGTGCTGCTCAGGCTTCCCAGAAGGAGTCTGAGAGAGAAAGGAAGCTCCTCTGATCTCTGACCAGGAGAGGGGAAGAAAAATATTCCAATCGACAGAAATGTAGTAGCAACCAGTCCTGAGCCTCTATATTTTTTGAGATGAAAATAATCATGTTTTTGTTTATTATAGGCATGTGTATACATGTGCATATTTTGGCACATTTTATGAAGGATTTCATGTGTGAACAGAAATGAATCGTCATAGGAGTTATGTAATGCCTTTCTTAATGACTTCTTAATATAACTTTAAATTATAGAGGGAAAATGTTGATTTTAAGAAATCTTATAAATATGCTTCATTTTCCAACTATATTACAAATGACTAAAAGGTAGGGATCTTTTTTTTTAAGGATCTTTAACGGGCTCAGTACAGTATTTTGATATGATGGGCATTTAAAATCTTCAAAGATGTTTGTGAAATTCTACACTGGCATTGTTAGCATTTTTCTTCAATTTGCTCAGATATTGTAAGTCATGTGTGGTAAGTGAGGAGGAAATGGAGGGCAATGTGAGGTTGATATCAATTCCCTGAAGGTCAGCCAGCAAGCTGGGGGAAAGGACAGAATTAGAACTCACACCCCTTAATTTTGCAGGCTGTGCTTAGCCCAGTGAACCCCACTGCCTCTGACTCAGTGCATTAACATAGACTGTGAAACACAGATTGCATGAACATATGGCAGAGAGGATGAGAAGATAATATTCCATAGCAGGATGTGTTCCTGCAGATGAGTGGCTGTGAAGGCTGTTTTTCTGCAGAGGAGTCAGCAAGTGAAGCATTAAGTGCCTTTCTTATTCTTGTCTCCAAATGATACAACTTTTCCTCTTGAATGAGATCAATTTCTAGGCATTCCTATTGTGAGGGGGAGCTGGTAGAAGTGAGGCCAGGAGGTGTGCAAGCCTCTCCATAGGCTCTGATGGGGAATAAATGATAAGGCCCATGCAGAGCACTCAGTGTTATACCTGGAGGGGTGCCTAATAATTGTTCCCTCCCTTCATTAGCAAACCACATCCTGTATTTAAGACATGGGTTCCAGAAATGTCTCCTGATCTAGAAGTTTCTATTCTCCTTAGAAATAAACTACAATATTGTATGCTGTTACTAGGTTTAACTATGTTTTTATCACTATAACTAGATGCCACTAATAAACTAGTTTGGGGTTTCATATGACTCTTTGGGCAAGCATTCAGGATTTTAGCCCCAGATTCTTTCTTGAGCAGAAGATAGCAATATAAAGTTTGTAGGGAAAAGGAAATCAGAACAGATGAGAGTGTTCAAAGCTTCCAAGACAGTCCAAAAGTGCAGGGACTTTAGGCATGATTCAGGGCTGTGATTTTCAAACTGGTGGACCCTCCAAGAGGAAATGGGGAGACAGCATCCCTCTGTATCCCTCTCCTCGACTCATAGCTTGCATATCTGTGCTGTATACTAGAGTGCGATGCCAGAGTTTGGTTGGAAAGAGAGAGAGGTTTGTCACTAAAACACAGCGTTTAAAGCCGGTTTTAGGAAATGGTTGGTTCTATATAATATATATAGAAGAGTAGAAAAGTAGAGTAGTTAAGAGCACAGGCACTGGTTTTAGGCAGAATATAGCTTTGCATCTCATTAACCCTTTGAACTTGGACCGGCTGCTTAGTGTCCCTTTGCCTTAGTTACTTCATCTATAATAATGAGATAATAATTGTGTCCACCTCATAAATTTGTAACACGATGTGAAAGGTAATACATGGAAGTACTAGGCATTGAGACTGACACACAGTAAACACTCACTAAATTTTGCTGCTATTATAATTTTATTATTGTTATTATTATTACTTTTCCTATTATTATTAGAGCTATTCCAACAAGGTGGATTCATTGTCTTAATCTAGTTTGGAATTTGTGTAGAATGCTTTGGGACTCTAATGCTCTTTTAGTGAATGACAGGTGTCCCACTCACGTGGGGAGAAGAGAGAGACTGAGAGAAAGAGAGGTAGAGGGGAAAAAGAGAGAGAATAAGACATTCTGGTGGCAGTGGGAATAAAAAGAGATTCTACACTGGGGTGGAGTTTCAGGGTGTAGACCATGTTGATTAGCTGAACATACCTAATGCCAAACTGAAGACTTGTGTTTCTTACTGTTACAGACTGAATTATTTCATGTTCTACCCTACCCACTCACACAACCTAGAAACTTTCTAACACTCAGTATCTCAGAAGTCATTGAAGAAGTAATTAAGTTAAAATCATGTCATTAGGATTGGCCCTAATCCAGTATGAGTGGTGTCCTACAACAAGGAAATTTGGATACACAACATACAGAGGGGCTTCCAGTCAAGATGGAGGCATAAGTAAACATGGCTCACCTCCTCTCACAACCACATCAAAATTACCACTAAACTATAGAAATACCATCATTCAGAACCATCAGAAACTGAGCTGAATGGAAGTCCTACAATTATGGAATTAAAGAAGAAACCACATCAAAAGTGGAAGGTGGGGCAGAGATGTGGAATGGGCTGGTCCCACATCCATTTGTGGCAGGTAAAAATCAGGAGATATTTCCTAGGAGTGAGGGGCCCCATCCACACACTAGGCCTCCCAGCCCAGAGTTCCAGTGCCAGTAAGATAAGGCTCCATAACTTCTGGCTATAACAATTTGTGGGGACTGAGGCTGTGGAAGATAGGAACTGCTGGAATCCCAGGCAGTTCCTCCTTAAAGGGCCCATTCACAGACTTACTCAGACTTACTCCCACTGAATGCCAGTGCCAGGGCAGCAGCTTGAAAGGCATTAGAGACATACAGGGAGAAACTGAATTGTCTGGCATCAGGGTGAGAATTGGGTGTGGTAGCTTTCTCCCAGACCAAAGTGCTGGCAGAGGCCATTGTTCTTTTGATGTGCCCTCCCACCGCACTGCCTGCAGGCAGGTACCATACAATCAACCTTGGTCACACTGTTTGCCCCACCCTAGTGATTCTCTGAGGCCCTGTGCCACCCAACTTTCAGGCCCACTCAAGCTCTTTCCAGTGGCTTTTCCATGTGAATGTCTTGTGTTGACCCATTCTTTAGATTTTCCTAAATTCTCTCATACAAGTGGCATCAGGCTTCAGGGAGCCCCATACTGTGACAGGAGGACCTACCCCTGGAAATGGGGGATGGGCTGGGAAGTACTGAGGACTGGGCATGCATGCAACCACCAGACCCCAGCACCTGGAGCAATGCAGCATGACTCTGCAGAAACAAGCATGCAGAGTGCATGCTTTGGGCTAGGGAGATGATTGGGTGGAAGGATATACCCTCCCATCTACTTCTGCTGTGCAGGGGATTCTGGGAGTCATCTTTAATAAGAAAAGTACACAGAAACACCAGGCTCTTTGCTTTCCTCTCCCTTTGCTGGTCCAATCAGTCACTGGGGGCTCAGGTTCCTGGGCTGGTGGGCCTTGGAGACTGAGTGTTCCCAATGCTCCTCCTTGAGTGCTCCACGACCTGCCAGGCCAGGAGCACAGCAGGCAGTGGGCCAGTAGGACAGAATGGGAGGAGGTCCAGACCAGTGAGCCTTGGGGTTTGTGTGCCTGGGCAGCAAGCCACACACCCCGCCCTGCCATAGGAGGCCACAGGGGTACTGAGGACTGCAACGAGCCAGAGGATGGTGCTGTGGATGAACGTGGAACATACCTGCACTGGCAAGCCAATACTGAAGGGACAGGGAACAAGTGTGGGGCCAGTGGCCAGAAGTCAAGAAAGGAGCAGTGTACCACAACTGGGACTTTGGCCAGTGTGCCTAGACTCCAAGGGTGTCTGCAGCAGACCGTGACTGGAAGCATGCTGCAGTCACATGTGTTTTCCCAAGGATAGTACTATTAAGTGAAAAAAGGAATTAAAAGTGCAATGTAGCATTGTTCTGACCCTGCAGAGGGTGGCAGGGTTATTTTTCTTTGGATATTTTAGAGGTAATGGGTTTTGAGGCAGAAACCTGCCTTTATTTCAAATTATATGGTCATTAAATAAAATGCCCTCTTTCCTTTCCACTGAACTCTGTCTCCAGAGTTTTTCCTGTTTAGCAGCAAGCAGTAGGACCCCCCCCCACCCACGCTGGCTGGTTTTGGTAACAATAACCCTTGCTAAGTTGCCCCAGGTCTGGCACTAGCCACAGCTGGCCTTGGTTCACAGCTTGGCCTCTCCTAGCGCCTCCAAACCCAGTACAAGTACCAGCCATCTGCAGATCACTTTGTAGCTAATACTGTGTGATCACGGTCAGAACACAAGTGGTGGTTGACCTTGGATATGCTGATGGCAACCAAGGCTCAACTACAAAAGTATGGTGTACACAGCCCATACAGTTGGTGTACCTTGAGTACACAGCTTATGTAATAGGGGAAGCTGTGCCACTGGACCCTACAGGACACCTACTACATTAAGCCACTCTATCAAGCCTGAGAGACATAGTAGCTCTACCTAATACATAAAAAACAAGCACAGAGAGGCAAGCAAAATGAGGAGACAATGAAACTTGGCCCAGATGAAAAAACAGGATGGAACTCCAGGAAAAGAACTAAACAAAATGGAGAAAAGCAATCTGTCAGATGCAGAGTTCAAAACACTGGTTATGAAGATGCTCAAGGAACTTAGTGAGGGCCTTAACAGCATAAAAAAGATCCAGGCAGAAACAAAGGATGCACTAATTGACATAAAGAATAGTTTTACAGGGAATCAACAGTAGAGTGGATGAAGCCAAGAATCAAATCAGCAATTTGGAACATAAGGAAGCAAAAAACAAACAAACAAGCAAAAAACAGAACAGCAAGAAAAAAAGAATGCAAAAAAAATGAGGATAGTGTAAAGGGCCTCTGGGACAACTTCAAGTATACCAACATTCACATCATAGGGGTACTGAAAGGAGGAGAGAAAGAACAAGAAGTTCATAACCTATTTGAAAAAATAATGAATGAAAATTTCCCTAACTTGATGAAGGCAGTAAACATACAAGCACAGGAAGCACAGAGAGTCCCAAACGAGATGGATGCAAAGACATGTACTCCAAGACACATCATAATTAAAATGCCAAAGTTTAAATACAAAGAGAGAATCTCAAAAGCAGCAAGAGAAAAGCAGTTAGTTACCTATAAGGGAGTTCCATAAAACTGTCAGCTTATTTCTCAAAATAAACTTTGCAGGCTGGAAGGGATTGGCAAAAAATATTCAATGTGATAAAAAGCAGGGACCTATAGCCAAGATTGCCCTCCCTGACAAAGATATCACTTAGAATTGAAGGGCAGATGAGGAGTTTCTCAGACAACAAAAAAAACTAAAGGAGTTCATCATCAACAACCTAGTATTATATGAAGTATTAAAGAGTCTTTTTTAAGAAGAGGAAGAAGAAAAAATATATGGACAATAAAATGGCAATAAACATATATCTATCAATAATTGAATCTAAAAAACAAAATAAACAAACAAGCAGAACAGAAACAGAATTATAGATACACAAATGTTTTTATGGTTGCCAGATGGGAGGGATGTTGAGGGCATAGGTGAAAAAGGTGAAGGGATTAAGGAGTATAAATAGGTAGTTACAAAATAGCCTTGGGGATGTAAAGTACAGCATAGGGAATATAGCAGCCAAAGAACATACTCGTGACCCATGGACATGAACAATGGTGTGGGAATTGCTTGAGGGAATAGGGAGGACTGGGTGGAAGAGGACAAAGGGGTAAAATTTGGGACAACTGTAATAACATAAACAATAAATGTAATTAAAAAAAAGAGAGAACATGCAGAGGGAAGATGATGTGAAGATACAAGGAGAAGACAACTGACTACCAGCCAAGGAGAGAAGCCTGGAACAGACTTTTCCTTCTCAGCCCCCAAGGCATCAGACCTGCCAACAGCTTGATCTCAGACCTCAAATCTCTGGAACTATAAGAACTTTCCATTGTTTAAAGAATTTAAACAGTAAACCAATTGGTGGCACTTTGTTATGGCAGCCCTAGCAAACGTTGGCGATTTCATATTTTAGTTGAATTCCAAAAGGTGAATTTTCGTTACCAGTTCAAGTGCAGGGAAAACAAGTTGGGGCCTGGTACGTGCCTGGAATTCCAATTCTATTCGTCTTTTTTCCAAAGTAAAATGTTACATGTTGGGATCTGTTAGGCAACCCCAAACCAGCACTTAATTTTTTTAGCAAAATATTTCAGCCAACTTTTCATCTGGTGGTCACCACCACTCCATCTTTCAGTCACTGTAATAGCATCTCTAGCATGTGGCTGGCATTGCTTTCCAGCTCCACACTGGTGCCTGGCATATACACTACTAGAGGAAGGATCTGAGAAGAGTTGCCAATTGAGGTTTCAGTCAGACATTATAACGCCTGCCAAGATAATTCCTCTGGAATACCCTGGAATCAGTTGTTAATAAAAGGCAAACAAAAATAATCATTAAATTTTTTCCCACCGAGAAAAAAATTTAAATCCAGCTGCACCCGCAATGAAATAACTATCAAAGAAAACACCCCTATTAGCTGTCAGTTCACAGCAACTTCAATCAGCTGGTGTGCCTGAGCCTGAGGGAATATCTTCCCAGCAGCCTCCCCCATGCCAAATGTGACTGCTCTGTGTGAGCCACATTAAACCTGTCATCAATCCCGGGGTCTCTGCTGCAGCAGCTTAAAGAGGTGAGGGAGCTGGCATCACCAAGAGGCAAATGCTATTTTAGAGGGAAGCGAAGAGAGGAGCAGTGGTGGAGAAAAGCTAGATATAGGCCATTAAGCAACAGGGTTTTTCTCCTAAGATCTCATTGTCATTTCTATGCAGATGTGTTGTTTTTGAACGTCTAACATCAAAACTGGGAGTGGAAGATGAGTTAGGAAGCACCATATCACAGCAGCTTGGTCACCCTCACACAATTTGTCTTATGGAGAAATTGGAGGCTGTGCCAGTTTCTCTCCATGCATCTCTTAACTCTTAGAGACCCACCTCTTCCTAGAAGGAGCCACAGCTTCAGGTCAGGGGCTTCCTTTAGAATTCACAATGAGAAACAAAACAAAACAATACAAAACAAAAACAGTACATGTTTTCTTTTTGCTTTCTCAGACAAGTCTGGCTTGAAGCACATTTGCAGTGTATATTACTACTAGGGGAGCTGACCTAGCTTTCTCTCCCATTCTTCCAATGAAGGGGCCTCGCCTCTGGCAACAGAACCAGTAACTAAACAGAATCAGTCCCACAACCAATTCTCTGGGCTAGCAAACAATACCATGGTGGGGCAGCTCAGCCTTCTCCCTCTTCCCTTCCTGGAGGCCAGTTTCACAGATTGCTTAAAGACCATAGCAGTGCTGGATCTGGAAGGGCTTCTGGGAATAGAAGCTGAACTTCTATTTGAAATGCCTCCCTCCTGCTATTCTTAAATAACACTGACAACAATAGGCATTTGTACCAAGACAGTCCTTCAGAACCTTATTCAAGCCTTCCAAATATACTCTCTTGCTTCTACCCAGCAAAGATAATATGCTTTGTGACAGGTGCCCAGCTTTTCGCTATTGGAACTATCTGCTGTCTAAAATAAGTCCTTATTCATGTCTAGGCTCTACTACGTGACCAGCAAAGGCACTGATGTGCAAATTTCTTTGACCCAGTAATATGATGTGCTATGTTTTTTTAAACCACAGAAAGTAATTTTTTAGAGAGAGAGGAAGGGAGGGAGAAAGTGAGGGAGAGAAAGATCAGTTGCCTCTCACATGCCCCCAACTGGGGACCTGGTCCGCAACCCAGGCATGTGCCCTAACTGGGAATTGAACCAGTGACCTTTCAATTTGTAGGCTGGGGCTTAATCCACTGAGTCACACCAGCCAGGGCAATCTTTTAAATAAATAATAAAATAAATAAATAAATAAACAAATAAATCACAGAAAGTCAGCCAAGAAACCTAAATCATCTACATGCCCAACCATATATTTGAATGCATGACATCTGAATTAGCATTGCAATGAAGGGGCATTCCAATCTCAACTTGAAAGTCCAGGATGATAAATATGGAAGTTATCATCCACTGTGTACTGGCTCTTTTTGGATACCATTTCCCCTTAGTATGCTTAAACTCTTTTTTTTACTAATTCCATTTAACATCCTTTTCCCCAAAAGCCATGAGTATAATGGTAGTTTGTACAGAATGTGACCAGTGCTGGAAGAGTAACATTTTGTCCCTGTGTTTCATAATACAATTTGAGATAACTCTCTAATGACACAACATGGCAGACTGAAGACAGCTCTGACCTTGGAGTAAGAAAATGCAGATGTGAGTCCCAGGTTGATCATTTACTGTCTTGTAAGTTGGGAGGCCTTTCAATCTCATTGTCTACTTATAAAGAGGGAATAAAGCTATATGTCCTCAACAGAGTTTTTGAGAGAGTTACATGGGGTAACATGTGTGAAAACAATTTAAAAATGGAAAATTGCTACATGTACATGAATTGTTTATTCCTTTTAAATTTTTTATAACTTTTAGGTTACTCCTTGGAAAATTGTGCCAAACTCGGTAGAAAGGGAAAAGGGGAAGAGCACAGCGGTTTAATTAGATCCACAGGACATTGTCCTCACATGGGGAAATGGAGCCCCCAGCCCTTCCCATTTCAGCACATTGATATGTGGTAACTTAATAGGCAAATGAAAGGCCTCAGAGGGCACCCAGTCTCCGAGTGTGCCAATTAATCAAAGGAAACAGTATCATCCTTTAATTCCACTAATTAGAGGATCATCCATAAGCTACCAGGTTTCAGAGCTACTGAGGTTTAATAAATTTGCAATAAATTACAAGTAATACATTAACCAGGGACTAAATTGCTACTGAGTGATATAATGAGGGGAGTGTGTAGTTGTAGGCTATGTAAGTAAAGATTTTTTTCCTTAAATTTCTTATTATTTTCCATCTTTAAAAGTTCTGAACAGCTTGGCTGTGGGGAGCCATAGATCCCCATTGTTCATGTAACAAGGAGTCTAGAAGTAATATATAAGTGCAGCTATTAAATAATGTGATAGGGATTTCACAAATGTATAATTCATCCAAATGGATACTTTCTTAAAACAGTCACTCAGTGAATTTATACATGTGTTCTAATGAGACCACCATTGATCAAAATTAGGAATTCTTTTGAGAATTGCCCTAAACCACTCAGTTATCCATGTGAATCTCTTCAGGGGTAGCAGATCATAATTGAGAGTAAGTTTGAATTTGGAGGCAGCTAAAAATATTTGGGTCTAAACTAAAAAACTTTCTGTTATCAAACAACATTTTGAAAAAATAAAAAGCTATGACATTGACAAGATTTTTTCCTGCAATTTGCAATTAATATAACTGATGAAAGGTTATTATTTAGAGTAAATACAAAACTCATAAAATCAATAAGAATAAGATAAACAGAAAATGGGAAAGGTATGAACAGGCAATTCATAGATGAGAAAATCCAAATGACTAAAATACATATGAAAAGATAAAACTTCAGTACTTTCAGATACAATTTTTTAAATGTTATAATATTTGACATTTATTTTGACAAAAGTTTTAAAAGTCTATTAATTTTAATTGTAACAAGTAGGCAGAGAAACAAAACACTCTTAGTCTTCAGGTAGTGTACACACTGACACAACCACTGTGGCAGAGGTGTAAGTTATTCCCCAATATTAGTCCTTCTCTTTCTCAGTAGCAGGAACTCTATTGTTATCTGGGTCCACAGCCAGTCGGGATGAATGCGTAATGTCCCATTTTTTCATGAAGCCAGGCATAGCCATGTAAGTTCTGACCGGGGGATCCTTGAAAAAGGAGCTATATATATCTTGTTTCTTTCCTCTTCTTCTTGCCATCCAGTGTATAAACATCCTGGCTGTTTTCAAAAATAATTTTGGACCCTGGGTTGACTTTGTGGGTAGAAACTATTCATATGAGGTGACCTATAAAATCTAAGGAGCCTGGGTCTTTGACACTGTAGAGTGCCTTACCACGTCTGGACTGGCCAACTCCAGAGTTCTTGAACCTAAGATAAAAATGCATGAGTTTGGCTCTGGCTGGGTAGTTCTCTTTGTTAGAGCATCATCCCAATATACCAAGACTGTGAGTTCAATCTCAGGTCAGGGCACTTACAAGGAGCAACCAATGAATGCAAAAACAAGTGGAACAACAAATCAATCTCTCTCTCTCTCCTCTTCCCTTCTCTCTCTCAAAAATTCAATTAAAAATGCATGGGTTTAAACCACTGTGGTTCTGGATTTTTTATTACTCACACCACTTAACCAAATTCTAACCAATATAACATCATTAGGAAAAGCATTGGCATTATCTCATAAAGTTGAAGATTTGCATATCCTACAGCTCAGTGATTTACTCTCCTAAGTATATGCCTTGAAGGATCACATCCTTGTGTGCATTGAGAAGCATGTACAAAAATGTTCAGAATAATAATATGATTCTAAGACTAAATATTGAAACTAGCCCTAAAGCCCATAGATGGGAGAATTAATAATTTATTCCAGTGTTCTCATTCAATACACTACTAACATAGAGCTAGTAATGAATTCAATCTCTAAGGAATCCATCAGCATGATATAATTTATAAAAATTCAGCAACAAATAGACAAAAATATATTTTGGGGAGTTACATACATCTACATACAATTTATAAGTAAAAGCTAATGGAATGATACAACCAAATTTTGGATGTTTATAACCTCTAGTGTGGGAAGGAGAGGAGCTGCAATTAGAGAGAGGCATAGGGGGAACTTCTAAATATTAATAAGCTTCTAGTTTTTAAATGCTAGATCCTAAGTACAAGGATATTGATTTTAGTAATTTTATCTTTAACTTACATGTATGTTATAACATTCTTTTGAATGTGTAAAAATTTGTAATAACAGTAGGAAAAATTGTATGGAGGATAAAGTAGTGCTTGGATTTAAGGTGTATGAGTAAAGTAAATCTATCTCTGGAGACATGAAAAGATTTAAGTCTGGAGGCAGACTTCTGGCCAAGAAGGAAGCATAGGCAGATATACTGTGCCTCCTCGCACAACCAAAACAAGGACAACAACAAATTTAAAAACAAAGAACAACCAGAACTGACAGAAAATGTATGAAACAAACTGTATGAAACTCCAACAACCAAGGAGTTAAAAAAGAAACATTCATTCAAATAGGTAGGAGAGGCAGAGATGGGCAGCTGGGTGGAGAGGACTCATGGCAAGGCGGCAGCTGGCAGAGCAGGTGGTCCCACATTTGTGTGCAGATAAACTGGTAGGAACAACTGGGGAGTGAGATAGACCATGCAACCCAGGGCTCCAGTGCAGGGAAATAAAGCCTCAAAACCCCTGACTGAAAATACCTGTAGGGGTTGCAGAGGTGGGAAAACTCCCAATCTCATAGGAGAATTCGTTGGAGAGACCCACCAAGTTCTAGAACATACACAAACCCACCCACCCAGGAATCAACACCAGAAGGGCCCAATTTGCTTGTGGGTAGTGGGGGAAGTGACTGAAAGCTGGCAGAAAGCTGAGCAAGTGGCATTGTTCCCTCTCAAACCCCTCCCCCACATGCAGCATCTCAACACAGTGATGTGATTTGCCCTGTCCTGGTGAACAACTAAGGCTCCTCTCCTTACTACATAACAGGCTGAGACAAAAAATGTCCCAAATGGAAGAACAGATCAAAGCTCCAGAAAAAAATAGAACTAAGTGATGAAGAGCTAGCCAACCTATTGGATGCACATTTCAAAACACTGGCAATCGAGATGCTCACAGAAATGGTTGAGAGTATGGTGGCAAAATAGAGGAAAAAGTGAAGTCTATCAAAAATGAAATAAAGGAAAATACACAGGGAACCAACAATGACAGGAAGGAAAACAGGACTCAAGTCAATGGTTGAAGAACATAATGAAGAAACAAGAATTCAAAAAAATGGGAAGAGGCTTAGGAACCTCCAAGAAAACTTTAAACGTTTCAACATCCAAATCATAGGGGTGCCAGAAGGAAAAGAGGAAGAGCAAGGAATTGAAAACTTATTTGAAAAAATAAGGAACGAGAACTTCCCCAATCTGGTTAAGGAAATAGACTTCCAGGAAGTCCAGGAAGCTCTGAGAGTCCTAAAAAAGTTGGACCCAAGGAAGCACACACCAAGGCACATCATAATTACATTATCCAAGATGAAAGAGAAGGAGAGAATCCTAGAAGCAGCAAGAGAAGAAGAGATAGTTACCTACAAAGGAGTTCCCATAAGACTATCAGCTGATTTTTCAAAAGAAACCTTACAGGCAAGAAGGATCTGAAAAGTATTCCAAGTCATGAAAGGCAAGGACCTACATCCAAAATTATTCTATCCAGCAAAGCTATCATTTAGAATGGAAGGGCAGATAAAGTGCTTCCCAGACACACTCAGGTTAAAGGAGTTCATCATCACCATGCCCTTATTATATGAAATGTTAAAAAGACTTAAGAAAAAGAAAAGATCAAAAATATGAACAGTAAAATCACAACAGACTCATTGCTATCAACCACCAAACCTAAAAAGAAAACGAAAACAAAAGCAAACTAAACAAACAGTAGAACAGGAACAGAATCACAGAAATGGAGATCACATGGAGTGTTATCAGTGCGGAGGGGTGGGGAATAGGGGAGAAGGTACAGGAAATAACTAGCATAAATGGTAGGTACAAAATAGACGGGGGGGTTAGGAATAGTATAGGAAATGTAGAAGTCAAAGAACTTATATGTAAGACCCATGGACATGAACTAAAGGGGGAGGGAGGAGAATGCGGGTAGGAGGGGGTGTGCAGGGAGGAGGGGTATAAAGGGGGCAAAATGGGACAACTGTAATAGCATAATCAATAAAATATATTTTAAAAAATATGTAAGTTTGACCATAACATTCAGGCTTAAGTACCACCTCTATTGCAGAGCACTTCTTTCTCTTTTAAATGTTCAAATAATTATCAATACATGCAATCCAAATAGATGAAGGTGGCCACCCCTTTGGCAAAGAGACTGAACACTCATATCTAATTACCACCATTCCCACTGTCTCCATCACTGCTACCACCTTCACCACTATCTCGATATTATCACAGGGTAGTAAGCTTTTATGTTCCTAATATTTTACTAAATGCTTTATTCCATTGTCTAAATAATCCTCAATAATCCAGTGAGCTAGATGTTATTAACCCTTTGTAAGATCTGCTTGAAGTTAAGCTCAGAGTGGTAAATAAATAGCTAGTAAATGGCAGTGCCTGGGTTCAAATGCAAACCTGTTTGTTTCCAAAATGTGTTCTCCCAACCATCATACTGCTTCTCTAAAGCCTTCATGTCAAATATGCCTGTTTTTACTGCCACCCCTTCACTTACAATAATATGTATCATGGCTTCTCTGAAACAACATTCATAGAAATGCTTTGAAGGAGTAACAAAAAGAACAGAATAGATGTATGACTGATCATTGACAATTCTTCTGAGAGGCTGGAAGGTGAGACTGAGAAAAAAGAAGCAGGACTTTCTGAATTATTGAGGGTAAAAGGACAGAAATGAGGAAGACAAATTAAAACCAGGAAAATAGAAAAAAAGGAATCAGGAAAATGAACAGAAAATAATAAGACCTTCCTAAAGAATTTATTTTCCCCCCAAGAAGCCTCTTTCTCACCTTGGAATAGGTGTTTCATCTTTTGAAATGAGTTGGATAAATAAGAATAAAAGGTTGAAAAGTAATTGCAAATCCACAACGCACACACTAGGATAGATTGTTTTTCCCTGAAAGACAGAAAGCTTTAAGGTCTCCCGGTTTAGGCAATAATTACAGCACTAGTAATGACAATACTGCCTAGCCGGTATTTCCCTTTGGCAGCATGTGTGTGCCAATCAGTTTGTCATAATAATATTTTCAAGTTCACAGGCTGATTTGCATGAATCTATTAGTTAGTCTACAGAAGTAAGGGCTTTTTCATGCCCTTGGACCTTAGTGTATTTGGGACTATGCATCTTGGACATTTGCACTAATGAGGTTCTTTTAGGTGAAAACAAAGAAGTTCTTGCTTTGAATTATTATGTATATTTAAATATGTTAGCTGTGCATTTATTTGAATGTATATATCAGAGATATATGTAGAAATTCCTATGGGGTGTGAAACCTAAGATTGTTAGGTGTGAATGTGACACTTTGTACCCACAAAAATTCTTTAAAAAATAGGGCATTTACCTACTTATTAAAAGAAATAATTTTGGTCCTGCTGGTTTCAGCAGGTGGAGCTGAACCCTTCCTCTTCTGAATTCTGTGATGTACGTGTTTGTCATGAAATCTGTTATCTATATGTATTGTGTAGTTTTTATAGCAATCACCATAAATTATCATTAATTTAATCCCTCTTTTTATTATAATGATGTTTTCGGAGTTGAAAATACAAGAGAGGAAGCAGGCAGATAATACAGTGGGAACAGTGTGTTCATCCTTTCCACTGCAGGTCAGGGCCAGAAAATCCAAGGGTATATTGTGATAATTCTGAGGCAGGAAAGGCAATCCTATGGTATGTACCGCCAAGGGGAAGCCCTGGAGCGACAGGCATGAACTGGGGAAAAGGTTGCAGCACAGGTTTCTTACTCTTCATTTTAAAAGTTCAAAATTATGCCTGTGCAATGTTGATGAGAAACCTATTATGATGAAATATGCCTCTACATGTTTTTGTTTGTTTTCTACAAATTTGTGCAATAAACCAAGAGGTGAAAACCCATATGATTTTTAAAATTATGACAATGACATGCATATTTATACTATAATGGCAAGAAAAACTATTGTTAGAACTTCATAATAAAGCTCTTTATTGTTTTATTTAGCCTGAATTTATTTTTTAAAACTAAATTTATTTGGGTGATATTGGTTAATAAGATTATATAGGTTCCAAGTGTACATTTTTAGGGTATAATCTGCATATTATATTGTGAGCCTAACATCCAAAGTCAAATCATCTTCCATCACCACATATTTGGGCCTCTTTACCCTTTACCACCCACCCCCACCCTTCTGATAACCACCATACTGTTATCTGTGTCTATGAGTATCAGTTTTGTATACCGCATGAATAAAGTCATAGTTTTTAGCTTTTTCTGACTTATTTCACTTAGCACAATATTCTCAAGGTCCATCCATGTTGTCACAAAGGGCAGTATTTCATCTTTTCTTATGGCTGAGTAATATTCCATTGCACATATGTACCACATGTTCTTTATCCAATTATGTATTGAAGAGTACTTTGGTTGTTTCCATGTCTTGGTTACTGTGAATAACTCTGAAATGAACATAGGGGTGCCTATATCTTTATGACTAAATGTTTTCGAGTTTTTCAGGTAGATACTCAGTAGAGAGATTGTTGGGTCATATGGTAACTCTATTCTTAATTTTTGAGGGACCTCCATACTGTTTCCCATAGTGGCTGTACCAGTTTACATTCCTACCAGCAGTGAATGAGGGGTTCCTTTTTCTCTACAACAATTGTTACTACTTGTCTTGTTAATAATAACCATTGTAACAGGTGTGAGGTGGTATCTCATTGTAGTTTTGGTTTGCATTTCCTTAACAGCTAATGAAGTTGAGTATCTTTTCATATACGTATTGGCCATTTGTGTATAATCTTGGGAGAAGTGTCTGTTCAGTTGCTCTTCCCAATTTTTAATTAGATTGTTTGTTTGTTTGTTTGTTTTGTGTTGAGTTGTATGAGTCCTTTATATATTTTAGATATTAATCCCTTGTTGTAGTTGTCATTTGTAAATATCATCTCCCATTCAGTTGGTTACCTTTTCATTTTGTTGGCGATTTCTTTAGCTGTGCAGAAGCTCATTCATTTATTTTTGCCTTTACTCCCCTTGCCTTTGGTGTCAAGTCTACAAAATCTTCTTAAGACCAACGTCCATAAGTTTAGTAACTATGTTTTCTTCTATGTAATTTATTGTTTCATATTTCACATTTAGGTCTTTGATCCACTTTGAATTATTTTTTGTGCATGGGGGCAAATTGTAGTGTAGTTTCATTCTTTTCCATGTGGATTTCCAATATTCTCAGCACTATTTATTGAAGAGGATTTCCTTTTTCCACTGTATGTTTTTAGGTTCCTTTGTCAAAAATTATTTGCCTATATACATGTGGTTTTATTTCTGGGCTCTCAATTCTGTCCCATTGGTCTGTGTGTCTGTTCTTCTGCCAATACCATGTTGTTTTGTTTATTGTTGTTCTGTAGTATAATATGAAGTCAATTAGTAGGATACTTCCATCTGCATGCTTTTTTCTGAGAATTGCTTTGGCTATTTGGGGTCTTTTGTGGTTCCATATAAATCCGATAATGACAATTTTCGTTCTACTTTTTTAAAGTGCCATTTGGATTTTGATGGGGACTGCATTAAATATATAAATTGCTTTAGGTAATGGACATGTTAACTATTGTTGATTCTTCCAATCCATGAACACAGAGTATCTTTCCATTTTATTGTGTCTTTTTCAATCTTTTTTAATAATACTATGTGGTTTTCAGTATATAGGTCCTTTGCATCCTTTGTTAAGTTTATTCCTAGGTATTCTATTCTTTTGGTTGAAATTGCAAAAAATATTTTTTTTCATTTTTTTCTTGAAGTTTCATTGCTAATATATAGGAAAACAGAGGATTTTATACATTGATTTTTTTATGCTGCATGTTTACTGTATTTGTTCATTGTTCTAATAGCTTTTTTTTTTTTGGTGGAGTCTTTAGAATTTTCCATATAAAGAATCATGTCAAGTGCAAAAGGTGACACTTTTACTTCTTCATTCCCAATTTGAATGCCTTTTGTTTTTTTCTCTTGCCCGAATGATGTGGCAACACTTCCAGTACTATGCTGAATAAGACTGGACATCCTTGTCTTGTTTCTGATTTTAGAGGAAAAGCTTTCAATACATCATAATTGGGTATGATGTTAGCTGAGAGGTTGTCACATAGGGTCTTTATTATGTTCAGGTGCTTTCTTGCCATACTGATTTAATTGAGTGTTTTAATCATAAATTGATGTATCTTATCAAATGCTATTTCTGCATCTATTGATATAATCATATGATTTTATTCCTTGTTTTGTTAATGTAGTATATTACATTGATTGTTTTATGTGTTTTGAACCATCCATGTGCCCATTGAATGAACCCCACTTGATCATAATGTATTATTGTATTAAATTTGCTAAGTATTTTAAAAGAATTTTTGCATCTCTGTTATTAATCAGAGACATTGGTCTGTAGTTTGTATGTGTGTGTTATCCTTGCCAGGTTTGGGTTTCAGAGTTATGCTGGCCGCATATAATGTGTTAGGAAGTATTGCCTCTTCTTCAATTTTTTGGAAGAGTTTGAGAAGGATGGATATCAGATCTTTGAATGTTAGGTAGAATTAATTCACAAGTGAAGGCATCTGGTCCTGACATATTTTTTCAGAGGTTTTCAATGGTGGTTTCGATTTTCTCACTGTTTATTGGTTTATTTAGATTTTCTAATTCTTCATGAGTCAGTCTAAGAAGGTTATATATTTCTGGAAACATCCATTTCTTCTAGGTTATTGAATTTTGTGGTGCATAGTCTTTCATAACATTCTAGTATGATTATTTGTATTTCTGTGATGTGTGTGTAACTTCTCTTTCATTTCTGATTTTGTTTATAAGTCTTTTCTCTTTTTTTCTTAGGGAGTCTAGCCAGGGGCTTTTCAATTTTATTAATCTTTTAAAAGAACCAGCTCTTTATTCTATTTATTTTTTACACAGTCTCTTTTCTTCTATTCCATTCAATTCTGCTCTAATTTTTTTATCTTCATCCATGCAAATTTTTTTCATTGTTTTTTAAGAGAGAGAAAGAGAGATACAGAGAGTGAGAGAGAGGGAAGGAGATGGAGAGTGAGAGAAAGATTGATTGGTTGCCTCCTGCATGTATGGACCAGGGATCAAACCTGCAACCTAGGAATGTGCCCTGATCAAGAATTGAATCCACAACCTTTTGATTAATGACACTCCAAGCAGCTGAGCCACAGTGGCAAAGGCCTGGTCTAGTTTTTATTATTTTCTCTTTTTCTGCTGACTTTAGGCTACTTTGGTTCTTTTCCCAGTTTTTTAAGATGTAAGGTTACGTTGTTTACTTGGGATTTGTCTGGTTTCTTGAGATAGTCTATAAAGTTCCTTCTTATTACTGCTTTCACTGTATCCCAGAAGTTTTGATATGTCATATTCTAATTCTCTTTTGTCTCTGTATATTTTTTGATGTCATCTTTTATTTTCCTTTTACCCAGTAATTTTTTTAGTAGTATCTTGTTTAATCTCCAAATATTTGTGGGTTTTTTTTTTTACCTCTTTTTGCAGTTGATTTCTAATTTCAAAGCATTGTGGTCAGAGGATATGCTTGGTTTAATTTAAATGTTATTAAATTAGTTGAGGCTAGTTTTGTGACTCAACATGTGGTCTATCCTTCAGAGTGTTCCATGTGTACTGGAAAAGAATGTGTAATCTGATGTTGTGGTATGAAAGGCTCTATAAATGTCAATTATGTCTATTTAGTCTAATGTGCCATTAAAGCCAATATTTCTTTATTGATTTTCTGTTTGAATGATCTATCTTGAGCTGTCAGTAGAGTATTATGGTCACCTATTATGATTGTGTTTTTGTCAGTTTCTCCTTTTAGTTCTTTTAGTACTTGCTTTATATATTTTGAAGCTCTCTGATTGGGTGTATATTTATTGACAAGTGTTACGTCTTCTTGATATAGCATCCCTTTTCCTATTATAAAATGCCCATCCATGTCTCTGTTACCTTTCTCATCTTAAAATCTATTTTGTCAGATATAGGTATGGCTATACCTCCTTTTCTGTGGATGCTGTTTTCTTTGAGAATTAATTTTCTCCTTTTCACTTTGAGTCTATTTTTGTCTTTGCAGCTTAGATATGCCTGAAGGCAGCATATGCTTGGGTTTTGTTTTTTGATACAATCTCCTACTCTGTGCCTTTTTATTGGTGAATTCAGTCCATTTACATTTAGAATAATTATTGATGCATGATGATAGCCAATTTATTGTATGTTTTGTTTTCTGGTAGCTCTGTGCCTCCTTTGTGTTTCTGTCTGTTGTTTTTGTTGGTGGTATCCTGTAATTTTTCCCTCTGTTCCCCCTATTTTAAGTTAGGTGTTTCAGGATTTTTGTGTGTGTGTGTGTGTGTGTGTGTGTGTGTGTGTGTGATTGGTTACCATTAGGTTGATGAAAAAGACAGTTTCATACATACAGCAGTCCTCGGTATTTTAAATGCATCAGATTTCCATCCTTCTTTGCAAACTTTCACCCATTGCCTTTTATGTTTTTATTTTTACAAATTATGCCTGTAATTTGTAACAACAAAATTTTATAAAATTTATGCATCAGTGATCTCGCTTGCAGTTTTGTGACCTTTGTTCCTTGTTTCAGATAGAATAAATCCCTAGTATTTTCTATAATGAAGGTCTTCTGGTGATACTTTCCCTCAGCTTCTTTATGTTTGGAAAAGTCTTTATTTCTACTTCATGTCTAAAGGATAACTTTGCTGGACATAATATTCTTGGATGGTAATTTCTCTCTTTCAGTAGTTTGAATATTCTGTCTTACTCTCTTCTCATTTGTAGATTTATTGCTGAGACATCCAATAATAACCTAATAGGCTTTTCTTTATAGGCTACCTTTTTAAAAGATTTTATTTATTTATTTTTAGAGAGGGGAAGGGAGGGAGAGAAACATCAATGTGTAGTTGCCTCTCACACACCCCCTACTGGGGACCTGGCCCACAACCCAGGCCTATGCCCTGACTGGGAATCAAACCCACAACCTTTTGGTTTGCAGGCCTGTGCTCAATCCACTGAGCAACACCATCCAGGGTATAAGTTTCTTTCTTTCCTTGGCTGCCTTGAGAATTCTTTCTTTGTCATTAATTTTTGACTTTTTTAATACAAAGTGCTTTGGAGTAGGCCTTTTTGGATTGAGATAATTAGGTGTTCTGTTTCCTTCTTGGATTCAAGGATCTAGCTCTTTCTATAGGTTTGGGAAGTTTTCATCAATTATTTGATTGAATAGGCTCTTTGTTCCCTTCTTCCTGTCTTCTTTTTCTGGTATGTCTATTATTCTTATACTGTTCTTTCTGATGGAATCAGGGAGTTCTCCAAGAGTTCTTTTTCTCTCTCTCTCTCTCTTTTTTTTCATGCTCAAGTGTCTCTCTTTTTCCCACTGCATCATTTCTGGATTTCTGTCTTTGATATCACTAATTCTTTCTTCCATCCTAATCTCTTTTATTGAGTTATTTATTTCCAGAATTTCTACTTGGTTTTTTTTTGAAGTTTCTATTTCTTTGGTAAAGTACTCGGTTTGTTTGTTGATTTGTTTTCTGAGTTCATTAAACTACCTATCTGTGTTTTTTTAAATCTTTTTGAGCTTTTTCAGAACTGTAATCTTAAATCCACTGTCATTTAAATCACATATTTCCATGTCTTTAAATTTATTTTTTGGATTTTTAAAAATGTTTTTCTGAGCTGCCTTGTTATCTTGGTTACTCATGGTATGTGATGGATCCCTTCTCTGTCTAGCCATCTATGTGTGAGTGACACTTCTGTATTAGATTGATAAGTTTTTTAGCTCTCTTGCACTTCTCTGGCTTTTCAGTTTTCCACAGGGTGGTGGAAAATGGCCTGTGTTCCCTGGGAATATGGGCACCACACCTGTGGTCCAGTTTGTCCAGTCCCAGGGGACCAATCCTGCAAACAAACACAATGAGCCATGTGGCTCCAAAGCTGTGAAATCCCAGTGCTGTCTCCCAGAGCCAGATGTTACTGGCAGTACAGCCTTGATGTGTGGGGATGAGGTGAGCTGGGGGAACCATGCTGCCTCCTTTGTTGCCTTGCTCTCCCAGCAATGGTGACTAGTGGACCTCCACGGCATCCCAGCTGTGCCTCCATGCAACTCCAGAGTGCGCTCTCCATTAAGGGAAAATGTGCTTGTATAGCACCAGTTCTAGGGTTTGCAGAAAATGTGCTCTGCCACCTGACACTGAAGATGAAGGGAGATGAGCTCTGGGAGCAAAAGGGAAGGCAGCCAGGCTCTGTGTCTTTGTTTCTATGTCTGGGGTGCCAATTGCCAGACAACGGAGGCCACACCTCTGTGCTTTGTCCTCTGTCCAGGTCACTGGGTTCAGCCGCAGTTTGTACTACCTACTCCTGCATGAATGCTCACCACATCCCTTTGCTCCCCTTGGGAGTGCCTGCCACATCCTAAATCCTTCCCTCTCCAGGCTGAGCCTCAAAGTGAGCTTGGGCTACAAGGCTGCATCTGTGGTTCCTTTGAGCTCTTCTCCCTTCTTGCCTCCCTGGTTTACTCCCACTTGCCCACCTTAAATGTTTCAATGTGTGAATCTCTCAGATGTGTTTGTGCATTTTTCATGGAACTATTTGTTGAATTACAGCTGTTCACATTATTGAAATATCAAGGGGATAGACCAAAGGGATGTCTCACACCACTGTTTCTCTGACATTACTCCATAATAAAGCTCTTTAAAAGGGCTTTATCTTCAAAAGCCCTACAGGGAAACACTCACTCATTTGCCTTCATGTTAGTAAAAGGACTCTTGCTTTTATATGAAAACTAGTCTTATTTCTAATGCATTGATTAACCTAATACTACTTAAGCTTTAAAACCATTCTCAGCATCAGGTCTCGTTTTCCTAATCATTATTATTTCATTGCTGCTGATCATGAATAACATACATGATAGTATCTGCTTACCTTTTCCTAAAAGTAATAAAAAACAAAAATTCTCAAAAATTCTCTTTTGGTGACTCCAACATTTTAACTTAGCTATTAACTTTTGTCAAAGTCATTATCATCCTGGGGATTTCCTTTGCATACTACATACAAATTAGGTGATTAGAATACCTATTAGATAATAGGCTGTATAAGAAAAAGTTTCATAACGTTTCACATAGAAGGTGCTCTAAAATGCTTCTTAAATAAAAGAATGGATGGATTAATATGTGTACAAGTTTAGCAGAACATAGCTAAAAAATGGATTCCATGCCTTTGTTTTCCCTTATGATTTCATTCTGAGTTTCACTAAACTATCATTTGAGAAAATAAATTGTCTCAGTTTTTTTGTGGCTATATAATATAAATCATACCAATTCTATACATCTGTTAGATAAAGATGAAGAAAATAATTTTCAAGTTACCACATATTTTTAGGTTTGTTATACTAATTTAAAAAAGCTCTAATGGGGAAAACTCTATGAATTCTGGTTATAATTATATACTTAGTCTCTCATTCTATGAACAAATTCTATGAGATTATAAAAAAGGGTTTGTAGAGTGACTAGAAACAATTTTGACAACATCCAGCATTACCCTAAAGAAATTTAGGGTAAAAGGAATGCCGAAAGATTTTGAAACTAAATCAAACTACTATGGAAAATTGCAAAAATGAAGCCCCTGATTCTAAAGTGGAACTTTGGAAAAATAAAGGTAGATATGCCAAATTAATAGAACTATACACTAAAAAGGGTGAATTTTATTATATGTAAATTATACTTTGATGAACCAGACTAAGAATTTATAAGCATTTAAACTGCCATTATTAAAATATTTTCACCTATTACTATGGCTTCAGTGATGTCATGGGACTCATTGCTCCACCTGCAGGTGTGGTGCTAAAATTAAAAATATTTGGATTAAGGTTAAAAGTACTGGCTTCAAGGTCAGGCAAATATGGAAAGCTGAATTATGTTATGTTACTTTGGGCTACTTTAAAAAGCCCACATATGAAAACAGTAAATGTGTGGTAAGATTACTGTGAGAATTAGCATGAAAATGTATATAATATATTTAATATACATCCCAAAACATTTTGTATTTTATGTTACTTTCTCCTTGGGCAATCAACAAAGGCTTCACAGCGAAGGGTGAGTAGAAAGGACATTACTGGAAAGGAGAAGAAAATGAACAGCGGGGCAGAGAGAGACAGGAAAAGGACGTATGGTTTGAATGCAGTCATGAATCTCTGAAAGGGAGAAATGGAAGATCAGTCTTGATATGTAAAATATCACCAGATGGTGGATGGTATCAAATATTATTTTAAGGAGTTTGGATTTTATTCAATGGGTAATAAAAAACGATTAAACTTGTTGGAGTAGTGAAATGACATGATTTAAATTGTACTTTAGGAAGATTAATTTGGCAGCAATCTACAAGGACAGATTAGGGGTGAGAATGGCTAGAAATGGGAAGTCCCCCTAGGAGGTTAATACTATTCTTAAATGACAACTGGGGTTTGAGTTAGAATAACAATGGTGGTGGTGACAGTAATAACACAAAAGGTATGGATTTTGTGAATGAAAAGGGAGGTTTCCTGAAAGTAACCTCACAGGGTATGATCATAAATTCCTAAGTGGGCAGATCATGGTGGGTAGTCCGCCCCATGTATATAACTTGTTTGGTAAGAAGCTTATCTTTTCTTTAAGTAAGCCTTGTGCATTATTTCTGTACATCTAGGTTAACACACCTCTGAAATAAGCCATAACCACCTTCAAGAGAGCACACAATCTTGTTAACAATCCTGTAATACAATCCCTGCCTTGGTCACTCCCACATCCAGGTAATCTTCCTACCGTCTGTAATTTCAGATGAAGAAGCCGCAAAACTTTTAATCTCTGGAGCATTTGAGATCTTGCTCCCTGGCATATGCCATCAGTTTGCCTCAAGTAAACTTATAAAATTTCTCTACAGGTATGAGTGTTCTTACATCAACAAGTTGGATGGTGTTTTGTAGGGAGAATTGATAGGATTTGGAGTTGGAGATAGAGGACATTAAGGGGCAAGACAGAGAAACGAATCGAAACTGTTTTTGAGGTTTACATCCTGGGTATCTTGTTGTAGTCTTAAGCCATTAAATATATAATTGGAAAATTCTGGGTTAGGGTTAGGATACTTTGCATTTTAGATACAAACATAAGAGTCATCCAGGTGGGCTTTCTAGACAGTTTATTGGAAATAGAGGTCCTGAACTAATAAAAGAAATTGTAATATGGTTTTGTATTTTTCTGATTTACAAAGATGACTGAGTCAGAGGACTGAAGACATTGCTTTGGGGGTTACTGTATTTAGAAGACACAAGGAGAAAGCCAATGAAACAGAGAACATGATATTTTCTGAGAAAACAACTTCAGTAAATCTATAAAATGAGCAGCCTGATTAATGCAGTTTCAAGACAGTAAACAAGAAAGAAATAATGGTATACATACAGTGAATAGAGATGTCTTACTCAAAAATAAATACTATTCTCTTGGTTTCTGCACTTCTGTGTCTATCAAATTATCCTCTGACTTTTCTGACCATGTGTAAATTTCCAAATTGTTGATTTTCTTGGTCATCATCCAGTCTATATTATTGACCTCTTGAAAGTCCTTGACTAATACCTTCTATGCAAATGAAGCACAAATGTATATTTCTAACCCTTATTTCTTTTCTGAGTCCTAGCCTATTATTTCAAAATCACCTGTATAGTCATCTTCACATGTCTGTCTACCTGCAACTCAAACCAACTGTCCCTTGTTTCCAAAGCAACTTCTCTTCTGGCTTCTTCATTTCACCACTCTCTCAGTGTGATGGTTAATTACATTAGTCAACTTGAATGGGCAACGGGGTGCCAGACTTTTGGTCAAACATTATTCTGGGTGTGTCCATAAGGTGTTTCTGATGCCCTTGAATTGGTAGGCCTAGGAAAGCAGGTCCTGCTCCCCAGTGCAGTTGGGTCTTCTCTATTACTTGAAGACCTCAATAGAACAAGAGGGTTGAGTAAGAGGGAATTTGGTCTGCCTAAACTGGGACACCACACTTATCTTTTCCTCAAAATGAAATTTATACCATTAGCTTTCTTGGTTCTTGGGCTTTTGGACTCAGGTAGAAACTATATGACTTAGGCTGGAACTACAGGACAAATTCTCCTGGGTCTCCAGTGGGCTGACTGCAGATTGTGGGACTTCTAAGCCTCCATAACTGGGAGTCAAACCCTTATGTCAATCCAGTTCCTTGCTTCTGTTTTTCTCTAGAATTTTAATATACTCAGTCACTACAGTTTGAAGCCTTACAAGGAACTTTAATTTTCCACTCTCATGTTTTCATTAGTAAGTTCTGTAGCTTCTTTCATCTCTCTTCCTCTGTCTCTCTCTTCCTCCCTCTTCTCATCTCCTTACTCCCTTCATCTCTTTCTCTGTTTCTGTCTCTCTCTTTCAAGTTTGAATATAAACAGTTGACTGAGCAAGTTCCAGTTATAAAGGCATGAAGGCTAAACTAAAAATAGAAAGAAGACATCTTCATAGACTTGAGGAGCTGAATGAATTACATTCACCTTAGGTTATTTAAAAAATTGGTAGATGTTATGACACACTCAATAGCTTTTTTTGTGTGTTCATGGAAAATGAAATCCCCAGGGACAAAACTCTGGGAGCTGGAAGAGACTTGGACACATGCTCTTCCGTTTTAAGGCAAGAAAGTGATAGTTATTTCTTTCCTATGGCAAAAGCAAAAACTATGCTTCCTATATAAGAGAAAAGTAAAGGACAACTTGGGTAATATGAAGATGTGTTTAATATTGGCTCGCAGTGAGAATATATGATGGAGCAAAATAGTGCTTTCACATTTACAAGGTGCTTTTATGTACAATCTGTCATCTGATTATCACAACAATGAGAGAAGCAGGCATTTTAATCTTCATTTGCAGATAAGGAAACTCAAAGTCTGTGAGGCTAAATCACCAAGATCTTTAACATTCTAATCCAATAATCTTCAAACTATATCAAAAGTGATTTACTATCAAATTTTGAAAAGCAATGGTGCCAAAAAAGAAATTTCATTTTTTTATGATGGTAACAAATTACAAGGAGAAAATAAGCTCAGAAATGTAGTATCACTAATGCTATTTCAACTAAGTAAACAAATTCCCATTTCATAGATGAGAAAATAAGAGTCAATGAAGAAAAACGAGGGGTGGTCAGAAATACAAAAGAAAGGAAAATAAAAGAAGAACAAAGAAATAGGGCCTAGCTGTGGCTGTTAGAGACCGAGTACTAACACAAAGCAAAGAGAACTGAGATGATGGCCAGGACCATTTGATTTTGCAATTAGGGAGAAAGTGGTGATTGCCAAATTCAACTAAAAGAGGTGACTAAGGATATGAAGTCTACTGTTTTGAAAAATATGGCCCAAAAGGAGAATTTTCTTATTGGTAGAGAAAGCAACACTGTAAAATAGAAAAATATATGATAAAACTAAGTCTTATGCATGTAAGGCAGAGCAGTAAGAATAAACAGGGAGATACTGAAAAGGCAAAATAAGATCAATACATAAAGAAACAGAATATTTATAAGATAAAGAAAAGAGCAGACCAATGGACCAGGAGAAAAGGAAAGAGTAGGGTAGTTGGTCATATTTGAGCTCAGCCATCAATCTTAGAAAATGTTTACTTTGTACCAGTATTTGTTTTGGGAAGAATCATTTGAATAGAAAAAAAAATGAACATAAAAATGCTGATACTCAAGGGCTCTAGCTTATCTAGCAGAAGAAAGTGAGAAGAACCAAGAATACTGCAGAATTTACAAGCTTGAAAAGAATGTGTATGAGATATGCAGAAGGAGTTAGATACAACCATTCTCAGTAGCAGGAAGGAGTCAGTTGATTTTAGAAAGCTTGGATTTGATGGTTCTGTGATTTTCTTTTTTGGAGCCTGGGGATATGAACAAAATTAGATAGTGGTTATTATCCTGATTGGAGGTTTAGAACATCATTTCTTGATATAACCTTGGAATGAGCTTCCAAGAGAAATTAAATCTTTAAAATATCCAATAGAAGAAATAGTACAATTCTTCTGAGTTTTGATTCCATGAACAATTTTGATCATTGTACAATAGATTTCTTGCCTCTAAATAGATAAAGGGCAGAGATTATTCCTTCTAATCATGGTGTTTTTCAATTAGTTCAAATATTAATCTCTTCATACAACAGGTGTTTACTATCTATTTGGTAAATAATTCTAAGTGCAAATGGGCTTTGATGAGATTCGAGTACCTGTCGTGAGGCTTAATGATTTTTCTGTTTAAAGATACTCTTTTGCATTACCATATTTGTTTTACTATTTTTAAGATATTTTATTAAGTTATATTCATGTCTTCATTTGGCTCTAAAACCAATTTGTATTTCGACTTCATTAACTTTAGAACCTTCAATGTACTGCATCTTATTTTAAGATAAGCTTGTCACACAAAATATATAAGGTGCCTTGTTATACTCCTAGAGTGTGTCTTAGAATTAGGAGAGGTTTTAACATGTAGAGAAATATTCTTAACTTTTCAGACTATTAATCCTTTGCTAATTAATTTCTTTCTTAAGAAATGATCATTTCATTTAAACTATAAATTTGTTATCATTTGGAATTGCATAATAATACTAAAAAAGTAGATTGAAACTATTTTTCTCTTATTGAATTTAGCTGCTCAAATTGCTTTATGATTTGGAGAATTTCCACAGTTCTCTGAACTTCTGAGTAGATAATGCTTTGTGATTTCTCAATATTTTTCTTGTATCAAAGAAAGATAAGCCTATAGTAATAATTCAGATTGGAGTTTGTCTTTTTTTTAGTGTAGAAAACAATAGTCTCAATTTTTACTTTGAGACTATTAGACAGTAGGAAGCATTTCCATATTAATTTTCACATACATTTCCTTCAATCCTGATTTTATAAGAGCATAATAAAAAATATTGGAATATAGCATGTAGGTTGACCCATTTTTAAACTCTTAGAATACCTTGAATAATTATTGAGGCCTTGGATTATTATCTGTATTAAGTTTTTTGAGATTCATCCACCTCTATTTTCCATCCAAGGGAGACCTTGGTCCTTGTGACTTTAAAAAGGACAAGCCCCAAGATCCCAGCTGCATTCTCCTTTTATTCCCTAATCTGAGTCATCTCACTCACCTCCTAAGGCCACATATCTCTTGCTGTTCTCTGTTGCATGAAGTGGCCTTTATGCTTCAGAAAACTTAAAGGTCATTTTCCTTTCTTTGAAACCTCGGTACATTTTGTTACTTATAGTGTCAGTTTCGGTGGAAGAAAACAGAGAAGTGAATTGTTATTTCACTGGTGATAACCAGAGCTTTGGGGAGTAGCTCCTAGAGTTGTTTTTAACCCTGAGTCACAATGCCAGTGTACCAGACTGTGTTCCCTTCCCATTTAAACTCTATAAACTATAACCCTACAATGGTATGGTATTCCTAGGGTGAAATGAAATTTGTTCCATAAGAAATTGCTTCATCAGAGAAAACATATAGAAAAAAGAAAGGGATTGAGCTTCCGATCACCTAGAAGGAAAATGAGGATAGAACTAAAAATATCCTGCCCTCAAAAGCTAAGTTCTTAGGAAGATATTAGAAAATTAACATGCACTACAGCTTTCTGGGAATCTTCTTTCTCAGATAAGTCATTAGACATTTATCTAAAGCTGATCCTTTTTGCAATAAATAGGAAGCAACAGGTATTATACCATAAATTCTTTTCTATTTGTTTGTTTTGGGCTTCTATTCTTTTCTACTGTTGATAGTGAGACCTTATTTAAAAAATATATCTTTTCTAAAGCAGTAAAATCATATTCCAAACCTGTGTAACCATGCTGCTTTGTAGAACTGAACTCTGATGCATTATTTTATAATTATTACAAACCTGAATGCTGACTTTCATCCATTTGCTGACAGTAGTTGGCTACTGATCACATGAAATGAATACCAATTGGATGGTGTCTGCTTGCCCAGAATTCTGATTGGCTAGTTGCTCAGATGCTTGAAGGTCACTTGCTGAATTGTTTTGTGCTTTGGTAAATATTTCCCATGTTCTCTTAAAGACTTGATTTCTGAAAGCATATTTAACAACAACAAATCCCATTCTCTGCCCTCAAATCTTCACATCAGAATTCTAACTAAGAACCCTTGTTTCCTCCCAAACTTTAAAGTAAAACTTTAGCTATGGAAATCACATTGTTCTTTTTATGGCACTTAATAGCCACAGAAAGATAACTTCACAAAGATAACAAAAAATGCCCATCTACATATGACTTGATGTCTAACAGGAACAATGGCATAAACAATAGAAAAATGTGAATTGGAGGTCTAAAGTATACACTTGTGGCTCTTAGTAAAATTTTTTTTTTCCTTTAGAAAAAATGCATCTGGAAACCTCAATGCTTCACTTTTTATTTACTTTGGAGGAGGGTGATGCTGTAGAATAAAACAACCATCACTGTGAGTCCATTCTGCAGATAGAGAAGGAATAGAATTGGGGCATTGTAATGCTTTTATCAACTGTTATTGGTGAATGAAAGGAAATAACATCTTTATTCACCAGGTGAGTGTGCTAGGATGAACTGTGCATAAAGACAAAAAAATATTTATAGACAGAAAGGCAGGGATGGGAAGCAACTGCAGGAAATGCAGACAGTATGATTCTTGTACAGGAGAGACATTTGCCAAGTTCTCTAACTTCTTATTTTAGGAACTAAGCTTCCAAATCATCTGAATGCCTATGGTAAGTTCATCCCAATTTTGAATTTTGTCTCATAAGACAGAAGTTCCTTATTGAAATATGTATTTATTTGTTTTAAATGAAAGGGGGAATTCTTTAAATTACACATGATTTTTCTGGTATAGAAGTTAATAAAACAACTGAGAAGTGAGACCCAAGATGTTCTCAATGTCTCAAATTTCCAGTTTCTATACTCTTTGGTTGGTTTCTCAGATTTTTCAACCTCTCCCTATGTTCCTTTTCCTCCTGTGTTGTACATTTTCTTTCTCTGCTCTTCTTCCCTCTCTGGGCTTCAATCCCTCACTCCTCTAGCTTCTCTAAGTACCAGAAGTACAGACTATATTTCTCCTCTTTCTCTTCTTATCTCCTTTGTTGTCTCAGGCAGGGCTTCTCAGGTACCTAAGATTTTTATTTTTAATTATTTTCTCCTTTTCTGCCTGTCACTCCTTTGCTTGCTTCAGCCTCATCCTATGGGTGAATCATTATCTCTTCTTCATCTTAACCAATCACTGCCCCCAAAGGCATTGTTTTTTTTTTTTTTTTTTTTTTGTAAAACTAGTGTAAGGCAAAGTGTGAATAGAGAGATCCTTGGAGATCCTATTTAAAAATGAAGCTATGAAAAACCAAACTTTTCACTATCCTTTTCTTGCCATTGCCACTGCCAAAACCAAAATACAAGCAACAAACAAAAAAAAACCCAAAAGTGAAGCTAAAACATGACTTGCTGAGACACTAAAAGAAAAATGGGTGGATCATTTTGGACATTATTGGAGGATCCTAACATCTAAGGTGACATTTAGCAGTATAAATTAATGGCTAAATTACAAAATGCATTCTGTTTTTAGTTTTGTACGCTTCAGTGTTAAGATTTCTGACAAACATGCATTAAGCCAACATGTATTTACAGAGAGGGCTGTGTGTAAGGAGGGCTTTCCAGGATAAGTAGTTAAGATTTCGTTAGAGAAAGAGCCATATAGAGGGAAGAGCAGAGCACATGAGAGAATGGTATCCTCTAGTTTAGTTAGATTCGGCTCCCCATATTTGGGGCCTTTAGGGAGGAGAACAGGCAAGAGATATGTCTCCAGATAGGCAAGGGTGGAACCTTGGAGTGTTCTCTGTGTCAGCGCAATAGCAGTAATGTTAACGTGATGGAAACGGGGAGCTACTGACAGTGTTCAAATAGAAATGGCACATGGATAATTTATGCAGCAGAATAATCATTTTACAGCAGTGTAGGAAAAAAACTGGAGGAATGTCAGATAGGAGGTAGAGAGACCAGTTAGGAGGCTCTTACGGTATCATACACAAGACGTGATAAGAAGCAAGAAAATAAGTAGAGAAATAAAAACAATTCTAGAGATATTTAAGTCACAAACTTAGTGACAAATTGGGTATGGAGAATAAGTAAATAGGAAGAGTCTGGGATAACACTCAAGCTTCTGATTTGGGTGAATGGTGGTGCCACTCACAAAGAAAAAAAATCAGGAGTAAAAATGAGTATGAATGGGAAGCAGAATGAATTAGATTTTGCATATATTGAATTCAAGTTTATTTTGGAAATTATAAATGGAGATTTTTATCAAAGAGTTAGCTATATGGGTATAAAACCCAGGGTAGGAGTCTGGACTGCAGTTAAAATTTTTGGAAGGCATAGAGTATAAATTGGTGGTGTAAATAAATTGGATCATCCAGGGAGAATGGGTACAATTAGAGGAATCAGCCATTATCACCCACTATGGATTTGTTAAACATTTATTGAGGTTGACTATTGACAGAAGGTGATTAGAGAGCTCAGCTTTATGGTAAGGATTAAAATAAGAAAGAAGGACTGATCCTTGTCAATTCATTCATATATTCACTTATGTAGTCAATAAATATTTATTATATGATTACTACTAAAAATCCAGTAAGTCAAGAAGATTGGTAAAGTTTCTATGGTAATGGAAAGCAATTTTCAGTGCAGTTCCTTTGAGGACTAAATACTGTAGTTCAGGAGACAAGGAGATAAAACATTGTAAAGCATGACATAGTAAAGATTTGCATACATTGCAATAGTTGCATAAATGAAGGAGCAACTTAAGGGATCTACACAGGTTTAGGGGAAAGGCAGGTAATCTTAGGTAAAGTGATTGGCATGTACAAAGCACAGAGGTGTAAAAGTGCTTAGCATATTTTATAGACAGTGAGCAGTCATGTGATCAGAGTACCAAGTATGCATGAAGAGTAGTTGGAGATGAAGGTAGATATACAGACTAAGGTTGGAATATAAAGGGCCTTGTGGGCAACAGTAAGGAAGTAAACTTTGTTCTGAAGGCACTGGAGCCACAGAGCTGTCACTAAACAGATTGACATGCTCAAACATGTATTTTACAGAGGAAATTATGGTTATTTTAGGGGGGATAGATTTGTTATAAGAGAGCCTCAACACAAGAAACATTCAGGATCATTTAGGGTTTTTTTTGTGGGAGCTATTATTTAAGTATCATGGTCAATTAAACAATATCAGCACCAGGAGTAGAGTGCTGTTATAACAAAAAGCAAAGCAAAACAAAACAAAACAAGATATGATATTGGATAAGTGGTTAATTGGTAAGAAAACTGAAAGTTTGGTGGCCAGTTGAGGACCAGGCATATGCTGTAGCTTGTGAAGCAGTATAATATTTGGTAAAACTCACCTGTGTTAACTTACAAGAGAGGCTATAAGCTTACAGAGTGAGCAGATTGAAGAGAAATTTGAAACCTTTTTGTTTGCTACTCTGGGCTGCTGTCATAACCAGCCTTTAAGATGGCCCCCAGTGATCATCATCTCCTGGCATTCATGCCTTCCACCCATGTCATAGTAGGGTTGGTATGTGTAAACAATAGCATAAGACACATGTCACTTCTAAGACCAGATTATAACAGACTATAGTTTCTGTGTTGGGTGCTCTCTGGTTCACTCATTCTCTTTCCCTTTCTTTGGACCATACATAAGCAAGGAACTATGTCATGAGGAGCACAATGGATAGGCCCAACTATGAAAAACTGAAGCCCCCTGCCAAACAGCCAGCCAAGTGGATGAGCTTGGAAGTGGACTCTCCAGTCCCAATCAGCTCTTCAGAGACTGTAGCCTCAGTGATTTGACTGCAATTTCATAAAAGACCCCGAGAAAAGAGCACCCAGTTAAGCTGTTCCTGGACTCCAAATCCACCAAAAATATGGGATGATAAATGCTTGCAGTTTTAAGCTGATAAAACAACAAATTGATTTGGGGTAAATTTTTATTCAGTAATATATAACTAATGTAGAAAGAAATGAGCATAGGGCAGGATCCACAAGTTTGCAAGCAGAAACAAAAGAAAAAGAGCGTCCAGAAATCTGGAGATTTGAAGTGTTACAAAATCCAACTGCTTCTTGATCTCAAACCATAGGAGATAGGATTTCAAAAGATTATGAATAACAAAGGGCAAAAAAGAAATCCTTCTTAACTGACCAAAGAGAATCAGGGCAAAATTTGTATTAAGAGTAGGGCTTCAAGGCAGCTATTATTAAGTTTGTGGGGGAGGATATAGAGCTTAGAAAGCAAAAGGCACAGAACACGTTTGAGTACTTTGTCCCCAACAGGACACTGAGCACATATTGCTGACTAGGAGCAAATAGATCAGAAGCCTACTAACATGTTGGGGAAACTATATCACCAGAGGAACCATGAGCCTACACTGAACCTCCTAGAATCACTGAAAACAGGTAATATTTGAATTTGTATTTAATTGAGAAATTGGCTAGAGACTTTGTAGCTGTTTTTTAAAAACCTTGCGATACCATGAGAAGTTGAGCTGCAGAAGTTATACAGTCTCCCAGATGAGCTTATTTCTAAATTCCCACTTCAGATGTCATCAAGAAAATGGTGTGTGAGTGATAGCCTCCTCTTCCCTTACAGAAGCAGATCTAGGAGCTGCTGAGAAAAAGAGTGGGCAAGAAAACAAAATCAGAGCAACCACCAGGCTAGGGGATGGAGCTCTTATATATTATAACACCCAGTGGAATTTTGAAATTGCTTTGTACCAGTAACTGATATGTATTTCCTATTCATACCCTTCCCCAGTGAAAGAGTTTATTGAAATGATACAATCCCTGTTCCATCATTGTATGTTAGGTGTATGTGTGATGGGAAAGGTGAGAAGACAGACAACGTATCTTTTTATTTTCTCATTTGTTGGACTAAGAGGAACAATATCTGGACCTCATGCGTAAGGCTTGAAATTTGAGGTGCATGCAGTGTCTGGGAGGGGGATGATGGTATTCTGGAAGGGCTGACTGTAGCAGAGAATATGTTCTGGGTTTCCGTATCTCATTTCATTTCTTCCTGGGCACCAATGGGAGTACTGTAAAATTAATAAACAGGAACCTCATTTAAAATGGAGTGGAAAGGCTAGAAGAAAAAAACTCTCTCACTTGGTTCACACAAAGCACAATAGTGACCCCAACAGGAAGAGAAGTTCCTTGCATCTCCAAAAGGGACACTGTTTTACTACCTCAGGAAAAGATCCCTGCTTGTTCAGTAACAGCTCAGCCAATGAAAGACTGCAATAACTCACCCAATGAAAAATCAATGTACTTTGAACTTTCAGTTTCGGCCAATAGGCTCTTTGTTTACAACAGCCCTGCCCAAGTCTATAAAAGAGCATTCCTTGCTTTTGTTTCGCTAGACTGCAGTGTGGTTTGCCACTAGACCACATGTTGCAAAGTGCAATTTTTCTGTTCCCAAATAAGCCCATTTTGCTGGAGAAATATCTGGCTATTTGTTGAAGGTCAACACCCCATTTCTGAGCCTTCAGTACACTAAGGGAGGGCCACAAAAGTGAGTTCTGGCTAATAAACTGATGGAAGTGAAGTGTGTTTCTTTTGGGCTGAGGTAGTTATTAGCTAGAGACTTTTCCCTGTCCTCTCCCTCTTTCCCCTTCAAAATAACCTTAGAGTCTATGTTTTTAGATGGCAGAGCCAAAGGATGCAGAGGAATGATACACATAAGACTGTAATATGAGAAAAGACTATATTTTATTGTGTTAAGCCACTAAGATTCTAGGGATTAGAGTGTCAGCTAGGATTAATTATCCTAACATATCGATTCCCTTCCCTTTTCTTTCCTATCCAACATAAGAATAGTAAAATTATCTACCAAATAATATTATTATGGTCAATATCCTCAAAGTTTGGGAAACATTAATCAGGTAGCATATAGTTTTATAATATTTTATTTATAGAAATGTTTCTTGAATGATCTTTGAATTTACATTTATGCTATCATGTGATTATGCATCAGGACCTATTTTTATCTATATACTGAGTTCTGCTCCATACCTACAAATAATCCTTTGGATATGAGACCTTTAATACAAGTATATTTTTTAATCAGGATAAAATACTTGAATATAGACAGAGCTTCTTTCTATTTAGATAGTTGCATGGAATGGCCCTCCTATCACTGTATACGTAAAGATCTTCAAATTTAATTCTTCCAGCAGGCTAGAAGTTTTATTTTCCTCCTATGCTTTTCTGTATACAAAAGCAATAAGATACTGTGTTTGTGATTTTTCTAAAGCCAAATATGTTTCCTGTCTAATCACTTTCTATCTGGATGACTTTCTATTCTGATAATGCCTACATTGTCCCTTATCCTGGACAAATACGAGGATACCCATCCCATCCAAAACCTTTATAACTAGAAGGAAATCAGATAAATGTTAACCACTATAATGGGTAACTTCTTTATACCTTCATTTCAACAACAAAATAACATAGCCACATGAAAATTTTCACTTCAAATGCCCCCACATATTATGTGAATAACTTATCTTCATTCTCCATGTTTATGTTTCACTTAAAATGATATAGTTAATTCTTTTTATAGAGCATTTCATTTGCTCTCATGTGCCCATGGAGACAACAACCATACTCTAAAGAGCGGTAACAAGGCAACAAACAATGAGTGCTTTCTCAAGCTGGCTGCTGGGACAAGTTGAACACTGGCTCTCAGGGCAGACAATAGAATGGCCTAGGGTGAGGAATTCTTGACAATAATTAATTTTGGGTGGATTTAGCATGCACCTTTTTGAAAGGGCATAATCTTAAAAATTAGAGAGCTACAAATTTAAACATGTTAACTTCTTTATACATTTTTCTAATTTCCTTCATTTTTGTTAAGAAAACAATACTTTCGATTATCAAGGTGGCTAATATTTTGTAAGCTCTGAAAAAAAGTCATCCAGATGTCCATGCTTATTTTCATTAACATTATCTATTTTGTTCTTTTTCATTTCTGTTATCACAATCTAAAAGTGCATTTAAACAACAATTAAGCTGTTTCACTTTTCAGGGTGTTTCAGTTTTCTTTCTTTTATTGTTTCCCTTCTCTCGAATAAAACCATACAGTTTCTTTAAATGAGAGAAGCACAGTGATATCAGACAATGACAATTCAGTTCTTAAAGGGCATTCAATTTTTACACTAAATTAGTGTTCTGAGGATGAGAGTACATTTAAAATTAGATGGTGAACAGAACTGAAGAAAGTGGAAGAAATTCATAGGGAGAGAAGAAAAAAAGGAAAAAGTAAATAGCTTATGTTCTGTGCACAACATAAATAGAGAAAATAAATTCTGGCTACATTCCTGGTGATTTTCTGTTTCAAAGGAACATCAACCATCACAATTATAGTTTGCATCATACATCATACAACATCCTAGTAGGGCCTTCTTTCCAAGAAGATATTAGTAATGCAACAAATATCACTATTCAATAAGTAGCATTTTTAGTCTGTACTAATGATGAAGCTTGATACTGGGCACTATAATAGTATTATTGAAAACTAGTCTGTCAAGAAACTTAACCCATATGATCTGTCATTTCTATAGTGCCAAAGAAAAAACCTTTGGCACTGCGTGCTGGAATTTGTGGGTGCAGCCTGGTATAGTCTTATTGTCAGTGATCCAGGCATATTTAACAAAGGTTTATAGTATGTCTATTTCTATGTGAAAACCACCTTTTTTGCAATGTATTTTATCATGAGTTACAGTTATATCCTTCAACTCTTAGATGTAGAATAGACTAGATAGAACCAGGTTATTTTTTCATCCTGGTTTTTAGCCATTATTAGTAGTAATGCTAAGTTGATCAAATCTAGGCTGAGGACTTAGAGCTAGTTAGAGTGACACAGAACAAATGCAAGATTCTGGTAGATGGATCTGATACTTAGAAAAATGATCAAGAAGAATATTCCAAGTATAATTTAAGGCTATAGTGCAAATGGAGAGAAGTTGTAAAGGATGGACATTTAAGATCAACATTAAGATCTGGAGAGTTTTTTGAACTGAGTGTGTTGAGGTGATACACAAAAGAGGTTTGGGTGAAGATCAAGAGAATCCAGTTTCTAAGCAGCTTCCCCACAGCTGATAGTGGCTTTAAAAACATTCCTTCATTGATTCCGCCTCGAAATGTAATCCAGTCAGTGAAAGAGAAATCTCCTTGTACTTGAGTCTTATTTGTCATAATTATGCATCTTTAGGGTTTCATAATGACCAATTTAATCACTTTGCTATAACAGCCAATCATGATAATAGGTTTGGTATTTGGTAGATACCATTTAATGCCCAAGAGCCCTTATTCTGAGACTCTTCATGCTACTTCAACTTGACAGGCAGCTTCTGATTAGCACACTTTACAAAATCTTTGGTAAAATGCTCATTTCTTTTAAATAAACTCTGTGACCTAGTCATAGGAATGTTGGCTTGCAAACAAGGTCACCATGTGAGAAAAGTTTTGTCCAAAATATTTATTCTTTTCCTAGTCATCCATTATAACATTCTGAATACACCAATCAGTTTCTACTTCCTCCGGAATTCCACATGTACCTTAGATCAAATTGACTACTGATAATGCACCAGAACTTTCAAAACAAGTTCTGCACTGCCATTGAGTGATACTGGGAAAGTTGCAAGCTATGTCCACCTAAAAGTTGCCAATTTCCTATCATTAGTGGCATTCTCCAATAACTTGTCACACTAACATGATGAGAAACAACACAAGATCTTAGAGCATTTGTGCTCCATCTGTAGTGGACATAAGGATCCCCAGGAGAGAATGCTTTAGATGTAGATTCCTGGAGCTTATCCTAAGAGGTTCTTATTTATTACGTCTTGGGTGGCCCCAGGAAACTCAATTTAACAAGCACCCCTGTGATTTTTATATAAGTATCCCTGGCTCACATTTTGAGAAAAGTTGTATGAGGCCAATTACTGGGAGATTAGATATTATAGGTAGAGACATCTCAGCATTTTATTTAAATGCATTGATAAAATGGTTTTTCTTTTTTCCCCTTCTGCCTATGCCTCAAATGCCTCTAAACTAAATAGTTGCTTTCCTAAAGTATTTCATAAATAAATATTTGAGTATATTTATTTTCTTGAAAAAAAGAAGGTAAAAAATACAGAGTTTTTGTGTTTGCATAGTATGATTGTAAAAATGAAGAGAGATTAGACTTGGTAAAGCTTTGCCAAGGTCATAACTCACTGAATAACAGTTCAAACATGAGATAAGAGTTCAAGTACCATCTATGTCACGTACTGGATCTTAGTTATTTAACCACTTAATTCTTAGCATTCTCATCAGTAAAATAAGAATAGTAATATCTTATAAAATGTCATAAAATTTAGATACCCCCCCACACAAGGTATTTCACCCAGAGTACTTATATATTCATTGTAAACATCAAGGGACTAGACAGAAATGTTAACATCCTTGAATTTCTTTATCTATCTGGAAATACGATAATGTGGCTTCTAGCCAATCTCTCTCACCTAGTCTTTCTTATAGGTAAAGTGAGAGTAGAAATGAAACAGAGAAAGGAAAATTGCCACTTAAAGACAGACAGGCTGCAACTCTGGAAGGAATGCCATGGGATCACAATGTAGGTGACTAAATGTGCTGAGGTTGACCCCTGCCCAGCAATATTGTTGCAAGCTCAGATGGCAGGAATAAGGCAGCACCGTGCTCTAGGTGTAAAGCAGGTCATCTGGAACTTTCTCCATTTCTCCACCCATGTTTGCTCTCGCACATGCTACTAAATTTTCTTAAAACACATATAGTCCATTTTCTTGTTATGAAAGGGGACAGATAGCATGGTTGCAGGAACTAAGTGATTTTCTTTGCCATCAGAGGAGAACATGTGCAGCACATACAATTTGGTTATGACATTCTTTATGAAGTATGTTAGCTGAAAAATAATACTTTGGGTTGTTTTCCCCGATTAGATATCGTTAGCCCCAGCTCCAACTTTGCACCAGCTTCAGCCTAGTGTGACACAGATGGGGACCCAAACAAAATGTCTGCCTAAGCCCTCACGGGCAATGACAGATGTAGCTAATGAGGGCCAGAAGGTGGATGAGGGCAATGTAGTGATGAGTCACAGAATTGTAACTCTCCAGGTCAAAAATCTTTTTTATTTTTCTGCAGTGGCTACTGGTATTCTTGCTTTATAGTTTGAAGACATGTGTTTGGCCTTCTACTAGAGTCACCCTTCTTCCTCTAATATCAGGATTAAAATCAGCATGTAAATCAGATGACATCACTGGGTATATCTAGTCATTTGAAATTTCAGAGAAGAGAGAGAATCCAAAATGGCAGCAGAGTAGGTGGAAGTTATATTAACCTCCTCCGTGGACCGAATTGCAATTACAATGAAATTATAGAAAAATCATCCTGAACAACCAAATGAACACTAGCTGAAGACGAGCCTTAAAACTAAAAACTTACAAAAGAAATCATATCACCACAGTGAGACTGGTAGGAAGTACAGAGGTGGAAGAGGGCTGGCTGGGCTCCCCCAGGTGGCAGCTGAAATACCAGAGGGATATTTCAGAGGCAGGAGGCGTTCCTCCTGAGAAGTGTGGGGTCTAACCCCCAAGCTGGGCTCTCCAGTCTAGAGCACCAGAACTCTTTGGAAAGAACCCAAATAACACCTGGCTGTGAAAAGCAGAGGGGTTTCTGCCCACCAGGGAGAAATGGCAAGAGACACAGAGAGGCTATTAAACAGACAACACACAAATTTTGTTTGCAGTCACTTAATCCAGGCTCTGGCAGGGGGAGGGCAGCGCACACTAGAGCCATGTCAGGAGATTCTGGGGTTGGTGACTCTGGGGAAAGAGCTAAAGGGTCAGTCACCAGGATTCCTGTGCTCAATCATTCCCCATACTTCAGAAGTCATCTTCATTGGGCAGAGCAGTGCCCGCCATGTGGCATTAGACTGCAGGGAAGCAGTAACCCCCACCAGCAGGATACCCAGTCACCATACACTGTGGAGCTTAAGCCTAGCTGCTGAGGAGTATCTTTGGAGGAACATTCAGCGATTAAGCCTAACAGAAAGCCTGCAGGAGTAGGTGGATCTCTGGGAGCTTTGAGATTTTAGCTGACCCTCCACCAGTCCCAGTACTGCTAAAAGCTGGGCTTGTTGCAGAGTTGGTTCTTTCTGCACACAAACAGGCCCAGCAGAGGTAACCACAAGCTGTGGATTGCAGATAGCTTCCAAACAGTTGCCCAGGGCTGGTCACAGGCATCTGTCATAGGTCTGCACCAGAGTCTTTACAGATCTACCTGATACATAGAAACAAATACCAAGAAGCAGCTAAAATGGGAAGTCAAAGAAACAGGCCCCAAATGAAAGAATGAGAGAATTCTCCAGAAGAAGAGCTAAATGAAATGGAGGCAACCAATTAATCAGATATAGAGTTTAATGTAGTGATTTTATGGATGTTCAACAGTATGAAAAAAGCCATGGCAAGCACAAAAAAGAACCAGTCAGAAATAAAGAATGTAATATCATAAACAAATAATATACTGGAAGGAATAAACAGTAGGTTAGGTGAAGCAGAGGATCAAATCAGCAATTTGGAAGACAAGGTAGAAAAACTCACCTAAGCAGAGTAGCAAAAAGAAAAAAAATTAAATTAGGAGAGTTTAAGTGACATTTGGGACAATGTGAAGCATAGCCATATCTGCATCATGAGGATACAAGAAAGACAAGAGAATAAGCAAGAGATTGAGAACTTATTTGTAGAAATAATGGTTGAAAACTTCCCTAAACTGGTGAAGGAAAAACATATGCAGAAAGTGCAAAGAATCCCAAACAAGATGGACCCAAAAAGGTGCACACCAAGACACATCTTGGTTAAAATTGCAAAGCTTAAAGATAAGGAGATAATCTTAAAAGCCACATGGGAAAAGCAGTTAGTTACCTACAAGGGAGTGCCTATTAGGCTATAATCAGAGTTCTCAACAGAAAGATTTCAGGCCAAAAAACATTGGCATGAATTTTTCAAGGTGATGAAAAGCAAGGATCTACAACCAAGGCTACTTTACCCAGCAAGGTTATCTTTTCAAATTGAGGGAGAAATAAAGAGCTTCCCAGACAAGAAAAAGCTTAAAGAATTTGTTAACACCAAATTAGTATTGCAACAAATATTAAAAGGCTTTTGAAGGAGGAGGAAGAGGGGAAGGAGGAGAAGGAAGAAGAAGAAGAGGAAGAGCAGGAGGAGGAGGAGGAGGAGGAGGAGGAAGTAGAAAAACCAGAGAAAATTATTAAGAAATAAAATGACAATAAATACATATCTATGAACAGTCACTTTAAATGTAAATGGCTTAAATGCTCCAATCAAAAGACATAGAGGAGCTGAATGGATAAGAAAATAAGACCCATGTATATACACATATACTATCTCCAAGAGACCCATCTCAGAATGAAAGATATACACAGACTAAAAGTAAAGGGATGGAAAAAGATATTTCATGAAAATGGAAAGGGAAAAAAAGCTAGAGTCACAATACTTATATAACACAAAATAAATGTTACTACCAAGGCTATAGTAAGAGACAAAGAAGGACATTGCATAATGATAAGGGAACAATCCAATAAGAGGTTATAACTCTAGTAAACATTTATGTACCCAACATAGGAGCACCTAAATATATAAAAATATAAATATATATTTATATATAAATATATAAAAATAAAAAATATATTTTATATAAATATATAAAGAAAATTGTGATGGACGTAAAGGGAAACACTGACAGAAATACACTGAGAATAGAGCATGTTACCACCCCATTGACTTCAACGGATAGATCTTCCAGACAGAAAAACAACAAGAAGACAGTGGCCTTAAATGACACACTAGATCAAATGGATTTAACTGATATCTTCAGGGCATTTCACCCTTAAACAGAAGAATATACATACTTTTTCAAGTGCACATGAAACATTTTCTACAAGAGACCACATGTTAGGACACAAAACAAGTCTCAATAAATTTAAGAAGACTGAAATCATATCAAGCATCTTCTCTGACCATAATGCTATGAAATTAGAAATCAATTGCAAGAAGAACACTGTAAAACACACAAAGACATGGAAACCAAATAAGATGTTATTAAGCAATGAATGGGTCAACAATGAGATCAAGGAAGAAATTAAAACATACCTTGATACAAATGAAAATGAGAACAGAAAAACCTAAACTCATGGGACACAGGGAAAGCATTCCTAAGAGGGAAATGCATAGCATTACAAGCCTGTCTCAAGAAGCAAACAAACAAAAACTCCCTCAAATAAACAATCTAACTTTACACTTAAAGGAACTTGAAAAAGAACAACAAACAAACCCAAAGTGAATAGAGAGAAGAAAATAATAAAGATCAGAGTAGAAATAAATAAAATAGAGTCTAAAAAATTTACACAAAAGAGCAATGAATTCAACAATTGACAAACCTTTAAACAAAATCATTAAGAAAAAAAGAGAGAGGACCCAAATAAATAAAATCAGAAATAAAAGAGGAAAGGTAACAACTGACACCAAAGAAATATAAAAGATTATAACAAAATACCACAAACAACTACATGCCAACAAATTGGACAACCTGGACAAAATGGATAAATTCCTAGAAACATGCATTCTTCCAAAACTAAATCAGGAAGAATAAGAGTATCTGAATAGACAGATCACACCCAGTGAAATCAAAGCAATAATCAACCCACCCCCACAAACAACAACAGCAACAACAACAATAACAACAACAACAAAAACTCTACACAGGATGGCTTCACAGGTGAATTTTACCAAATATTCCAAAAAGAACTAACACCTCTCCTCACACTATTCCCCAAAAAGCCAAGAAGAGGGAAGACTCCCAATCCTATTTTATGAGTCTATATTATCCTAATTCTAAAGCCAAATAAACATACCAGAAAAAAAGAAAATTATAGGCTAATATCCCTGATGAACATAGATGCTAAAATTATTAACAAAATTTCAGCAAACTGAATATAGCAATACACCATGAAAGATCATACACCATGATCAAGTGGGATTTATTCTGGGGATATAAGGTTAGCAAAACACTCACAAGTCAAAAAAATGTGATTCACCACATAAACAAAATGAGGGATAAAAATCACACAATCATGTAAACAGATGCAAGAAAAGCACTTGATAAAATCCAGCTCCCATTTATGATAAAAATTCTCAGTGAAGTGGGACTAGAATGAACATAACTAAACATAATAAGGGCCACATATTACAAACCCACTGCCAGCATCATACTCAATGGGCAAAAACTACCGGTGTTCCTCATAAGATCTGGAACAAGACAGGGGTGTCCTGCTTTCACCTCTTTAATTCATCATAGTACTGGAAGTCCTAGCCACAGCAATCAGACAAGAGGCAGAAATAAAAGGCATCCAAATTTGAAAGGAAGAAGTAAAACTGTCTTTATTTGCAGATGACATGAAACTGTATATATAGAACCCTAAAGATTTCACCAAGAAACTTCTAGAACTGATAAATGAATTCAGTAAAGTAACAGGATACAAAATTAATACCCAGAAGTCAGTTGTATTTTTTATGCCAATAATGAACTATCAGAAAGGAAGTTAGTTATAAAAATTCACAATTCCCATTGAAAATTCATAATTGTATTCATGATTGCTTCAAAAATAATAAAAACCTAAGAATAAATTTAACCAACGATGTAAAAGATCTATTCTTGTCAAATTAGAAGACACTGAAGAAAGAAATTGAAGAGGATATAAATAAATGGAAGCACATACTGTGTTAATGGATAGGAAGAATTAACATCATTAAAAGTCCATACTACCCAAAGCAATCTATGGATTCAATGAAATTCCTATCAAGATGCCAATGATGCACATAAACAAAAGCAAAGACAAAAATCACATGATCATATCAATAGATGCAGAAAAAGCATTTGATAAGGTACAGCACCCATTTATGGTAAAAACACTGAGCAAAGTGGGAATAGAGGGAGCATTCCTCAACATAATAAAGGCCATATATGACAGACCTACAGCCAACATCATACTCAACGGGCAAAAACTAAAATCTTTTCCACTAAGATCAGGAACAAGACAAGGCTGTCCACTTTCACCACTTCTATTCAATATAGTACTGGAAGTTTTAGCCACAGTGATCAGACAA
>CM052539.1:105737115-105769786 GCA_028533065.1 Trachops cirrhosus | reverse complement strand
AAAACAGCCACCATCACTCAAAATGCAACTTTATTTGGTAACCTTACTTAGGAAGTGGGTCATATCAGTTATAAAATGTCAGAATCCTGTGACTCTTTATAAGGGTTACTTTCTTTTATTATTTATTTAGTCCTCATCTGTAATTGATGGGTTTTGCTGTGGAATAATCATTAGGGTGGCCATGTTTAACTGCTGAAAGGCAGCTTTATTTCAGCACAGAGTAAGTGATCCCCAAACACTGGTAGTGGAATGTCTTGGGATTTTTATGCATAAGAGAAAGCATGTAAATACAGTCATTAAGACTGACTCTTCCCTTTCAAACTTTAAAATCAAATTTGGCCAGAGGTGACCCCACATTTCCTTTAGCTTACATCTGTGGTCCCAAAGAGAACTACAGTCAACTTTAGCTATTAAATCTTTGCATACTACACTTACTAGGGTTTGGTTAGGAACAGGCATTTGCATGGAGTCTTGTGGCAATAATCTACTAGACAAAGTATTTTCTCCATCCCTCTGAAACAGATGTACCAAGTGTGTTGCAGGTGTAAGGTGAGAATGTAGATGCCTAGGGAAAACCTAATGTTCATAAGGTTTATGCAAAGCATTCCTAGAAACTTCCCTTGTATACCTACCATTGTTGGTCTTGCTGGTTTACAGCTGTCAACTTTCCCCACACAGAATTCATTAAAGAATTTTTCCATAAATTCTTCTAAAAATGAGAAAGAAGCCTGTGTGATGCCACCATTATTTCTGGCAGTAACAAGGTAATTAAGGGTACACATGATCAATAGTTTGCCTCTTCCAGAGCTTTTTTATATTTTCACCTAAAAGTGCCCATTTCTGGTGGAGGTCCGTGCTGACCCCAGACAAGGGGCCCTTGTTCCTTTTGCTCAAATGAGCACCCTTCCTCTCCACAGTGTTCAGGACCTAGCTGACTGCATGGCACATGATACAGGCTACTCAGTGAATATTTGTTGATGATGACGGTGATCATTTTCCCACACTGCAGACCATTAGTGCCTTCTCTGATTAAGAAACACCAAATTCATTAGTTATTGGTTTTATGTTTTTGTTGTTAATGAAGTAAAAAACTATATACATTCTAGAGAATGTTCAGAAGGTAGCTTTAGGACCAAATTCAGACTTTTTAATCACCTGTTTAATGACTAATGTTGTACTAGGTTTATGGTGATGAGAAGAAGGTAATAAAATAGGTGGATATATATTTTAGTTCCCTTGACTTTATACATTACTAATAGGGCAGAAAAGTCATTCAATGCAAAATTGAGAAAAGCAATAAAAGTTATAGTTGATCACCAATGACTTATCCTCAAGATCAAATTTTCCCATAAAATTAATGGGCATTTATTAGGATCTGGTGGGGAAACCTGTATAATATAAATTTTCCAGGAAGCATCAGTGATTTGTCTCTGGGGACATATGGATTATCTTCAGAGAAAGCTTGGCTTGAGACACAATATATTAACAATTAAAACTTTAGAGTGAAATAAATATCAGAGTTTCACTGTGATTACCAACCAACTGCTTAAAGGAATACAGTACAATATAATAAAATTTAAGCAAAAAAAATCTGTCAGAACCTATTTTTATAAGAACATGGGATATATGGACTGGGTTATGATAAAATAGATTCATAACTGATTAAAATCTTTTCCCAAAGAATTAATTAAAGGACTGATGTCAACTTGAGGGGCTAGAAAAGAACAAGATAATCAAATTTACTGGTTATGACCAGTTAAACTGATTAAAATAGCTAAAACACAGAATAACAGCAGTAATAAGGTTCAAACATTGATTTTAGTACATTTTAGAAATAAATTGATGATAGAACAGTATCTGAAGAGTGAGTTCCACATCTCAACTGACATGTGCAAAAAACCTATATCATCTTTTAATTCAAGGGAAGTATTCCAGAAATTAATGTGTTTAGATTTTGTAACTAGAATTTCAAGAGCAATGTTGTATTATAATACTGCAACAATAAAACAAACATACTAAAATTGCATATAACAGGAGACATGTGAAGTGTTTATTTTACATTAAAAATCATTGTAAATTCAAGCCAGGAAATAGATGGCCCATTAGGCTTGTGTGTGAAATCACTCAGAAGCTTTTTGGTTGACTGTGGCCTCACAGCTGCTGGTATGGCTATGGGAGAAAATGTCCTACCAATTTTTCAACATCCTCATGATACTCATTATCTTGAGGTTAAATTCATATTGTTTTTGTTTATTCTTTACTCATTTCTCACCTCATCACAATTTTCTTAGGGAAGGTCATTTCCTTCTCATCTGGCTCCCTTCAGCTTTCAAGTAAAATAATCCAGGTCTATTCAATGTTAAAGTAGTATACATTGGGTTCCTGGTCAGAGTTATGCTCTGCATCCTCCTACCATCTCCCACCTTCAGAAACAAAACCAAAGACAAGATTCATGATCTTTTTCTAGCAGGACACTAGAGAAATGGGTCTGCTGGCAAAATCCATGTACAGGCTGGGGAGTGAGTGCCTCCCTGTGAGTCGCAGGAGTTAGTGATTATTTAGCCCAGGGGAACTCATACTGCACTGTATATAGAAAGTGTAAGGAAAGCTTGCTCAAATGCAGATTCCTGGAGCCTGCACCCAAGACATTGTTTTGTTAAGTCTGGAATTGGGCTTAGAATTCTACATTTAAAAAAATATATACCCAGGTAGATTCAGTTGTGTGTTCATTCATTTGTTAATTAATTCGACATATATTTTTGATCAATAAATATATCTTGGGCATCTTTATAGGGTACAGGAATATCCCCAAGAATATGGCAATGAATAAGATAGAAAAAATGAACACCATCATGCAACTTACATTCTCCTGTGGGTCTACAGATAAAACTATCTCGTAAATAAGATAATAAACTTTTAAACAGTGACAGTGGTACAAGAGAACAAAAATAGCACAATGGCAAAAATATAGCAGAGTGTGTGCTATTTGAGCAAAGAGGATTAGGGACAGTTCTCCTTAGGATGCTGTATTTGAACTAAGGCCTTAATGATGAAAAGAAGTGTGTGTGTGTGTGTGTGTGTACATATCTAAGTCACAGGATGTAAAGACAGTTCAAAGGCCCTAAGGTAGGAAGAAGCTTGGTGATGTTAGATAATAGAAAGCAGGTCGGTGTGGCTAGAGCATGGTTTCTCAACAGTAGAACTATTGATATTTTGAGCTAAATAATTGTTTATTCTTAACAACTTTCTTGTGCACTGTGGGATTTTAATGGCATCCCTGGCTTCTACCCACTAGATGCTAGTTACACTCACTCAGTTGTGACAACCAGAAATGTCTCCAGCCATTGTCAAATGTCTCCTGTGGAATAAAATTACCCTAAATTGAGAACCACTAAGGTGAAGCTAGTGGAAGATGGATAATGGTAGGAGAACAGGTGATGAAGTAAAGTAGGTAAATCACACAGGGCCACAATAATCCCTGGATCTTATTCCAAGAGACTACAAACATCAATGAAGGGCTTTAATTGGGGGTTAGGGGATTGACATGATCTGATTTATGTTTTTAAAAGGGCCCTCTGTTGACTGGCTGGGAATAGAAGAGGTAGAAAGGAGAAGCTGGGTCTACTCAAGTAGTTCAGCAAAAAGACGATGGGATTGAAATAGCCTTTAGCAGCAAAGATGGTGAGAAGACCTTGGACTTAGAAAGTGTATCGGAAGGATCCTTGGCAGGACTTTTTGGGTGGGCAGTAGACCAGACTTGAAGGAACAATGTTCTTGACCCTTGCTACGCAAAATGGGATCTATGGACCAGCTACATGGTCTTCACCTGTAAGTGTAGTTGCACCATTCCATGGCCCTACCCCAGGCATGCCAAACAGAATCTCTGTGTTAATAAGATCCCCTAAGTCATTACTATGTAGGTAAAAGTTTGATAAATCAGCTCTAGGATAGCATCTCATTTTATTTACGTATAAAAACAAGATATGCTTTAAGATAAAGAGTGGTCTGTCCAAGGTCACATAGAAAGTCAGGGGCAATCACAACTGGAAACCCAGTTTTCCTGTGTCCCTGCCTGGTTCCAGATCTTCTCTAGCAGCCTGCTTGGTAGAATATGTGTCTCCTGTTGGTGTCCTTCCTTAGCCAGAAATTTAAAGTTTGTTTCTTAATTCTCACAGGACAGGAATAGTCACCCTTCAAAAAATAAAAGATTAAAATTCCTCTGGGGAAGAACGAAAGACCTATGGTATCAACTTAAAGCAAAGAAGTGTTTAAAAACCAATTACCAGGCTGTGTCACTGCTGTTCACAGAGCTGGCATCTTTTCCCTGCTCAGAGAGCTAACACTGCAAATATAAAACAAATCCCTTGAAAAGTGATGCCAGCATTGGGTGTGGGCAACGCTGATGAGGCTTTGAGATTGGCCTCTGCTCAGAGAGCTGTGCAGCTGCATATTCAGTGACAAGGATATTCTGGATCACAAGCAGCAGGATTTGCAACTTGAATCTTATTTTTTTTTTCTCTTCATTGTAAAGAGAGGTTTTGGAATCCCGACTATCCGTCTGTGTTCCCCTTGTCTTTATCATCTTCCTCTCTGGCTAGCCCAGACTTGCTGCTTTCTCATCCAGCAGGGAAAGGGACCATTTGTCAAATTCTCTTCTGCTCAAAACCTAAAGCACAAAATAGCTACTGTCCTTTTTGGCAGCTTCTGCAGAGCTAATAGGCTGTGCTTATCCCAATATGTGGGCCCCATCATATCATAAATTAGAAAGCCTGCTTTGGAGGATGAGCTGGAGGGGAAAGCAGGATAAGAAAAGTGATTCAAATCCAACAGGCTGCCTTTCATTTGACAAGAAACCGATCTCTATCTCTAGGCCTCAGGAGTGTGAGGGTAGCCCTGCTTCCTTCAAGTCTGGGAGTGATTTGGTGAACCACTTCTGCCCAGGGGAGTTTTCCAATTTCCTGGAGTTAGTGGGTTTATAAAGGGCAGATAAACCAACCGCTGTAGGAGCACAGTGGCTCGGGGACAGGGGTGTGGTCACAGGCTCACACGGGAAGAAGGACAAAACTGAGTGCTTTTTTAGAGTTGAATGTGAAACTGCAATTCTCTGCAGGGGCCTGGCCCCAGGAAGCACACAGCTTCCATCATGGCACAGCTGTCATCTGCCATTAGCAGGTTCCTGACAGGAACATGTGGAGTTTCCCAGTGTTTCTCCCAGTAATACAGGGGTGTGTGTGTGTGTGTGTGTGTGTGTGTGTGTGTGTGTATGTGTGTGTACTGGGAAGAGACACCAACAAAGAAGAAGAAAGATTTAAACAGTATAGGGGGAAAAGAGCAGGAATTGAGCCAGATTGTTCATTTTGTTATTAGGGACTTTGAATAAGTCATTTTATGCCTCTAATCTTCGTTTTTTTTCTTTCCCAATGGAGAAGAACACCCACCTATAATTTAAGTCCCTGGCCCCATGCTAGAGCACATTGTGGATACCACATCACTTAATCTTCATAATAACCTGATAAGACAGTAACTGTTCTTACCATTTTTTGCAGGTGAAGAAGCTGAGGTTTAAGGAGATTAAGTAAGTTTCCTCCACAGCTCGCAGATGGTGGTGGTCAAGCCAGAATCCACCCGGGCTGTGTGATAGGGAGTCATCATGCATTAGCACTGTGCCTTCTTAATCTTACCCCCTCACCCTGTGACTGGGTGGTCAACTGAGCACAGGTGGGAAGCACATTGTGTGCTGAGTGTTGTACCAGTGTTAGCTACTGCTATTTAAAGAATTCAACATTAATTTACTTATTCATGCTGCAAAAACTGTCCTGTTCTACAAAGTATAGTTAGTTATGACATTGAGAGGGGGAGTGAGAAGAGTAGCTATTGGCTCTTCCCTAAAGTAACTTCCCTTTTATCAAGTGCCGGGAAGAATAGCAATGTATCTGTACAGTAGGTTCATAGCACCAGAAATCAAGGACATCCCACATGCTCACCAAATGAGGCTAAAACTAAATCACTGCTTACCTCACTTCTGTTCCAGCAGAGGTTACTGACTGTGAGGTCTAGTATCAGCATTTTAAATATTGTACTTAATAGTAGCTGTGAGATCTCCTTTTATTTCTCATTCTATCACTTTCTAGGAAATTTCAAGGTAAATAACTGAAATGAGTAAATTTTAATTCTAAAACAGTTATGCAGTATCCCCAAAGTTATAGTTTAACAGACATAATCTAGGTACCATATCATAGTGAATGATAGAAATGCTACTATTAGTGGGTGTTTCTGTACACCAATGGTATAATAGTAATTGATATTCAATTACTGAGAAGCAGTGCAAGTTCCTGAAGTACTTGTACACTGAGAGAGAGGGGGAGAGAGAGAGAGAGAGGAGAAAAGAAGTTTCCTTCAAGTGTGTTCTTGCATTATATCTCATCATAGTACAATTCTTTGAATATTTGTCATCAGTAACAAAATATGTGATTTTGTGCAGACATATATATTCAGTACCTTTTGTTTCCCCCAAAAACCCAAGCCAATTTTATGTAGCTTAATGTCTGACTATGAACAACTCTAAGGGGTCACTGCTTACATTCATTTCCTATTACTGTTATAACAAATTGCCACAAACCTAGTGGCTTATAATGATACTTACAGCTCTGGGGTAAGAAGTTCCAGATGATTCTCAAGGGGCTTAAAGTCAAAGTGTCAGCAGAGTTGCTTTTCTTCTAGGGATTTAAGAGGGGAATATGTTTCCATGCCTTGTCCTGCTTTCAATTTTTTTATTTATTGATTTGAGAGAGAGAGAAGAAGAGATGGGTAGGGGAGAGAGAGAAAGAGAGAGAGAGAGAGGGAGAGGGAGAGAGAGACTGAGACAGAGAGAGAAAGAGATACACCGATTTTGTTGTTATACTTGTTTACACATTCATTGGTTGATTCCTCTATGTGCCCTGCCTGGGCATTGAACCTCCATCCTTTGTGTATTGGGACAATGCTTTATCAAACTGTGCTTCCCAATCAGGGCCCTTGTCTACCTTTTAGAAGTTGCCTATACTCCTTTCCTTGTGACTCCTTCTCTATCTCCATGTCATATCTCCCTTAACAATACTCATTTATCACAATCTTCTCCATTTTCTTTGGCTTAAATTTTTTGGAAGCAATAACCCCTTTCCATATATGATGGGTAGGGTGATCCTGAAATGAAAATTACTGATGTTTCATAATATTTAAGGAAGCAAGTTCATACAGAACCTCTACTAATATTTGCCTACGGGGTCAAATTCAATAACAAAGGGGCAAAGCTGGCAACTGCCCCCTGCACCACGTGTGGCCCACTGGCACTATACCCCAAAGATGAGTGTTGCTTAGACTTCTGTTTCTTAAAACTTTGACTTAAAGGTGAAAACAACTGGGAGTAGGAGCTTAAAAGGAAGAAAGAAACTGACAGAGAATATTTTCCTGGTGACAGACAGTGGAGAACACAAAGGAGATTAGGAAGGAGAAATGAGGAGGCAGAAAGCCAGGCTGAAAGAAACTTTGGATGCCACCTGACAGACCTTTTGAATGTGCAGGTTTGGCTGCCTGCCCAGCAGCACCATCTACCCTACATCCCTCTGTGCCTTGAAAGAGGAACAGGAAAGATTCCCTTGGAGCAAAACCTCTCAGTCCACCCAAAGGATCAAGTTACAGGAGACACGCCAAGGGGCAGTGGACGTTTACAGCTGTGTGGACAAAACGTGCAGACAGGAAGAGTCCACACAGGCTGAGCCAGACTTGTCTTCTGCTGTCCAGCTATGGACAAATGTCCTCTCTGCTAACCTTTTGCCCTAAACTCACGTTGGTTGCTTGCCTCTGAATTAATTGTTATTTCTTTTTATCTCAAATTTGAGTGTTTCATAAGCCTTGTCATTTGAAAAACCATTAGGTTTTAAATAGGACACCTGACAGATCTATTATAAGCAACATTTGAAGCAACAAGATCCAGTACTTCCCTGTGTTCAAGCTCAGTTAAGACACAGAAAAACTCCTTTAGAGCAAAGGGCAAAGAAAAGATGAAAATGTATCATTATTAGCTGTTATTTATTTTGTTTTGTGTTTATTTTTTCTTCTTTTTGTATGGGCATGGGCACTTGTGGGTTGGTGCTTTGCGCATAGACTACACCTCTTTTTTATTAGAAATTTTAGTGGAACAATAGTAGTAGCAACTATGTTTCCTAAGAGCTTAACAGGCCAGGAAGAGCCTCATGAACATTATCTCTTTAATTCCCACAACAATAATGAGGAAGTCATATCATCCCCCCCATTTTTAGGTCATTATATGGCTAAAGAAAGTAATTTTGCTATAGTTATATTTAGCAAATCCTATCTAAAACTCAAACCCAAGTTAGCCTACTTCCTAATTTTATCCACTCAGCAAGAATGCTCATTTGCTTTGTTTTTTTCTGTAAAGATATTTGTCTTTATAGGTAAACTCAGAGAATTGTGAAGTATATGAAATTTCTTCTCAGATTACTTAATAAATAATCAAGGCACAATCTAATTACATGTGATTTGAATATGGCAGTACTTGGAGCTTCCCAAGTCTGCCTTTCAGAAGTCATTTGGGTTTGTTCCACTCAAATTTTATTATTCTCTATTTTTTCTCTGCAATCTCTAAAGCAGATTATAGTGTGTTGAATAGTGGCCCCCCAAAAAGGTATGTCCAAGTCCTAACACCCCAGAAGCAGTGAATACAACCTTATTTGGAAAAGGACCTTTGCAGAGGTATTTAATTTAAGGATCTCAAGATGAGACCAATCTGGATTTAGGAAGGAACCTAAATACAATGACTGGAGTCCTTATAAGTTAGAGAAAAGAGAGAGTTGAGACACCCACATAGAGAAAGAGGAGAAAAGGCCATGTGAGGGCCCAAGCAGAGACTGGAGTTACGCAGCCACAAGCCACGAAACACCTGGGGCCACCAGGAGCTGGAAGAGGCGAGGAGGAATTCTACCCTAGAGCCCGTGGAGGGGGTGCAGCCTTGCTGACACCTTGATTTTGGATTTCCAGTCTCCAGAACAATGAGAAAATACATTTCTATTATTTTAAACCACAGGCTTGTGACAATTTGCTGTGGCAGCCCTAGAAAACTAATATAATACCGAGATGCATTTTAATTGTACAGATATCAAGAAAGTTTGACAAACATTACTGAAAGAAACTGTGATTTGTGACTATAACTGGGTCTCAGAAATGCAGCTTTTTGCCTTAGTTTCTTACTAATACAAAGTCAGAAATCACAAGGTAATGAAATATTTATTTTTAAAAACTGAAAAAGTCCAATAATATCAAATTCATACAAATAATACAAACAAGTGTGTATATAATACGTAAATGTATATATGATATATAAGCAAATGTATACATAGGTATATACATTGACATATATATACACATATACATATGACCTTTATATTACTTGTTGTATGTTTGATTGGTTTCTTATGAAAGGCCAATAAGGAGACAAATTCATACAGAAACCCTACTAATGCCTGATAGATTTTGCTGTCCCTAATTAAAGCCAGGATGCCCCTGGGCAATGATCTCAGGCTCAGTTCTTAATTCACAAGTGATTGTTTATAGAGCTCTGGGTTTGGGTTGGGAATGAATTTTGAAAATTCATGGAATCCTTCATGGATGATTGGCTGGTAGCTCTTATAAAAATTGGTCATCATAAATGCCAAATGCCATGACTTGCATGGAGAAGGCACTCTGTCATTAACAACAGTAGCTGATACTAATAAAGTTGTTACTAGTGATGGCAGTAGTAGTATCAGTAATAGTAATGACACATGTGGTGAGTAAACACCTAAAGAATGATTTTTGTTGTCCATATCTCACGGAACTCTCTCATATAAGAGAGAAGCCCCAAAGAAGGGGAATCACCTCCTTATTGTGATATTTCAGTGGATACTGAATCTATTTGATAGTTTCAGTTCATAACAATCTATTAGAACCAGAAAAGTACCATCCGAAGAAACTGAGATCCAAAATGAATGTTCTGAATCTGCTAAAACTCTTAGCCTGTCTCTATAATGAGGCTCTATTTAGGATGAAACAAGATGCGGTGCTTACAGGCTGGCCGTGGTAGCAGCCCTTCATACCTCCGCGTCCCTTATGTAGCATGATAGAATAAGGTTATGGATTACTGCTGCTGCCAGGCACTTCCTTGGCAGAACCACAAGAAACAGACCTTTACATTTTTAAAGGCTTAGCAACATTGCATACCAGACTCAGCAGGCGTTCTGACGCACTCTGACACCAGAGCTGAGTCAGCCTGCTGTGGAGACCACAGCGTGCTTAAATGTCCCTGGGGAATTATCTCCTGGAGCAACAATCAGTAACAGAACTTTCAAGGGTAGAATGTTACAGCTACGCACACATATATAAAACAAATTATTCTTTCAGCCTGGCCTGGGTATGTTATAGGAATAATGGAATAAGAGAATGAGACATGTTTCAGGTCTCCTACTGGAGAAGGTACTGGGGGTTTCCTCTACTGAAAGGACATGCAGACCCTGGGAGGGGAGCAAGCTGTAGAGTGGTTGCTCTTCCCATTTGGTGTCTGGACTATGGCTGCCTATCCTGACTTTAAAAGAGGAGTTAACTGCAGGATATATCCAATCACAAAGAAATGTGAGGACAGAGCCATTGCAAGTCTGTGACAGGGGAACTCAGAAAAAAACAGATGAGCTAGGAGTCCAGGTGGCCAGCATCTTGACAGCAGATACTATAATGCTGTGGACTGAGTTGTGCCCCTCTCCCCTCCAAATTCTTATGTTCAAGCCATGGCTCCCAATGTGTTATTGGTATCTGGAGATAGGCCTTTGGGAGGTGATTAGGTTAAGATGAGGTCATGAGGATGTGGGCCTCATGGTGGAACTAATGCTTTAATAAGAAGAAACCCCAGAGAGTTTGCTTGCTTTCTCTCTCTGTTTGCACACAAAGAAGAGGTCTGGTGAGTACAACGTGAGATGCTGGCCGTCTACAAGCCAGGAAGAAAGCTCTCACCACAACCTGACCATGCTACACCCTTATAATGGACTTCTAGCATCCAGAATTGTGAGAAAATAAATGTGTTCTGCTTAAGTCCCCAGTCTACAGTATTTTGATATGACCGCCAAGCTGATATGTTAGCCAAGCTGGCTAACACACTCTAGTGACAAATTTTAGAAAATAAGTGGGCTTATTTAATTATTATTAAATATGTGGGCTTATAGAAGTCATTACAGGTATAGCCAGAATAGTTATCACAACTAATTGCTTTGCTAAAATATAAAAAATGTCTACCTCTTCTTTCTTCAAGGAACAAGGGGAAAGCCATTTATCTTTCCCCAGATGGCTCCTACATTAAGCTATCCAAATTTCAGAGTTATCCAAAGAATTGCCCACTTTTGTGTCCACAGCAAATGACCATAACCTATGGGCAGCCAAGTCCTAAATATCACATGTTATATTTGGAATGACTTTTGTTTTAAGTCAACTTCTAGAATTTATATTTTGTTGCAATTTGAAGCAATTTTGCCTTGGCTTTATTTATTTGGGGGAGGGGTGTAAGAATTTTTCAAAATGCAAAATGTTTCCTGGATAGCCTTATGAAGACTAACATTCAGTAGCCATTCAAATCAGTAGCCTGTCTGCCTTTCAAATCCCTCATTCCCTGAGCTGGATCTGTCTTTCCATAGTCTGAATAACATAAAACTTCAGTGACCAGGCCAAGAAAAAAAATTTAAAAAAGAGACTAATGTCATGTAGAGACTGACATTTCAGTTTTTATTACTAGAATACCTTGAAGAATTAGATCTGATTTGCAATGATATTTGCAAAGTGAATTATTATTAAAGTCTATTTTCTTTTTTTCTTTCCTTTATCAGATTTCAACAGGGGACAGAGTTAACACTCACGTGATTTTACAGAGCCTTATGGGCTTTTGAATTGTTGACCAACTTGAGAAAAACACCCGATTTAATTCATAAAATGAAGGTAGGTGATGACACATAAAAGAAATGGCAAGGCAGTTTTTGCAAAGGAGTATACTTTCACAAATGTTTAAGTGACATGGGGAATTTTAATTGGCATGCCTTTTGTGGGCAGTGTGACCCAATTTGAGTTACCTATTGAGTTTTCTCTGTTGTATTAGAATTAATTGCAGCCTTGGTCTACTGGGAGACTTGAAACTTAATATGCCTAGAAAAGGATAAGGATTTCAGAAATGTTTGCACATTTTAAGTAATATGTTAGCCTCAAACATTATTAGACTGTAGATAGAAAAAGGCAAAGTGGAAATTTTCAGTGAAGTTGTTATTTCTAAATCTCTTCATCGAAAGTGACAGAAAGTCTAAGCATAGAAATGTGGTAATGCATTTATATATCAAATAATTTTAAACATACCACACACACACACTCCAGGTCATTAAAAATTCCCTATTGATTTATTATTACACACAGAAAGAATCTCTAGTGCTCCTATACTCGTGCTTGATGAAAATAGCACACAATTCTCTCTCAAAAAGATGTGTTTTCTTTACTGCAGGGGTTCTTTCAGTTTCATGTGCATCAGAATTACCTTCAGGGCTTACTAAAGTACAAATCATTCAGCCTAGAGTTTCTGACTCATGTAAATCTGAGGTGGGGTTCAGTAACTTGCATTTCTAACAAGTTCATAAGTGATTGCTGGTTTGGGGACCACAATCTGAGAACCATTGCTTTGTTACTCATGTTGGTCAAATGGAGTGTTTTATACTCTTGTAGTCAGTCCTTTCTACTATCAAACCAAAATGACTATTGTAATTTAAGTATATATTTTGCATTGCAGAATCAAAGATAGTATAATGACAGATAGCACCTGAATAATGCCTTATCATTAATAAATCATTTTTATACACACTATCTCACTTAAGAGAACACAGGAATACTGATAGGTAAGCAAGTATTATATTCATATTTTACTTATGGAAAGTTGAGAGCTTAAGTGACTTACCTGAAACCCCAAAGAAAGTAAATGGTGGAGAACAGACTCGAACCCAGGCTCTCTGCCTCTAAATGCCCTATTCTTTCTACCAAGTCACTCCTCCTGTTAATCCCTTACATTTATAGAGAGCTTCATGCTTTTCAAACTACTTTCATATTCATTATCTTATTTGATCCCTCAAAGCAGCAGTGTGAGACAGGAAGGGCACATGCTATTGTCTACATTTTTGCAGATCAAGCCATTATAAAAGATGATGAGAAAAGTAGCTACAGTCATTCAGATGTATTTCTTCACACACGAGGCTAAATTTTCCTGAAATATTTAGCAGCAACATCTGATGTAGATAAAGTTAGATGCTCTCTTTTCCAAGCAATAAATAGTCAATGGCACAGTATTTTAACCCAACCTCACCACACTTAAAAAAAATTTTTCTTGGTAGGAATGCACTTTGAAGGAAGAGAGGTGGGGATGGTATTTAGGGTTACTAGTTGGTAGAAAAGTGGGAAAAGTTTTTATACTTCAAATAATTAGAAAAACAGCTTTCTCTGCATGCAAAGCCTCTTTACCTCTAGTCCAGGGCTTTTCAAAGTTTAAAGTGCATATAAACAATCATGGAGATCTTGACTAAACATAAATTCTGATTCAGTGGGTCTAGAGTGAGCTCAATATTCTGCATTTCTGTAAAGTTCCAAAGTGACGCCAGTTCTGTTGATCCAACCATGATAGGCAAGGGTCAACCTCACTTCTTAAATTGGTAGCTATTTGCATTATTTTCTGAATCATCTCTGAATCTCTATGGTGGAATAGAGAAACTGAAATATAAAAGAAGAAATATAACACCATTTGGTGAACACTGTGTACTTGGTGGGACTTACCTACTTGTTCTCTGTGGTAGACTATTCATACATCCCAGTATCTTCCAACCTACTTTAATGTCAAGATCCAGAATGATGCTTAAAATGTGGCCCATGGATTCATAGCACCAATATTACCTGCATGCTTATTAGAAAGGCAGAATTTCAGGATCTACCCCACACCTAGTAAGTTAAAATTTGTATTTTAACAAGATTCTCCAGATGACTTTCCAGCACAATAAAGTTGACAATCACTCCTTTAAAGCTTTTGGCCCTCCTGTGCTTACATAGTCATCATCCTTCTCACCTGGCTGGTCATCTGACTCACTGGGAGGCTTTACTCTTACAGAATCCTAGAATTCACCAAAAGGGATGATTTAAGTGTGGGGTGAGCCAGGAAATCTGTATTGTTTTAAAAAAAAAACTTTTACCTCTAGGTAATTCTGATGATTGGCCAGATTTGATTATACAATAGTGCAGAAGACAATCATGCCACAGGTGGCCACACCCACATGGAATGGTTTATAGTGAACCATCGGAGGTATTATAAAATTTATGGATCTGTAATGGAGGTTTCTTTTTTGCAAAGGAGGTTCCCTGACTCATTAGGTGAACTGTTCTCTACTACCAAAGCCACGGTGGGCCTGAACTTCTGGCAACAACCCTGCCCCCCACATCCCGCCCCAACTATAGCACTAGTTCATTGGAGTGATAGTGCTGAAAGCTTTGATGACACACATTAACAAAACAAAAACTCCCAGATACAGAAATCTGCAGTAAACATTTCAGTGTCTTAGTGAAAGAAAATGTCCTATATATTTGTGATGTGTATTATTCAATCAAGCAAAACTATACTTTATGAATATTCTGTTTTTAAAGTCTAAACTATAAGCAGGTTCTAACAGAGTCTGACATTTATTTAGAATATGTAATGCATTCAATAAATATTTACTGAGTATTTACTCTTTGCTAGGCATTATAATGGAACTAAGGACTTGCAGGTACCTGCTTTCATGAGGAAAATAGTAAAAAAGTAAACAAATGTTTAAGACAATTACTGAGTGTGATAATGGCTGAGAAGGAGAATAGCTGCTGATAATAAACAAATGTTAAAGAGAATATCAGAGGATCTGAGACAAGAATGTATTTCAGAGCACTCTCTGCAGCCTAGTGGATGATGTGAGTCAGGGAGAAGTGAATTGGCACATCAGGACAACACGAGGAGAGCAGGATCTGAACAGGACCTACACAGAGAACTGTATTGAAATACCCAAAGCCTTCTCAGACAGAATTAATTCAACTATTACTTGAATAGCTTTAGTTCTATAGTTCTATTGTATCATTTGCAGTTTGCTTTCCATTCAAGCTTAAATTACTTATCAATATGCATTTAGTTTATACTTGCTGATGTTATTTCCCAACAGTTATTTTCAATGAAGACTTTAATTGAACAACTGAATTGATTGATTGGCCTATTGTACATATGATTTATACATATGATCAGGGTATAGTTTCTGCATTTTTATAGAGCTTACAATCTATAGGTTGCACATCATTAAAATGAACTTTTATTAGTTTTATATATGGCTTCCTAAAGGAAGTGTCAACTTAAAGGTCTGGCAAGAGAACGTTATACTGGCAAAATGATGACACATAAAGGATAAGAAATCATATTTCAAGAAGAAAACCAGGATGTGGGAAAAACTCAAAAGCAAATGGACAAGGCATAGTTTTGAAATATAATCCCTGTAATCTATACACAACACAAAGTTGACTGGTTAGGAGTTTAGGAATACGAAGTTGAATGAAGGACTTTAATGCTCAGTAGTTTGAACTTTATTCCAAAGGCATTGATTGAGGAGTTCGAAGTTAAACAGAGAAATCAACTTCACCATTTTAATATTTAGAAATAGTATTTTTGTAGTAGGGGGAGATATCTAGTGCAAAGGGTCCAATTGAATAACGGTTGACATGCAGGTGAGAGAAAATGTTGGATTACTTACATTGTGACAGTGACAATGTTGGGAAGAAGAATGACTTGGTAGCTACTAAGGAGGTAGAATCAAGATAATGTGTCAAATGAATCACTCCTGGAGAAAGTAAGAAAAGTGTCCAGTCTCACTCCTAATTTTCTAGCTTAAACAAACTTTATCTTCTTCTCTGAGCATCTTTTGGAACTTATCCTCTGGTCCCTTTGCTTCTAACTACCCTCAGTTTGCCTTGATTCCTAGGAGCTAGGAATACCCTTCCTACCAAGAAACTAAGTGATATCTACTCTGACATCTCATGACAGTTCCTAGAATAGACCAAGCTGACATCCACAGTTAGGATTCCAGAGTTAACTGTAGGTGGTCCATAAGAATTAGATAACCTATCCTGACTTTTTTTTGTATTATGAGCTATATCAAATATGCTGTGAGTTCAATGTTTCCTCTTCTACAGTGGTTTGTTTAGCTCTCAAGTAAATCAACTTGTACTTATCTTAATGAACTGCATTGTGTTAACATTTGCCCATTTCAAATTTCACAATCACTCTGACTTTTTAATATGTTTCTCCAAAAACCTATATCTAATTTTTTATTTTTGTTTTGTTTTTATTGTGTAGCCCCACTGTTGTTCAATGGCTTAATCGTGAACATTTCAGGTCATTTTTTTGGTGTCATAGTACAATTATTGTCTGAAACTCCAACTTTGTAAATAATAATAATAATAATGTGTTTTAATTTACAACCTATAGGTTCTACATACCTACAGCTCATAAGTATTTGCTGTTACATAGCCAGACTCAGTGCAAAATGTCACCTAAGAGAATCATGGACAAATGAATGAACTATATTAGAAAATATCTCCCTAACAAGAAATAGTTGTCCTGCCCCTTTGAAAAAGGAACACCTTCAGTGAGTATGTTGAGATGTGATACAATATAATACATAAAATAATAAAACTTATCCTGATAAGAACATTATAAAAATCTCCCTGGTTTTTGTGTTCAAATGGAGGATAGACCTGGATAAAGGTGTCATTGAGATTGTTTTCAATCAAATCACTGGTAGTCTTCCAAATTATCATTATAGCTGATGAATAGATAAGTATAATTAAAATAAATAATAAAGTAAGAGTGTCAATAATATCTAATACTGTACTAAGGAATTTGCTTACATATTCTCTTTTAATTCTCATGATAATTCTTTTTTTGCTTTTGGTCATCTATATTTTATTTTATTTTTTAAAATATACTTTATTGACTATGTTAATACAGTTGTCCCAATTTTCCCCCCTTTGTTCCCCTCCCTCCTAACTGCAATCTCCCCTCTTAGTTCATGTCCAGGGGTTGTACATATAAGTTCTTTGGCTTCTACAATTCTTATACTATACGTAACCTCCCCCTGTTTATTTTGTACCTACCATTTATGCTACTTATTCCCTGTACTTTTTCCCCCATTCTCTCCTCTCCCCCTCCCTGCTGATAACTCTCCATGTGATCTCCATTTCTGTGATTCTGTTCCTTTTCTACTGTTTGCTTAGTTGTTGTTGTTTTTTTTTTTAGGTTTGGTTGTTGTTAGTTGTGTTTGTTGTCATTTTACTGTTCATATTTTTGATCTTTTTTTCTTAGATAAATCTCTTCAACATTTCATATAATAATGGCTTAGTGATGATGAACTCCTTTAACTTTACCTTGTCTGGGAAGCACTTTATCTGCCCTTCCATTCTAAATGAAAGCTTTGCTGGATAGAGCAATCTTGGATGTAGGTCCTTGCCTTTCATGACTTGGAATACTTCTTTCTAGCCCCTTCTTGCCTGCAAGGTTTCTTTTGAGAAATCAACTGAGTCTTATGGGAACTCCTTTGAAGGTGACTGTCTCCTTATCTCTTGCTGCTTTTAAGATTCTCTCCTTATCTTTAATCTTGGGTAATGTGATTATGATGTGCCTTGGTGTGTGCTTCCTTGGGTCCAACTTTTTTGGGACTCTCTGAGCTTCCTGGACTTCCTGAAAGTCTATTTCCTTTGCCAGATTGAGGAAGTTTTTCTTCATTATTTTTTCAAATAAGTTTTCAATTTCTTGCTCTTCCTCTTCTCCTTCTGGCAACCCTATGATTGGAATGTTGGACTGTTTAAAGTTGTCTCAGAGGTTCTTAAGCATCTCCTCTTTTCTTTGAATTCTTGTTTATTCATTCTGTTCTGATTGAATGTTTATTTCTTCTTTCTGGTCCAAACCATTGATCTGAGTCCCAGTTTCCTTCCCATTACTATTGGTTCTCTGTACATTTTCCTTTATTTCACTTTTCATAGCCTTCACTTTTTCCTCTATTTTGCCACCATACTCAGCCATTTCTGTCATCATCCTGATTGCCAGTGTTTTGAACTCTGCATCTGATAGATTGACTATCTCTTCATTGCTTTGTTTTATTTTTTCTATAGATTTGATCTGTTCTTTCATTTGGGCCTTTTTTTTTTTTTTTGGTCTCCAAGTGCCAGTTCCGTCGTGAGGGGTGGAGCCTTAGGTATTTGCCAGGGTGGGGCAACCCATGTGGCTGCATTGTGGCACTGTATGTTGGGGAGGGGTTTGAGAGGGAACAATGCCACTTACTCAGTTCTCTGCTGGCTTTCAGTATTTCCTCCAATACCCACAAGCAATTTGGGCCCTTCTGGAGCTGATTCCAGGGTGGGTTCTAGGACCCTGTGGGTCTCTCCAACGAACTCTCCTGTGAAGCTAGGAGTTTCTCCCACTGCTGCAACCCCCACAGGTTATTATTTTCAGAGGTTTTGAGGCTTTATTTCCCTGCCCTGGAACCCTGGGTTGTGAGGTCTGTCTCGCTCCCTAGTTTTCCCTCCCAGTTTATCTGCATGCAAATGTGGGACTACCCGGTCTGTCAGCCTCCACCTCCCCTTCCCAGGTCCTCCAGCCGCTGCCATGCCTTGCACCCTCTCTGCCCCAACTGCCCATCTCTATACTTCTTACCAGTCTGGATGAATGTTTCTTTAACTCCTTGGTTGTCAGACTTCCATACAGTTCGATTTTCTGGAAGTTCTGGTTGTTTTTTATTTTTAAATTTGTTGTTGTCCTTCTTTGGTGTGAGAGGAGGCAAAATGTATCTACCCATGCCTCCATCTTGGCTGTAAGTCTCATGATAATCTTTGATAAAGATTCTATGTCTAAACCTATTTTAAATATGAGAAAATACATACTATTTGAAAAAATGACAAAGATATTTGAAGTGGTGATGCTGAGAGATGTGAACTTTTATGTTATACTAGATAATGTACAAAGCTTGTGATTAAGCTATTCCCCTCCCCCATTCAAGCTTCCAAAGTGTCTTAGAGCGCTTGAGTCCAAGCTAGTCATTCAAGGACCCATCCAGGGTGATTCATTTCCCCTCAGAAAGATTAATCTGGGGATTCGATGAGAGATGCGATTAGGGTAGGAATGAGGTCCTACAGTTCAGAATGGCCAGTGCATCTGGTTATGGAGATCCTTCTATGGCTTGAAGGTTGATAATGCTAGTTATTATGAATCTTGTCTAGGAGTTTTAAGGTTTGGATCCTAGTAATCATGTGGTTAAATTTTATAGTGTTCATTTTCTAAGTTACCCATTTGTTTTAATGATAAGTTCACTGAAAAAGGATTTGTGTTGACTTGCTTAGGCTATTTTGAAATCATCTACGTGAGAAAAGAATATGTTTCTGACCTAAATTTAATATATTCATATGCACAAATAACTGTCTATATGCTTGTTATTCTGGGAAAGTATATATACTGATATATACAGCATTATATATTTAAAACCAGTATATAAGTAAGGTACTAAAAAATATATAGTAAGGTTTTTCTTTTTTAAAATTATTTTATTGTTGTTTATCTATTTTTCTGCTCTTTGAGAAGAAAAAGCAGGAGTATTAAAAAGTAAAAAAATACATGTGCTAAAAATAGATTTAAACATTAACAAAGGTAGCATAGCTAACCACTAACATCATGGTTTCACATAAAGGTGCTCCCTGGACTCTTAAATGCATTATTATATGGGCCTAGGATACTCTTACTCCCCTGTTTTCTTGGTCAGGTTTGTTCATCCCTGAGTTCTCAGCATAAGTTTCCCTCAGGGGAGCTTTGCTGGCCTTGCAGATTTTACTATATGGCCCTGTTTTATGGTTTTATTGAATGCTATAATTTTCCTTTATACTATATAAATCCGATTAAGTGGTTATTCATGCAATTATTAGTTTAATGCTCTGCTTTCTTGTCCAACTATAAGCTCCATTTGTGCAGAGACCATGCCTATCTTGTTCTTTACCTTGTCCTTTTACAGAGTAAGCATTCTATAAATATTTCTTACCTAAAGAATAAATTATGAGATGGTGATCAAGGTCAATCTGAGTATAATGCTACATTGGTGGATACCACATTTAAAAATAATATACAAGTAAGACAATGAAAAAAAGCAGACTTTTTTCTGCTGTTTGTAAAGAGAAATGGAATATTCAAAATAAAAATACAAGAAATAAATGAAAGCAATAAATAGAACAGGTTGAACCATTAATCTTATTTAAATTGTCACCATATAGACAAGATACTTTAACTGCAAAGTGCTCAGGTTTGATTCCTTCACATCTGTATACTACCAAGATTGACTCAGAGAACCTTCTGCAAGGCCTATACAGGAAAAATCTCAGAGAAAGAATTTCCTGAGAAAACTGTACTTCACATATTCTCTGTGTGAAATCTGAAGTCATACTAATTCTATAATGCTAACTAAAAAGAGTAGATGATAGTTACCTGTAACATGTATAACATGGAATTCTGGAATTCAACTTAAATAAATTAGTTTATTTTAACACTATATATTTCTCCTAAGCCCATGAAAGCAGAGTCTAGGCTGGAAATAATAATAATTGTGTGAGTTATAAAATTAGAAGACAGATGGGGTTATTGCATTAATGGAGTTTAAGAGTACCATCAGGCAAGGATTTAGACTTGGAAATGGATTAAAAGGAAATATCTGACCAAGTGCTTAAAACCCAATATCCAATGAGACACAGGGTTTCAGACTCTCCAGAGTCCTCTTGGCTCATCCTAGCACATTTTTTTCCACCCACCCTATTGAAATACAAAATATTTATTAAGACTTCTATACTTTGTATCAATGTCAAATCTGGCTTCCAGGTTGGTCAAGAGAATTGTCGACCAACAATAAGAACACTTATTAAGTTGTTCTTAGTCTAATTGGCTAAAATCATCAATGTGCTTTTTTTTTCAGGTACAGAAAACTACTGAGGTTGTAAAAACCTGTATAGAAATGAAATGCATGAAAACTTTCCGTGACCCTGAGCAATCTTGACACCACATGAGGCACACTAGAGAAAGGGACTTCCTCTGGACTGTGAGAAGAAATATTTAGAAACAAAGTGAAATGAAGATGGGAGTACCACAGCTCACAGAAGGGAGATCAAACACTCCATAGAAAATACATGTTACGGTGCAATTGCCCTCTGGGAGTTACAGGATTATGAAAGTCTAACTTAATTAAGAGAGAAAATAGGTCACATTTAACAACCATATATGCAACACATTATTTTGACTATATAGAATATCCGAATTCTATAGAGAAACATTAAAAAATCAGAAAGACAGGAAAGACAGCCACAGAATGCATCAATCTCTCTCCTCCATCTAAATCAGGTACATGATTTGATTTTATATATATGAAAGATTTACCATTCTTCTAATTTCCCTCTTAAACAATTTTTTGCACTATACTTGAAAAGAAATTTGAGGTGTCCAAAGAAAGAAAAACAAAATGACCAAATCTAATTTAAAAAAAAAACTAAATTAAGAAGCAATACATATTTATCTCATAAAAATAAAGCTTTCAGTGTCTTCCCTTTCTCTTCCCATGTCATCATGTGACAGGTAATCAGGTACTTGTGAACCCTACATGGAATCTTCCCTCTTTAAGGGCTCGATATGCCTGTGGGTTCATGCTAATTACAGGTACATTTCCTCTGCAAGGCAGTTACACTCTGCACTATTGAAGGCACAATTAATAATTGAACAAAGCTAGCTGGATTTTTTTTCCTCACATGGCTATGGGTTGCAGGTAGCTTTGCTGCCACACAGGGAACACAGCATATTCTTTGGGTGTCTCCAACAGAGGCTTTTGCATTATAGGCTAAAGGAGATCATCCCATTTTCAAATTTTGAAAAAAGTAAAAGAAGAAACCCCAAAAAACCAAAAGTGATAATAAAAAATAAAAATAAAAAAACCCTAGTTTCCTTTATAGAACAGTAAGGGAAAATTCTCTTTCCTGTCACCAGGAATATGATTATGATCAGATAGGTGGTTATTTAGGTCAGATGTGAAAGAGATGAAAGAGTAGGCTTGGTAGTTAGTACCCGTTGTAAGGGAGAATTGGAGTTTGTCCTTGAGTCTGTGACTGCAGCAGGGAGCTAGTTTTGCATGTGCAAGAATAGAATTTGACCCACAGAGCAGTCTAGATAGAGGATTATAGAAGAATAAAGTTGTTTCCCTTGAGAAGTCCTTAGGAACTTAATGGATGATCTCCAATGCCCTATGGGGTCAAAGATGAGTTCAGAAAATCCTTGTCCTGTGCTCCGAGACTTAGTCTTGAACAGCAGTCTATAGACTATACTGTAAAAGGCTAGAAAGAAAATATTTTAGGCTTTGGGGGCTAAGCCTCCTTTTTTGCAACTACTCAACACTGCTGTTTCAGAGCAAAAGCAGTCAGACAATACATAAATGAATAAGTTTGGCTGTGTTTCAATAAAACTTTATTTATGGGCACTGTTATTTGAATATCATATATTTTTTTGCATGACAAACATAGAATTCTTCTTTTGATTTTTTCCCAATCATTTAAAAACCATTCTTAGTTTTCAGACTGTCCGAAAGTGGAGCAGGCTAACTTTGGTCCAGAGATTGTAGTTTGCAGACCCCTGGCCTGCCTATTGGGAAACCCTGTGAAGACACCTGTTTTTCTAGTTGATTTTGAGAGTTCCTTGAATGTATGTAAATGCTGCCTTTAATGTGGAAGATCTCGCCTGATCTTTGGCCTTTGTTGACTTGAAATATCATGGATAACCAGTTTATTCAGGGTTCAGATCACATGTTGATTATCATTAATAAGTTTACTAGAGTTAGCCATAAAGATCTAAACTTGTACACCAAGCCTGAGAGGCATTGAAACTCTGATTGTAGTTATTATTCTGAATTCAAGGCATAATAAAGAATACATTTTTAAGTTTAGGATGACAGTAGCATTTTTCCCTGAGGAAAAAACATTTACTAAGCAATAGTGCACCAAAAGAAATAAAATATTTTTATGAATGCAGTTCATTCCTTCATTATAAATTGGATACAATCTATCTTCCTTCTTCTCTATAACTTTTTTTACAAAAAGTAAGAGATTGTAAATAGCATATTTCACATACACATTTAAATTAATTATAGAAGATGAGAATATAAAAATAATGGTAAGGAAACAAGAAGAATGCAAAGATTTGATGTCATAAAATCTGTAAATTTTGCTTAAAATCCATGTTGTTAGCATGTAATTTATATATGATTTCCTATATTCTTTTAGAGATGGGCAACAAATTTGATGGGCAACAAATTTGGCTCTACATTTGGTAATATTCAATACAATGAAGAACTCATGATCATCTGTAAAAATTCACTGCGCTCATTTGTAAGATAAACAGTTGCCTAGGAAAAAGGACAGAAGAAATAATGGAAAGAGGAATTTTCTCAAAGGGTCCTTGAAAAGGAAACTATGCAATAAAATTAACAATCTTTCAAACATATTACAATAAATGCAATGATTTTAGAGATCTTTTATAGCATCTTTAAATGTGGGCCAATAGTTTTATTCCAAATTGTCATTCAGTAAAAGCAATTCTTATTGGGACAGGGGTAGGTGGTGTGATACTGGGTTTAATATAATTCCATCCAAGTAGAATGTGCTCTGGTGATTTAATTTAATCCAGTGAAAAACTATATGAGGTATATGATACCCAGAGATTCACACTTCAGGTTATTTTTCATGAGTACTTTTTCCCATGTGAGGTATAAAATGGGCCTGAGAGGAAATGAGCTTGATCTCAGAAATAGTGCCTCATTTATTGTTCTTATGCATTGTAAATAAATAAATGACAAATTGCATGCATTAATAGCAAGGATGGCTTTTGAGTAACATTTTCTCAAGAAAGCAGAAGCCTCTAATAAGAATAGCTGTTTAAATAAAAGACCATTCAATAGATTGATCAAAACTTCACTTGATAAGTTAATTTGATGTCTATCAAAATGGAGGCCAATATTCTCAAACCACAAAATAGAATTTTTTTTAACAACACTGTAACCAAATACTACCCTGGTCTTTTGAAAATATCTCAGGATAGCTTTTATTGTATGTCTAGCTTTGCACAACAAATATCATGGTGTTCATTCTAAAATGAAAATTGTAAATTAAATCTCTAGATACTTATATAAAGAAAATTTATACAAAGTTTAAAGCAGATATAAATCAGTTAAAAGTTGGGGGTTATCTACTAAAAGAAATGATAATTTATAAGACTAACTGATCATAACTCCGCTTTCCAGAAAAATTAAACTGAAGGCTCCATTCTACAGACTGTGTATTTGCACAGGCATGGCTTTTCATATAAGTAAATACAATTTGTAAAGTAGAGGGTTCCATATATATATATATAGTTAATATATATATATAGTTAATCCTTGATAATTTGGTAAAATATTTTAATGAAGTTCAAAAAGCAGGAGGGCCTCGGAACCCAGTTATGGTGAAGGTGGTGGGAAAGAGGAGGGGGGAATGCAGAAGACATACCTAGAAAAAGTTTTTCTGACTTGTACTGAATTAGCACCAACAGATAGGGACCCAAAATGAATTCCTGCATTTATGCCCCTCCACTGAGCCAGATGACAAGGACAGGACATTATATGTCACAATTTTGTATTGTTCATGAAAAGTTTCTTTTGTAAGGTGTTGAATGTCACTAAACTATAGTTCAAAGCAAAGCCAAATAAAAAACACACAAAGTATATAAATTTAATCTATACAAAATATTGTTCTACGAGAATCAAGTGCCAAACTGGCATACATTTTAGACATAATATGAAGTCATTTAAGGCATTAATGCTTCTATATCTGTTGCCTTGGGAAAGTGTTCTATTGGAAATAAAATTATATATAAAAATATATATTTTATATATTTAATATATATTTAATATATAATATAAATATATAAAATATATAAAATAAATATATAATATATAATATATATAACATATATTTATATATATAGATGCACACACATACATATATATACAAATACACACACTCACGCACACACACACACACCATGGTCGAAGACTTCATAGAGAAGGCCAGGGAAGATCCTAATTAACTTCCATGTTACAATTCTATTCACTTTAAATAACAGGATCAATTTCTTGTCTTTCAGATCTTAAATAGTGTGTGGCATTTTGAAGACTGGAGCATTGCTTACCAGTTGGTGTAAGGTGTCTCCAAGTGATAACAGGTTCAGGACGGCCATTGGCCATGCAGACCAGGGTCACGTTGCTGCCCTCATTCACAGTGACATCCGAGGAAATGTTGGAGATCTTTGGTGGCACTGTAAGGAGAAAAGCAAATCAAAAGTGTAACTATGTCAGTGAAAACAGGCTTGCAGCACTGGTCCACGCAACCAGAAGTGGCGAATGTGAGCTAAGCGCTCTTCTAACTTAAAACCTCTGAATCTCAGGGTTAAGAAGCCAGGGTGCTTTAGGCCCTCCTTAGAAACTTAGTGACCAGATAAAAAGCATGAGTCTTACTATAAGGTGAGACTCTTCCCACTACGGACAAGTGCTATAGGAAGTACACAGAGTGGTATAATGAAAATGTGTAAGCTCTTTTCTTATTAGAGTGAGCTTTTTTGGATATTACAAGATCATGGACATTTATACATATAAGAATAAATTTTTCTTACTGTTACCCACATTTATTTTCTTATGTATATAAAATTAATCTAATCTAATCTATCCTTCAAATGTCAGGAAAAAAGTGTTATTTAGCATGAGATTGCATAGTTGTGTTATTAAGATGTAGTAAAATCTGGTTACTTACAATGTAGCCACATGGGGAAACCATCAGTTAATCACTAAAATAGAAAGTCTCTAAATATAATCCTGGTGTGTGGCAGGCCAGATAATATACCTTAGAGCTTAAAACTTGAATGAATAAGGCCTATATCACAGATAGGTAGACATTACAAAAAATACCATTATTCCTAGTAAATATCATCACCATTTACTATTAACAATTTAATATAGCTAATTTTAATTTTTTATAATCATAAGACCCTTATATAGTGTTCTGCAAATATTATCTAAGCAACTCCTTATAATAAGGAAATAATATCCTATGAGGATTTATTTATAGGTGGGAAACTGAGGTCTACAGGAGACTAGGTGAGAAGCAGAAAATTGATTTGACATGAGGCAGACTCCAGGGCCCATGCTCTTAAGTACTACTTAAATTAAACTTCATCTCCACAGTCCAGGCTACCAGATGGCTGAAAACGATGGGAATTACTTTTTGGTGATGTGAGAAATGAGTCCCCAGGGGCTAGCTCTACTGCCTGCCGTCTGACTCCCTTCATTAGCGTTCAGGGCGGCCACATTAGAGCTCGCATTGATAGGCTCAAGTGGAAAGTGGATTACTCACAAATTTCATCACAGAGGTTATGCACTGATTACAAATACTGGAGTTTATGGTTTGACTGTGAATTTCCTTTTTACACTGTTAGTTGCTTATGCTGTCCCTGAGGTGTGTGTTGAGGAAAAGGAGAGGACATGAAAGCCTGAAGGAGTTCAAGAATCTTACTTTTTCTGGCTCTTCCTGCCCATTAGGAGCTCTGTGTGGTGACAAATAAAACAGGAACATCTTCTGCTTGTAGAGACAGCTGCCTGACTAATACCAGTGTATAATCCCCACAGATCCCTGTTAGGAGATGTTGATGGTACTTGGCAGTTGACCAGATCAGAGTGTCTCAAGGAGGAATTAGGAAGAGAACTCTCATTATTTTAAGGCTCCTCTCAAAATGACATCTTATATGGTCTCTGGGTGGAAACCAGTGATTCCACTGACAGAAATAGAATGTAATTTCTATTTATACATTATTTATTTCCCCTTTTATATATTTGGGTTAATGGTTGCTTTCTTATATGCATACATTGACTTGTATTATATACTTCCAGACTTTTACAGTGTGGACCTGAGAAGTTATACCCATTTTATAGAAAAGAATAGGAGACACAGAGAGGAAAAATGGCTCGTCAAGGGTGATCCCATCAAGAATTATAGATGGATGTACAACTCAGAGATGGACTTACAACTGTTTTGTTGTTTAATATTTGCAGTTTCTAATTCCCAACTGAATAAGTCAAGTTTCTGAACATCTCCCAAACACTAAAATAAAATACAAATCTATGATGAAACAAGATTTAGTCATCCTAGGTGCCTTCCTTAAAAACATGAAACCTGTAATAGGAATCTATATAGTAATTACAAGAGCTCACATTAGTCGAGTTGTAGTTAATTCTGAATTGCAAGGGACACAGCATAGAGGAAATAAAAATGTGCTCTTATATTAAACAAAAAAAGTGGAGTTGGGTAGGGGGATGCTCTATATCCCTAGTATAAAAACAATCAAATTTATAAAACAGAAAAATCTCCAATGGTTGAGCTCTCACAGAGTTGTTATCTGTGATACAGTTTACTCATATAATCCCTCTTTTATGAGCGGAATATGTACCAAGGACTTTAATTTACATGGCATGCAAAGTGAGTCACTTGCTCAATGGTACATAGACAAGTAGTCATAAATTGGGCATAAATTTTATAATAACTGACTGCAGCCTATGTTTTGGCCACCAAACAACATTGTTCCTTCTAATTAAGGACAATATACTCTGGTCCTGGATCTCAGATACTGACAGATAATAAAAAGCGTTTTTTTGTTGAGTAGTTAGAAATCTAATCATGTTGACATTGTATCACATCTTTTTCTGGCTCACTATCAACAGGTTTCACTCCATTATTTATCTTCCTACTTTATGGTACTTTGTACAAGCTTCTTCCCATCAATATTTATAAATAATGTAGTTATTTTGTTCTAGAAAAAAATCCCTCTGCAAATCCCATGTTGCCCTTCTACTAACTTTCAACCTTTCTCTTTCTAAATTTCTTGAGGAAATTGTTCCTTCCTACATTTCATCTAAGATTCACACTTCAACCTTTAGTGCAATCTGGATTTCCTCCTTTACCTCCAAAGAAACTGCTCTCGGGAAGTTCACCAATTTGTTTGGAATCATGTTATTTCTATGTCCAGTGATCAATATTTGTTATTATCCTATTTTTCTCTAAAGTATATGATTTTGTTGACCATAACCTCTTTCTTTAATTATTTTCTTGTCTTAGTCTCTAGGTCACCAAATTCAACTGCATTTCCACTTAGCCCTCTGATCAGCCTTCCTAGTTTAACTCTTGGGCTTATCTTGTGCTGTTCCTTAAATATTTGTATTCCTGAGGGCTTGATTACTGTCTTCTTTCTTCACGTCATTCGCTGTGAGTGATTTCATCTGCTCTCTAGCTTCAGAAGCATAGCCCATGTTATTGATGACTCCCAAATCAGTATTTACACCTGATTTTTCTCATGACCTTTAGACCCAGTTTTCTGTTTAACTACTCTACATCTCCATCAAATGCCTCACAGATGCCCAAGATTCAACACGCTCATCATCTTCCTTCTTACAGAACATTTGTCATCTTCTGTATACTATCTCATTAAATGGTGTCGCCATGCAAACAGTTGCCCCAGCTAAAAAAAGGTTAATCTCCCTTGACGGTTTTCTTCCCTTTACTGCCCCACATAAAATGGACCCCCAAGTCCTGTGGCTAGTGAATCTTTAGATTGACTAATTACTCTCAACCCCTATTTCCACTATCCTTTTCCAGCCATTAACTTTTTTTCCTTAAATTTCTGCAAGAGCATCACAACTAGTTTCTTTGCCTCTAGCCTTCTTCTCCTTCAGCTCATTGTCACTCATATACCACACAGCAATCAGAAATTTTTAATGAATTGTAAATGTGGGTATAGTATCTCTGATTAATCTCGTTGCCCTACAGATAAAATCCCAATTTCTCAATATGGCTGAATAGGCCATTCATTATTGGTCCTTGGTTCTCTCTAATCTTACTTCCTAATCTTGTTGTATTACATCATCTAATCAGATCAAACAACTTCTGGTTCTTGGAATATACAATCCTTGCTTTATCTGAGGCATTTAACATTTTTTTTCTACATGGAATCTTTTTGTTTCAGTTCTGCATGTGCTTAGCCACTTTCCTTCTTCAGGTTTTATCTCATCAGCTTATTTTCTCACTTTTCCCTGGAAGACTGCGCTGTCATTCCCCACCCCCATCTCCATCCCCTTCTGACTCCATACTGGGTGAAGCACCCTCCTGTGTTCATAAAACTGTGCCTCTGAATCGCATTGCTGGATTATTTACCTGTGCCCGTCACAAAACTGAAACAGGCAGACAGGAGGGTCTTTGGTTTTCTGACCACTAAATCTTACAGAGCACGGTACTTGGAACATAGTACTCACAGAATGAAAAAAAAATGAATTTACCCCAACATTTTTTTCTGAGCTAAAGGAAGTCATTTCATTGAATTTTTGTCAGAAAGGAGAAAGCTTTTATCCTGAACCAATAGAACACTGTTTTTTATCAGTATTTCTGTAGCTACCCCTCTAGTCATGTATTTTACTATCAATTTCTTTGACTCTTAATTAAAAGAATTGACCACGGGGCAGAGAAATGTTTGTATTTTAGGAAAACAGGAAGCAAGACAAACTTGCTACCCAACTTCCTCAATTATAGATTTTTCAGGGTTTTAACTTTTTTCCTATGAGGAGTCATATATAAACATTATTAGTTTAATAGTTTATTAATTCCTTTCTAGTTTCCTGTAGTAATTCATGGAGTATACATTTACACCATCAATGGTAATACAACATTAAAGTAACAATTCAAAGGTTTTATTCTTTTAGCTTGTAAAATCTTTATATAGATTCTGGGAAGTAAAAAGTATTATTGTCATTACTGCCATTTTACAGGTGTAGACACAGGGAGCAAAATGAGTAAAAATTACATAGATAAGAAATTATAAAGCCAGGACTAAAACTGAAGATTTACAGATTTCCCAGATTTAATTCTTCCTCTAGACCAAATTCATTCTTGCAAAAGTGGTTCCAAATAGTATTTTTTGTCATATTTTAATTCTCAGTAATGAGGATGACTACTTAGGGAATAGTGTTTAATGTAATAATCTTATTTGTACCAGCAAATGTAACTAATTTATCAAAATCACTGTAATAGAGATTTATGTATACTCAATTCTTGAATTCTTGCGTCATCACAGTACTCTGAGTTTTGATTTTTTGTTGTTTTTATTTGGTTACTTTCTGGATTATTACCTAACAATTTTTATTCATAGGATATTAGTGTGATTTATTATATTTTCCTAAATGTAATGCCATGAAGCATTTATTTGATATTTTCAACATATTCAGTTTCAGTGACCACTCAATTTGTTTGGATTATATTGTTTTCTTACTGACTAATAAGAGCTCCTTATGTCATAAGGAATTGACCTTTTATTGTCATGTTATTTCAATCTCCCCAGTTTATTCCTAACTTCTTAATTTTATGAACATTTTTGTTTTGCAGAAGTTTTATATTTCTTTGTTGATCTTTCTTTTGTGATTTCTTCCATTGCTTTTGTGGGTATTAGGTTCTTTCCTAATATAATACCAGTTAAATGCTTACCTCTACTTCTTCTTTTCTTTTAATGATCATTATCATCTTTTAACACTGAACTCTTTATATAATGTGGGATTTATTTATGGTATGAGCTACAACCAGGTTTTTTGCCCATTGCTTTGAATCAATTTCCTCAATAACATCTGTAAAATATTATGAAATATATTTGGATTTCAGAAATGCCCTATATAGTGCTACCAACTTGGCCAGAGCAATACTTCTGGGAAACATGCAAATATAAATCTTACTTACCATTCAAATTAATTTTATCAAAATATTTAGAACTATAAGTCACTAATTCTTTGATACCATATTATTATTATATGCCATCAATTCCAAAGTTAATTGTTTATTAGATGAACAACTCTTAAAATGCTGAGTAAAAGATATGATATAGATATCCATGTTTCAGGACACTGGCAAAATTCATTATTCAAGGAAATTCTCATGTTTTTCAATTGTTGTTAAAAAAACTGTAAAATGGGAACCTCTGGCCAAGATGGAGGTGTAGGTGGACACACTGTGCCTCATCACACAACCAAAACTAGGGACAACAAAAATTTAGAAACAAAAAGAAAACAACCAGAACAGAGAGAAATGAACTATATGGAAGTCTGACACCCATTTATCCAGACCAGTAAGAGGGATGGAGTCGGAGGCTGACAGAGAGGGGTTGAGGGGTCCTGGCAGGAAAAAGCGGTGGCTGGCAGATGCAGGCACCCAGGGCACAGGCAGCAGTTGGCAGACTCCAGATGTGCAGCTGATGGACCCAATGGCAGACCCCGGGCGTGGGAGGCAATGAGCAGACCCAGTGAGGCGCGCAAGGCAGCTGGCTGTCCACAGACACACATTTGTGCGCAGATAAACCAGGTGAAAATGGGCAGCGACATAAACCACGCAACCCAGGGACCCAGCACCGGGAAATAAAGCCTAAAAGCTCCGATTGAAAACACCTGTGGGGGTTGAGGTGCCAGGAGAGTCTCACAGCCTCACAGGACAGTTCCTTGGGGAGACCCATAGGGTCCTAGAATGTACACAAGTCCACCCGCCCGGAAGCCAGCACCAGAAGGGCCCAATCTGCTTGTGGGAAGTTGCAGAGGGGACTGAAGTCCTAGAGAGAGTGGAGCAAGTGCCATTGTTCCCTCTTTGACCCTGCCCCCACATACAGTGTCACAACCCAGAGACTGGGTTGCCCTGCCCTGGTGAACAACTAAGGCTCCACCCCTCAATATGTAACAGGCCCGACCAGACCGCCCCCCCCCCAAAAAATGGCTCAAACAGAACAAATCAAAGCCCCACAGCCAATACTTTTAAGCGACCAAGAGATAGCCAGCCTATCAGATGCCCAGTTCAAAGCATTGGTGATCAGGATACTCAAAGAATTGGTTGAATTTGGTCGCAAATTAGATGCAAAAATGAAAGCTACACTAAGTGAAATGAAGAAAAATGCACACAGAATCAATAGTGATGGAAAGAAAGCTGGGTATCACATCAATGGAGTGGACCAGAAGGAAGAAAAAAACATACAATAAGAAAAGAATGAAGAAACAAGAATTCAAAAAAAAAATGAGGAGAGGCTTAGGAACTTCTGGGACATCTTTAAATGTTCTAACATCTGAATTATAGGGGTACCAGAAGGAGAAGAGGAAGAGCAACAAGTGGAAAACTTATTTGAACAAATAATAAAGGAGAACTTCCCCAGTCTGGCAAAGGAAATAGACTTCCAGGAAGTCCAGGAAGCTCAGAGAGTCCCAAAAAAGTTGGACCCAAAGAAGCACACACCAAGGCATATCATAATTATATTACCCAAGATTAAAGATAAGGAGAGAATCTTCAAAGCAGCAAGAGATAAGGGGACAGTAACCTACAAAGGAGTTCCCATCAGACTGTCAGCTGATTTCTC
>CM052539.1:105700994-105737015 GCA_028533065.1 Trachops cirrhosus | reverse complement strand
AAAACAAAAACCAAAACAAACTAAGCAAACAACCTTAACAGGAACAGAACCACAGAAATGGAGATCACATGGAGTGTTAGCAACAGGGGAGTGGGAGGAGGAGAGAGGGGGAAAAGGTACAGAGAATAAGTAGCATAGATGGTAGGTAGAAAATAGGGGGAGGGTAAGAATAGTATGGGAAATGTAGTAGTTAAAGAACTTATGGCACATGGACATGAACTGAAGGGGGGGAATGTGGGTGGGAGAGGATGTGCAGTGTGGAGAGGAATGAAGGGGGTTAATGAGACAACTGTAATAGCATAATCAATAAAATATATTTAAAAAAACTGTAAAATGAAGATGCCACAATAGTTCAAATTTTAAAATTTGAATTACTAACTAGGTGATATTCTTTCACCTACTGAAATACACATAACACCTGTGTTAAAGAAATGTATGTTTTTTCTATTCAGTACATATTGAACAGCAGTTTCTAAAATAATGCTAACGTCTATGTGTACTTGGACAAATGAATGAACCAATATTAACTAGGATTAGGACACACTCATTTTGCCACTTATGATTTTATTGTCCCATGTCACTTTTTTTTGTAATTTTCATATCCTCTATCTCTACAAAAATCTCCAGGGTCTGCCCTGGCATTTGCAGACCCAGAGATGCCTGTACATGTTTTTACAGTTCTCTAGGTTCCAATCACCCCTTCTTCTCTTATATATGACTTACATCTCTTATGTATGACCAAAAGTGGAACTGCAGGCAATGTCAGAGACATAGTGGATTGTTTTACCTGCCCAAACTTGTACCTTCTTCTGGTAAGACATCCTGTTTTTCCTCTGAGAAAACCACCTCTCATCTACTGCCATTGGTTTGTTGGGACTGTCAATCAAGTGACTTACCCTTCCTTGGCCAAGGATTGGGTCTATGACATAAATTGGGCCATTCAGACTCTCTCTACCTGGAACTTGCTTTTTATAAGGAATGGTTCAAGAGATGTTAAAACTGACTCAACTTGTAGTATATTGTGCTGATGGCCCTGATTTCTCACTCTTCCCTGAGTCCATATCCTTTGCCATGCTCATGTGTTCCTATGGTGGGTGGTATGCAGTTTTCCAATCCTGGCCACATTACTGGTTTTAACCAATGATATCAGCATAGGAGATACAAACAGGGTCTTGGAAAGGGCCAGCACAATTGGACTCACTCTGGCTGTGCCTCTGCCATCACCATGCGAAGAGCATGCCCCACTGAGCCTGTTGGTACCAGGAGAAGGAGAATAAAAGATGGTAAATAGTGTTGCTAGATAAAATACTGAGTACCCAGTTAAAAATGAAGTTCAGATAAACAAAAAAATGCTTTTTTTAGTATAAGTTCCAAATATTGCATGGGATATACTTATACTAAAATATATGTTATCTAAAATTCAAATTTAACTGGCATCCTATTTCTCATTTGCTATATCAGACAACCCCAGCAACAGCCACCTGTAGCAAAGACCAGCCTAACTCTGCTAACTTGCATGTTTGTGAGAAATAAAGAATAACTACTGTTTGTGCCTCTGATTCTGCAGTGGCATATTCATCAGCAATGGTTAGCTGATACATATCATGAAAGAGCAGCTGTGGAAGGACCATTCTTTTCCCTTCATGTCTGCAACCTGCCTTCCGAGACACACAAGACTTTGTTCTCCAAGACAAGATTTTTCTGGTTTTCTTTTGATTCTGTGAGCTATTCCATATTCTCCTAATCAGCTATTCCATATTATCCTTTTTTTAAACATCAGAATAGCCAATTTCTGTTGTTTAAATCCAAGAATTGTAATTGTTGCTAATTGGAAAGCAGTCATAAGGGAAAGATTTGAAGGGGAGCCTTTTCGTAGAGGTAAACGGTTGTCTTCTCTGCTTACCCAGCTCTTTTGGGTCTTTACAAAACCAACTTAGCTGCATGCTTAGCAGTGGTCCTTATCTGTCAGTACACATTGTTTTAAAAATAATCCTAGGTTTGCAAGACTGTCTAATGCTAGCTGTTTCTGTTTTAATAGCTTTATCCTTGGTCCCTCACTAACGAGCTTACAGAAGGAAAATATTAGTTCCAGAGTAGGGAATAAAAATGGTCAGTTCTCTGATTTCCCTAACCTCAAATAATTAGCTGTTATTACTTGTATATAATTCAAAATGCCATTCCTAATGGTACAAATTAGCAATAAACTAGTATTATTTGTTCAATTGAAGTTGGGACAAAGTGTATCACTGTGTACATGTTGGTGGTGGGCATGTTAAAAACACACCACTATCAACTCCCTACTCTCTAACCTTCTTTGGTATGGCCATAGAAGCTTAAACCCTATCTCGTTGTGTGTGTAACCGATTATATGGAACAGCATGGTGTGCTTATATAAAAGTTGGGTTAAGAAACCTATAGGATATTTCTTGAGCAGCACTTGGCTTTAATAAGCATGATCTAAGAACTCAACAATAAGAATAAAAATACACAACATCACACATAAGTTCCATCTCGTGAAACATCAAACATCCATCTAGCCTGACATTTTGCTTCTGAAAATGCCACGGAAGCATGTTTTTGCTGCATGGTGTGGTAGTTTCCGGGATGAATGACAGGATTGGAAAATGTTTCACAGTGCACTAGATTGAAAACAAGAGGGCTTGGATCCCGCCCCACCGCTAGTTCACAAGGCAACCACATATTCTCTAATATTTGCTTTTGAATCTCCTTCAGCAGATACATTGTAGATGCTTAACAAATTTTGAATGAGTAAATGAACAATTAATGACAAACTATTCAAATATCTCTGAGCCTTAGTTTCCTCATTTGATAGTTGGAAATAATATGCAAAGTTGATATTAGGTGCTATTACAAGATTGCTATTTGGGTCAAGTGAGATAATGCATGTGAACTTATTCTGTAAACTATAAAAGGTCCTACAAGTGTAGCTATTATTTATTACATGCTAAAACTAGGCAATAAAACAGAGTTGGCTTAACCCTTCCAAGGATAACATGATAAAGTACTTCGTACATTTCTATAGCAAATGACATTCTAGTTATATTTTTAAGGGTGCCATTATTGCCAAAAAGTGTAGGTAATTATTACAATTCATAATTAATCATTAATATTGGCATCAACAATAAATCACCCCAAAGATATATACTGAGTTCTTATCTGCTAATGGACAGAGCTATGCCAATATGTTCAGCTCTTTAGTCAATGTCTAGACATTTTATACCTATAATAAAAGTGACACAAAGATGTGTGAGTGTACAATGATGAGTAAAATAAGTTTCACCAAAAAATTTTAGAAGCTTAACTCTTGGGATCCCAAGAATAAGCTCTCCAAAGGAAATCCCATCACCATTACTTAATCTAAAATGTAAGTCTCAGTAAAATCGAGGTCTCCTTTTATTCGTTGTTCTTATAGATAACAGCTGTTGCCAGGTTTTTCTGCATCTGTAATTTGAGTCTCGGAAGCCTTAGATTTGCAGTAGAAGAACAAAACTGGCAGTGATCATTCTTTTCCACTAGTACTGGTTCCCATTCCTACTAGGATCCCTGTACAAAGCAAGAGACATCAGCCTATGAAGCACGTATTTGAAAAGGAGCACTCTGCAGGGACATGATTTCTTTTAGACACAAATTTCATGGGTGAGTAGGAAAAATATGGAAACTATAGATTCTTTGAGTGTCAAATGAAACTGAAGGTGGGAGAAACTCATTATAAGTATCAGCTACTCAAATTTCTCTGCCAGGAGAGATTAGAAATGCTGCATTTATGCATGCATTAAATGATGAAAAAAGTAACATAAGGAAAGAATAATGTGTTAACAATTAAGAGGAAAAGATAAGATGAATATAATATAAAACAAGGCGATGCCAAGAGCCATATGAGTGGTAATGTGGTAAAGTCAGGGAAATTGGAGAGAGAGAGCTCATGAAAATGACATATCAAAACAATGTGCAGTCAAGAAAAAGTCACTCTCTTTTATTCAGACAGGAGCAGCTCAGTTGTAAACTGTAGATGTAACTGAGGCAGTACCTGAGGCCTCACTCACCATAGTTCTCTGAGATGCAGCTGGCATTTTACTGTGCTGGCGAAAGGCACAGTACTAGCTCAGTAAGACATACTTTTTCTGGGCCTTTGAGCCATACCCAAGTGGTCATGTGTTCCTGGCACTGTCCCTAGAGACTCATCCAGACAGTAGCCACTATCAAAAGGGAGGGTTAACTTGGGTCATACTGCTCTAAATAACTCAAACCCAGTAGCAATGGCACAAGAAGTGCTAAGAGCTCATTCATACACCACCCAGGGGTGGCTGTGTACTTGTGGTGATGCACGTGTGGCATGAATATCTGCATCTGGTTGAGTCCCCTGGTCTACCTGAAAAGAAAGCACTTTAAGTTAGAATTTTTCTATACTTCTTAAATGTTAAAAATTACCCTGGAATTTAAGTGTGTGGGCTGGTTTAGAAAAGGGACAAATTATTCAGACAACAACATTTGCATTCGTGACCAGCTAAGGTTGTCCATTATTGCTGCTTCAGCAATAAGCCTGCTCTGTGGGATATCAAATGGCTGTTCCCATGTATGGGTCATTGCCTTGCTAATTAAGAGCAAATGGAACTATTCTGACTCTGCTCACTGAGGCTCAGTTGCTCAGCAAGTCAGCAGCTTCTCCAGAATCTCATATTCCCAGACCCTTATTCCAGCTGCTTAGATATTTGTTTTTGCTAACCTCCAGAAGCTGAACATCCAGAAGCTGATCTAATCAATAGATGGGAGGAATGAATCTGCTATCTTCCTTTTTCCTAGGCAAAATAGATTTCTCATTTCTGGTACTGGCAGGATAGTCTTTACATACAGTCTACCCAGACCAGATGGTTTTGCTATTTGGCAGAAATGGGGGTATTGAGCAGAGGGAAGCTCAAAAATATCAGGCTACTTAGGGTAGGTGGCAAATAGCAACTGAGCGAATTCCAAGGTCCACGAAGTGGCACTGTGAGACTTGATCAGAGAACAGAGGAGTGCATCTTTTCCTCCTTTGCATTAAAAAAGCTATTTTTCCATGTGAAAGAATCGTTTGCTATAATTCTCAGAATAGATGAAAACTCAGGCTATCTTTCTGCTATCGACTAAAACCCCATTCCTGATTCCATGAACAGCTGTAGATTTAGTCCTGAACCATGACATATCCTTAAAAGCTGCAAAGTATTTTTCATTCTGTGTTTCATTAACTTTCTTAAAAAAATTAAATGTGGGGTAAACATTACTTGATACCCCATACATGAATTATTTAGCTATTAAGAGAATCTTATAAACAAGTTCTTATATCAAAAGCAGAGAGGATTTTAAATCAGAGGGCTAAGAGCTGTGAGTAGAAAATAGAAGTATAAAGGTTTCAGAGTCCAATCTGTTGTCTATTGTGCTTAAGATAATACAAACCGACCACATTTACCCAGCACCTACAACACAGAAAGGCACTGTGCTAGCGTGGGCAGAAGTGAGGAAGGGATAAAACAATGATAATTATGACCTAGATCAGCCAGTTTTTATTCTGTCAACACAGGTGCCAGTCAGAGGTTATCCTGAGAATAATAAGAATACTTATTCTAACATTTTCAAAATGGCTTGCTGCTCATCTCATTTCTTCATTGTGTTTTGGGAATCAGAAATATGTGCAGATAACTAAGGTGCTTGTACGAATTCTTTAAACTTAATGATTTCATGCCCACATTCTAGCCTAACTTGTATTTTTTTTAGTTGCTTAAGGCATATAGTGTTCTTTGTGTGCAGGGAAGGAGGTAGATTCTAATAGAAACCAACCAGGGTGAACTAAAGCATGTCTAGAATACAATGAAAATAATAAAAGTTGTTTCCTGCCATCGCTCAAGGGCCAGAAGATAGAATATTCAGACAAAGAATATGATCAACAGGAGGTTTTTAGAATTTCTTTCTTTGCATTGCCCCTATTCAAAGCTTACCCATGAACCATTATGAACAAAATGTGGAACATTCACATTATTTTCTTCTAAACAAATAAAGCTACCATTGTGCATTAATTAATATATTCATGCTAATTATAATTTTTCAAGAATTGTATACAATGGTAGAAAACACAGTAATTGTTGCAAGTGTTAAAAGTCACTAGGAGAAATAGAATATTTTCTGCAACTCTAAGTATGTTTGAAATTTCCAGAGAGGTAGTTGAGTGTGCAGTGTGTGTGTGGTGGGGGTGATGGGGAGGGAGGGAAGGCATAAAAAAAATAAAACTTCTAGTTGATCAATGAGTTAGATCTCTATTTGATCTTTGGTTGACCCCTGTTGGAGGTCAATGAACATTACATAATGAAAGAAGATGCAAGCTAGTAGAAAAGGAGAAATAAGAAAGATAATTAATAGTATCTTAGGTAGTATAACATTATACAATTTACAAAATTCTTGCATATGCCTTGCCTTATTTAATCCATACCTTATTCTTATATGATGGCTTGGATAAGTGTTACTACTACCTTCTCCCACCAACATATTGGTTGGATAAGTGAAGCTCAGTAATGGCCACCATCACAAATCTCAGAAGTGAAAGTACTTAGTTTATAAGCCGCTCTTCTGATTGTGTCAAGACGATCCAAAAAGGCTTTGTTATTTCACAGACTAGATTATCTACTGCTGAGATGTGAGATGCTGCCATATTGATTGAATTGAATAGCTGCCAAGATAATCAGGGCACAACTAGAGATAGGAAGTCTGGGTAGGTGGGGAGTTGTACTGAGCACAATGATAAAAATACCACCGGTTGTGCAGAAGCTTTGGAAGTTTAATTTACTGCTGAAGTTGGTTTTCTCTGCATTATTCAGCTTAATTAATTACTGTATGGCTAAGAATTTGGCTTTCTGGTTTTGATGGATTTTTTAAAATGAGGTTTATAATATTTGTGTCTATAACTTGAAAATCTTAAACAAGTTTACAGTGGAAACTAGAGTCATCCTTACAGGCTTTATTTCCTGTCTGTATCATATTTCCTTTTGCTGAATTTGGCTAATGCAAAATGGGATTCCTCTTCTCTTTCTCTCCTCCTTTTAAAATTTAAGAGGGGGTCATGATGGTGGTGGTGAGAAGGAACATTCTGTCCCTGCCTCCACAAATGAAACCCTAATGGGGTGAGTCTATCATTAATCTTGAGCTAAATGTGGAGTAAGACATGAAGGCACCTCAGGTCTCACCTGTTTGTTCAAAGCCCTAGGCATGTTAGGGAGAAAATGTCAAAAATTTCTCTTCTCTTGCTTCTGCACCCTGCTGTGATGTTTTACTTAACCCTCCGTGTCCTAAGGAAATGAAACACTGCCTATCAAAAATTCCCCACCTTATTCCCCATCATACACATAAACATGCACAACACCTGTGTTTAGGAGAGCTGATCAATTCTTGCAAAAAGCTGTCTCCTGGTAACATGCTGCAAGGCCAGAGCACTCAGGCGAGTGATTTCTGAGGCAGCGTGACCCTCTGCTACTGTGTTTGTCTCCATCTCACAATGCTTGTGCTTATACAACAGGATGTGTCCACTGACCCAGCCTTCCAACAAGGGATGGTTGTAAGTACCAGTGGAACTCTGGGTTCATATGGAGAAAATCAAACTGCTGGGCAAATAAATCAGGGTGCGGGGAGAGGTGATGCAGATGTGACTGAGACTAGGTGGGAATCAGCAGCACTTCCACCAGAGGAACAGACAGGATTTGTGCTGGGCTCTGCATCAGCTCTGTATTCAGTAATTATTGTTCTGTTGGCCAGCAGGATAGTAGCTCGCCCACAGGTCCTAGGCCAGAACACCGTGGAAATGCATCTGAGTTTCTATAGAGACTCTGTGGAAAGTGTGAGCATTAGAGGAGGAAAGCAAATAGCTCCCACCATCACTGTCTATCCTATGCCCATCGCTAGTACACTAGTCAAGTTATGAAGTGGAAATTAGGAAGAGGTGGTCATGCACTTGGAAGCACACTGGCCTTGTCAGTCCTCTTATCTATAAGCATTTAACTGATGGGAGGCAGCTGCCCTGATGGAGGCCTTCTTTTCAATAACCTGCAGACCGCAAAAGGCAGAGATACACACTGTAACAGTGAAAAGGATTCTTGTGTTTTTATTGGTTCTAAAGAGCTCCAGATACACCGAGAACCAGGCCTGTTGGCCATCACAAGTATTCTTGATTCTCAGCCCCAATCTCTCTATTTCAATCCAATGGGAAAGGGCAAGTGCTCCCTTGGTCTATTACTCCACCCACCTTCCCTCTGGCCTTGGGCAAGTCACTTAACCTTCTTGTCTGGAAAATGGAAAATGGCTTCGCCCTGAGAGTGTGGCCATCAAGGATGTTTGATTTCCATAAGTCAGACTCACTCATTACCTGTCACAGCAGCAGGAAAACACAGTGCCTGGCCTGCTTTGGCTTCTCATTAACTGTATGTTAAGGGAGTGAATGAATAACTTGACTGAATCTTCAATACCATGTGTAAAATTACACAGAAACAATTAATACTCAAGGCCACTTGTGATTACTTTGCTCTCTTAGCCTTTGCTAAATGCTTTCTTCTCTTAATTATACAGCCATCACATATGTCTTGATGGTAAAATAGCCCAAGTGACTCAAGTCCAAACTGCAAATTTTTAGCTATTTGTCCTTCCTCTAATGATTGAGGCTGTATGAGAGAAGATAACATCAGCCTCTTTCCGTGTGTTGAGAATTAAATGTATGCCCAGAGTAGCTAAGGTTTAAATTTAAAAGAAAATTTTCCCCAACATATATATGTATTTAAAAGAAAATTTTCAAATTTTCAAAATTTTGGTGGTATATATATATACCACCAAAGAAATATAAAAGAATATAAAACATCAGGAAGCTCCACAATACATTAAGTTTTGCCTTATGCTGTCCCCTCTGATCACTCTGGGAGTCAGATCAGGTTCAGCTATAAGCCAGCTGGTACCATTCATTTAAAGGAAAACAGCTATACAAGTGAGCAAGATTCTAATCACTAAATTAATTACAAAGTAGAGTAAATTATTATAAATGTTTTTAGAGGTATCTTAAAACGCTGTAAAAAAGAAAAATTACCAACCAAACAGGAATCGCCTATGATAGGATTTGATAGCATCATTTGTGATTAGGACATTCATGTGTGCAAATGTTATATGCTCTGGCTGTTTCTGATACCTAAATCTGGCATCCACACATTGAAAACTATAACATGGCCCTCTCATTCAGTCAGATGCTAAACTGTTTAACTCAAAGTACACCTTAGTTTGTATATCCTAATGGGAGTTACAGGAACATTCCACTTATACTAGACTGAAGGAAACTTCAAATTTGTCCATTAAAAAAGGAACAATTAGTCAGTTAGTCAAGGAAAGGAAAATGCAATAGGAAAATGAATGAGAGACATTTTACATGGATGTGTGCATTACCCAATGCAGATCTATCTTTTTCTTTTTAACATCCTTCATTAAAATATTTCAAGTGCCACACATTCCCTACATCATAATGAAAAACTGAAGACAAACACATTAACATTTAATCCTTGGCTTCCAAACTAGCCATCTGCTCAGTCATTCCTTATATCAATTGTGCCTGTATGCAGTCAGGGCACCATGGAACTCATCTTTAGTCCATCTGCTTCCTCAAGGAATGAATGTATGTGTTTGTGATGGTCAGAGCTCTTCAGAACTGCATTCCCAATTCATTGCCTATGATGTCCTTCGGGGTTGAAGGTGAGGCTATTAGTGCTAGGTACCTATGAGCTTCAGTGCATTTCCCAACCTCCTGTGGTCAGTTTGGGACCATATGACTGAGCTTTGGCCAACAATATCTTGAGGATAGTGAGCCATATCCAGGCCTGTCCCTTAAAAAAGGCCAGCATTCACTCAAGCACTTTCCTACCTTGTCATGGCAACTGTGGGGATATGTCATCCAGATGGTATAGCTGCTGTATAGCAGGGAGCTGCCTGACCTGGATTGAACTTCATAAGCAAAAAAATAAGCCATGAGAGTTCAGCAATATCTGCTGTGACAGCTAACCTTAATTACGCTGATCAAAAAAAAAAATCCTTAACAACAGCGAACTATATGACTTTTACTTAAAAGTGTACTGGCCTAAAGTTGGAAATTAGATAAGATGTTACCTCAAGGTTCCTCTTATTTCATAATTATGACTTTTGAATGAAAACCCTCCTTTCCTCCATTCAATGAAGACTTGATTGGCCATAGCTCTTGACTACTCAATTAACTTCCTTGTCTACTCATCCATTTCTTTTCTATTTTCTGACCAACTGTAGTCTCCTCCCTGACTTTGGCCATCACCTATATATAGGAGGTGCAGAAACCACTCCTTTGCTCTGTAGCATTGAAGCCATAGTGCAGAGGCAGAAATGGATGTCTCGTTTAACTCTATGCCTTGCTTTTGCCTTTACCACCTATCCAAAGTTTCCTACCCATACACCTACCTCTGATTATTAACCCCTGGTGTTAAGAACCTTGAACTGCCTGCTTCTAGACTTGTCCTCTAATCTGTAAATCATCTATTCCAGAAATTTAGCATTCTGAAGTTTGAATTTCATAATTCTTTATAAGATACATAATGTGGAAACAAATGCTATATAAAATCTAAGCAAAGATAGTAGAAAGAAATATTTGAATTAGAAAAATGATATTTTCCATCACAAGAGTCACAACCTCTATTCATAACTATGGAGATAATGAAACAGTACCACATATTTCTAGAAACTGCCTAAGGAAATATTGTACTAAAAATACTTATTTTGTACTCTAGGAACTAGAACCAAATCTCTTTCCATTTGCATGTTCTTGCTAGTAAGTAACACACTGCCTAGAAATATATGAGTCCTGGGTTATATTTTTGGCTGTCCCTCTGTCTTATTTTCTTTTGTACCTGCAGGTTTTGGGGTTTTTTTCTTTCCCCAGCTAGAGAAGGAGGACAATGCCTTAGGAATTATTCAAGGAAACTGTTACATAATCAGTGCAAGGACTCAGAGACCTCTGTATTAGTTTTCCTTACTAAATACAGAATCATACTTTACCAAAACAAATATGGTTTCTAACATGGGTTGAGTATTTTCCCTCAGCTTTCCCATGGTGAAATGATTTCATATTTGGCATTCTGCAGGCCTTGTCATTACACAATCAGCTCTTCATAAGAAAACCGTGAAAGAATTTCAGTGAATATATTTCTAGTACAGGAAAGATTTTTAAGGCCAGCCAGGAAGAATTCCATAATAATAGTGAGGGGACATACTGAATATGAGTGACTCGGAATAGCAAATAAGATCTGACCCACATAAGTAAACAGAATTATCTAGGAGCAGCACCACTCACTAAATACAAGGCTTCAGGGAGACCTAGATTTTGAGCCCATACTTCCTGTCACTCCCAGTAGGGCCTCTTCAGGCCACAAAAATCTCTCTATACCTCAATGTATTCATCTCTAAAAATAACAGTTTTCTAAAAATGCCATTTTTAAAGAAATTCCAGAGTAGATACAAGGATTAACTAAATAATTAAGGGGAAATATATGGGATATATATGCTTAAAACATTTTCTTTTAATTAATCTTTTTTTTTTCAACAAGCTGAAAAGAAAGATAAAATTGAGTTAGGATTACATGGTAACCTGACTCACTTTTATGTGGGCTGTAGAATATGCCCACGACTACTTGGCCTACCACGTGTTGTTATACTAATTAGGGACTCAGGGATTAACTTTATAGTTTGTATATATGTCAACAATAGCCTATATAAAGACATTCTACCCAACCTCAACATCGTAAACTTATTCTATTGAGATGGCTTTAGGAGTCAATCAAAGGACGGCTCCTTGAGTGGGCTACGCAGCACTATGGCTAATGCGGTCCTATACCCGTAAATATAAGAGGCCAAGGGTCTAATGTCAAAGGTGTGAGTATGATAAATGCTCTGACTAAGGAATAACTCAGTGATGTCTGAAGACATACAGGGGTAGGGACCATCTCTTTTAATATATATATATAGATGGAGTATAATTTAGTGGCTTGACACTGGGCTCTGAAGCCAGTTAGGGTTCTACTACTGGTTCCTCAACTTACTAGCTGTTCTACTTCAGGAAATTATTTAGTCTTTCTTTGGGTCAGTATTCTCATCCTCAGGATGAGAAACATACCCTATCTCATAGGATTTCCAGTATTAAGTGAGACAACTAATGCATGTAAAGTACTTAACTTGATGCCTGGAATATGGTAAATGCTTATAATAAATGTTGCTGATTTCAGAACATGTTAGCACCTCCTGATTGGAATGTCAGGGATGGTAGTGTGTATATATATATATATATATATATATATATATATATATATAATACCAAGGGGTTAAATGAATGAATGAATCAGTAAAACACAGAAGAACAGAAGAATTCTTTGGAAATATACTTTGGGAGCTAACATTGACCAGTAGCTTCTACTTATTTACTTTATTCTGTGATGTCTCTGAAGAGTAAAGTAGAGCATCTATATCTGCATAATATTTATTTCCTCAGCAGTATGATACACTGAATGCTTTCTTTATAATTCTAATGTCTTTGCACTCAGAGGAGTCTAAGTCCAGCTCCTCTTCTGAGATGTACACTACAGTTGCTTAGCACTGCCACATCTACTCGAAGGCCGTGCATTTGGTAGGTCTAAAGTAAGGTAAACGCGTAAGTGAAAAAGCCAAGGGAGGGCACCAGAGTAGTAATGTTGCCTAAATGCCTGTCATTTTCTCCATATCATAAGACAAATAACTGAAATCTTCCCTTATATCAGTTAAGGCTTACAGTTGATTGGGAAACCACAATAGAATAATTTCCCTTTTATGCATTTAAAATACTAACCTTAAGGAAGCATTAGAATATTTTGCATAAGATTTACTTCAGGTTTTTATGCAATTCTTCCAAGAGAAAATAATAGACTGAAGCAATTCCAAGGTCATTCTTTCTTCCCTGCCAGGGTTTGAAATAGCCTATATTTAAATGTGTAGAGGTGTCTTTAGAGAACCACAGCCACAGAGAATTAGAAGTCTGTAACTGGAAGCACCTTTTGGGGTTGAGAAATGTAAGTTATTGTGGAAGCTCAACAATACATGTTAAAGTAATTAAATCTTTTGGAAATTATTGAAATAGATGATTTCAAATAAGCAAATCTACATTTGTCATTCTGAATAATTTTTATGGAAACATGGTATTTCTCCCTCCTATTTAGGTAATTAAAAACAGTCATCTGAAGATCATTCATTATCAAACATTTCTGCACATAGTAAAAAATGTTTTGGAGATGAGACCTTGCTTGCAAAATTTCATTCTTCAAAGGAAGACTTCTCCAGAAGATATTATTCCCTCTTGGAGGGTGGGATTAAAAGCATTACTTCATGCCTAAGCAATGTATTCATAGCACAGAGTGTCTTTCCCTTGGTGGTGACGCTCCAGTGCCTGAGTTTTATGTAGATACCTTGCACCATTCTGAAAAGCTGGACACTTTCCAGTAGCATTAGGGTTTGGAGGAAGAGCTGTTGCTCCTTAGAACTTTACTTCTATTATGAATATTATTGTCTCAATTTATTTTAATGCAATGAGTGGAAGAGAAGGTGGGAATTAAACACATACACAGAAGCCTCTATCTAACAGTCTGACTGCTTTGGGCATCACAAAAAGAGGCACAGGAAAACCTTTGAGAGTTTGGAGCCTGCTGTATGAGAGAGATAAAAGTAGAAACAGCAAGTTGGCTGCAATACGAATGGCAGGTGCATTTGTTCACTGGAGGCAAGTTGGCAATTTAGTTTTCAGTGACCAGCTTGTCTCTCCAAGGTTCACCTTTCAAAGTCCTCCCTTTTGCCCTCAACTTACATTGCCAAAGCTCTGCCTCATCTCCAGTCCCTAGCTTCCAGGTAATAGACACTCTTTCTCCTGCTTTTTTTTTTTTTTGAAGAAAAAAAAAAAAGTCCTGGTCCCCTCTTTGCTTATTGAGAATGGAATTAAAAAGAAGGAAATTGAAAACTTGCACAGTGGAACAATACACCCAAAGAGAAAGCAAAATATGTGTTGTGTAGGCGTGGTTTTGTCCTACCTGTATGAACACAAACTGAGGGGAAGGGAGCTCTCTGGCAAAACACCGTGACTCTGACCTTACTCCAGCATTTTGACGGGTAGCAGGGAATTCAAAGCCTATTTTTCTACTTCCAGGATAGGACTTAAGAGACACAGGAAAAGAATTTAGAGTAGAGAAGCTGTTGGAAGCAATCTGTCTCCACCAAACAAAGATGGAGGAAGATGATAGTTTCCAACTCCCTACCTCAGATAAGCAAGGAGAAATGACTGCTTTTTGGATATAGCTCATCCAGACCAAAAAAAAAAAATCCTCTTTACACAAAATTTACACATAATGCTAAAATGTACTTGACATACATGCTAACCCTTGTTAATTTTATACCCACCATTCCTATTATATTGGTTAGTTTTCACCTTTATGTTATCATCATTATTAAATATCTTAGCAAATTCCTCTTTAGAATACTTTGGAGGAAATGAACAAGATCACAGTGTGATCTTCCATGAAAACCTCATTTTAGAGACTCTGAAGTATATGGACTGAACTAGGTCACATGATTTTAAGGCCTATTCTGGTCAACAAGATGGCATATTGATTCTGGGCAACAATTGAAAGTGTATAACAAGTGACTTCTGAACTGCATGGTAGTCTGGTAATGAACATCAATTTACCAAATATACTTATCCCAGGTTTAACAGAAAACTGATGAAACACTGCTGTCTCAAAATTGTCTCTCCTGTCTATGAAATCAAAGGTCTCTGACATTAGGAAGGTGAATAGGATTCCTATTCAAAATTGTTGGCTTGCAGATGAATGATTAAGCATTGAGTGTCTTCCAAGACAGGTCCTCTTCTTCCTGTTCCTACAGTGGAGGGAGAGGGGACAACTTAGATGTTTCACTTTTCAAATGGTCTTGACCGTGCCAAAGTGATGTGTACCGTAAAGAAGGAAACAGTAGAGATGGCAGTAGAAGCTAATGCTTGATACCAACAACTTCTCAATACTCTCAATAGGTACCGCTCCTGGAATACTTCATTTTACATCACTTCAGATATCATTTTAATCCAGTAAGAAGGAAACAAAGTCATGCATATGTTCCGAGTGCCACAAAAGTAAACAAAAGTATTCAAAAGTTAACCTTGATTTCCAAAAGGAATACATCATTCCACACAACAACCCATTTTAAAAACTTCTTAAATGTGGTATCATCTTCTCTGTGGTTATTATACTTGAATATACTTGAAGCTTTCATTTATGCTTGAAGTAAAGTGTATTATTTGCTTTTTCTTGTCATAGATCTCTGCACATTGCTACGGTAGAACCAACATATACTGGGTTCGACACAAATAATGCCCCTTTTGCTATTACAAAAATTTTTTATTACAAAATCTGTATGTAATTCTGTAACATAACACAAGCACACCTTATGACATTTTAGGTGAAATGTTCAAATTAAAACTATAAGTTATTAAACCCATATTAATACCCTACCAACTGCTCTCAAGCTGGCATTACTTCTGCCAGACCCTTTATATGCATATGTATACACTTAGACTGATTGAAGTTGATTGTACATTAAATTTATGGGCAATGGTAGGTGATGAACAGGTTCTGCACTGCCTGACAATTCACCTAACCTTCTGAAACATGTGTGACTCTATCAAGTTTAGGATAACCTATTCATATGTTCCCACTATGAGAATATGATGACAATACCTAGCTCTCATTAAGTGTTTGGCCTGTAAGAACTCATTGAATCCTCTTTACTAGTCTAGAAGATAGGTACCATTAATATTTCCATTTTAGGGATGAGGAAACTGTGTTACATAAGGTTGTTTAAATAGCTTATGTTCTCCTGCTAGAAGCTCCAGGAGGGTAATGATCCAATGTTTTGTTTTGTTTTTTCCCCCAGTCAATCCTTGATCTGTTTGTAAATTTTACACTTTTATACACATCTTTCTAAAGCAGGGATTCTCAGCTTTGGCACTACTGACATTATGGTGTGGATAACTCTTTTTTGTGTTGAGAGTTGTTTTTATATTCGTATAATGCTAAGCAACATCCCAGGCTACCGCCCACTAGACACAAGTAACTTCCTACCCCCACTCTCCCCTCTTCCCTGCCAGCTGTGACAACCAAAATGTCTTCGCACATTGCCAAATGTCCCCCAGGTAGAACTACCCCTGCCTGGGAACTTCTACTCTAGAGGGTTGTGTTGGCTAGAGTGGTGAAGGCACTGTCTACTAGGTTACCGGTAAATGAAGATGCCCTCACCCATCTTTCTCAAAGACAACGGCAGTTCCCACAACAGAGGGCTTGATCTGAAAATCAAATTGCTTTTGTGTCTTTAGTCCAACAGTAAAATTAACTTTGGAGTAAGGTTCTTCTATAGCTCCAGAAAGCATATTAGTTTCATATATCAAGATGCTGTTCCAATTAATTAAAAAGTAATAAAGAATGGTTTCATCTACTGTTATTATGTTTCACTTTTTAAACACTCATCTGTGGTTACTGCCTCCTTTAAAAATAATTAATTTAAAACTTTCTATTTAGGTGCTTGCAGAAGATTCTAAGGTAAGCATTCTGTTTACCTTCTTCCATGTAGAATATGAACCATGAGGATTTTGGCAGGCTACTATGTAATTACTAATGTCATTTAAAGGCTGATAGACACGAAAAGGTTGCTTCTGATTCTCTACTCTGCTTGAGGGAGGTGTGATGCCACTATCTCCCTAACTCGGAACAGATGTCACCTCAGCGCAAGACAACAAAATGGCATTTCTGGGCACTGAAGCAGCAGCACAGTGTGAAACACTATCCAACAAAACTTACTAAGAACACCACTATGTTAGCTCACTGCTATGCAAAGCAGACCTGCCAGCAACACCTGGCCTGTGTGCAAATGGCTTGGTACAATTGAAGAGAAAATGGAAAGCATCTATTCTTAATGTCTTTGCACTTACACTTCCAAAGGTTCCTCTGCCTTACCTCCCTTACCAACTTAAGGCAGAGGTACAACGTTATTCCTCTTTCGATTCAGGTATTACCAAGTAAGATGCTTTAGATACACAGACATATAGAATGTCTACAGGGGAAATGCTCAGGGTTGACTACCTGGTAGTGTGTTGTATATTGAAGGAAATGCTGCACTGCTTTCTGGATGCAAAGCAATAAGAATAATAATATGTAAATTGATGTATCAAGATTTCTGAAAGCTCAGCGTTATTTCCCCTAGCCCAAAGATTTCACCTCGCCTTATTAACTATTCTAACAACCCTGCCTCTTTTTTTTTTGTTTGTGTAATTCTTGTTTCCTCCCATTTAGCACATAGAAAAAAGCATTAGTAACACTCTTGGTTTTAAATGAACCCTATTAATATTTGCCTCTGCAAGGGACTCTGGGATAATTTTGATAAATGTGGCCATGAAGCTGATCTGACAGAGCTAAGTGTGATGTTTGCGTGTTCATGGGGAACTGTTTCATGCACAAGAGGGGGACAGACTGAGATGGGGAGTCTGACCGGTCTCTATTTCTGAACCACAGAGAGCAACCTAAAGTAGAAATGTAATTGTACTTTAAAAACCTAATCTGAGGGGAGGAAATTTCAGGGGAGAATGGGAAGGGTTTACAGGAACAAATATAAAGGACACATGGACAAAAACTAGGGGGGTTGGAAATGGGAGGGAGGAGGGGAGGGATGGGTGGGTTGGCTGGAATGGGAGTAAAGGATAGAAACTGTACTTGAATAATGATTAAAATTTTTTAAAAAAAAGAAAAAAAACCTAATCTGAAATCATAACAAGCAATCCTTGTGAAGATAAAACAAACCCCACTACTTTCTCATCAGGAGGTTATTAACATAAGAGAATCCTCAGCTCTCACAGACCTGGCTGACCGGACCCAGAAAGCTGCACGGGAGGGTAATGAGAACAAAACCTGTGTGTTTAGGAGAAAAAGAGGTGAACACAGTGTGTATGGGGGAGGGGAAGCTCAGGCTGCTTTTCTGTTTGTATTCCCCTAATGGTGGAAGCTGTCCCTGAAATGCTAGATGCCTACAGTGGTAGGTGGGAATTATATTTCTAGAATGGGTAGGAAAACAAAACAAAAACAGGCTGCCATTTCTGAAAAAGCTTTATAGCAAATGTCGGAAGTTCCTGGAAATGGGATCATTCCATACACTTGGCTTGCTTAAGGAGGGCCTTGTGAAGTTTGTTAGCTTTAAAATAGAATATATAAATAAATGCTGTGGTATTAAAGGCTTATAAGCAGCAGAAAAACAGTTATTATGTTAAAGGATCTTCTAGCCTAAGTAAGATGAAACTCCAAATCTGGGTACACAGATAAAAGAGAAAAATTTAAGTTCTTTCAAGAAATGCCTTGAAATATTGCCCTTTATTTTCTTTGGTGTTCTAGGATTAATATTTTTTACTTTTTAAAAATTTTGTTTTTAATTTTTTAATTACAGTTCACATATACTATTACATTAGTTTCATGTGTACAACATATATATATATAATTTACATTTTATACATATATATGTATATAATTTACACATTTATATAACTTACAAAGCAATCACCCCAGGAAGTCTAGTACTCATCTGACACCAATCTGTATTAATTTTTGTTATGAGCTTTGACCATATTTTGGGAACAAGTGTTCACTTTCTTAATGTAAAATAAAATTTCCCAGACAATCACAGTGGCTGTGAAGAGGGCATTGTCAAGGAATAAGTAGGGAGTGAAGAAAGTAGTGATTGTGGTTTGGTGATAATATTTTGGGAAGAGATGGCAAACCTGAGAGAAAATGATAATAGAGTTAAAAAAAGTATAAAGCCACAAACAGCTCAAAAAGCACTTTGGGGTGGTGAAGGTAAAAGATTGGAATCTTTCAAAAGTTGAATACTCCTTAACTGTTTCTGAAAAGCAGAATGGAAAGGTTGACGACATGGCTATTACTTACTGAGCATGTGCTATAACAGCAAGCCTTGTTCTAAAAGCACGTCATTTAATTACCAGATTCTTCTTGAGATGTAGATATTATACCTACTTTACACATGATCAAACTGAGGCTCAGAGAGATAAACCATGATGAAAAATATTAGTAAATGACTTCACTCTCATAGGGCAAAAATTCTGGCTGAAATTTAGGGCTTCCCAAAGTCCCACAGCCTTCCGGATATAGGCCAGCCTAACTTCAGTTCAAAGGCACTCATGCTCTTGATGATTTGACTCTTGTATTAGGAGATGGGAAACAGAAATCCCCTTTGAAAGCTGAAGTGGGTGTGTTTTGCTACTTAAGTCATTCTCCATCCATATAATTTTCAGTCTTTCTCTAAAACTCATATAAGGTGACTCCATTAATATTACATTTCTTAAAATTTAAAAGACACAACAAAGCTGTATTTTTGAAGCTGACATGATTCTTATTTTGCACTTCATTGCCTTTGGGGTGGATGTAGACCTCCTGTACTTAACTTGGTTGTGGGAGCCTCCACCTGGTAGAGGCATCTCCTTCTGGTGGTCCAATCAGAACCCATTAAGCACTGAGGTAGACTGCCTGGAAGTGGAAAATACAGAGTGCGGAAGCTCAGTTTGGGCTACATGACTTCACCTTTGAGGGGAATAAAAACAACCCAGAAAAAAAGAACTTAAAAAAAAAATACAGCCCACACAGCCCACAGAGCAATTGTTCCTGCACAGCAACTCTGGTCTAATTGATTTGGACAGCACAGCTAATTTTCCCTCAGACATCTGTTAGCACACATTAGTGGATGTCGTTAGGTAGATGGGGACAGAGCTCAAAGGCCCTGGTTTAGGAGACTGGAGCAGACGGAGGAATGGCAACAGATAGAGACTGCCAGCACCCCAGCAACATCAGATACTTCTGCCGCAGCAACCCTGAGCGGAAATAGTAATAGCTAGAAAACCATGGCAGTCATGCATAACAGTCTGAGACTTTATTGTGTTTCGCCAAATAATAGGTGTTTTTTGAACTTCCAAGGGCAAAACAAAGGTGCTCCAGATATCCACAGAGCCAAAACACACATTAAAAAAAAAGAACAAAACCCAAAAACCAACAGCATTGTCAATGCCCTTCTATCCTATCCCCACATCATTTGCTCCTGTATTTCAGACACTTGCATGCAGTGAGATCCAGGGCTCACTCACACAGCAGCCAGGCCAGTGATCAAATGCTGGTGAGGTCAGAGTCATTCAAGACATCTCCCACTGCAAAGCGCTGAGAGAGAAGTCCTGTTTTATTTATTCTGTTTGATGCAGCTGTTTTCAGATACTTAATGTTTTCAGATACTGATGCCAGAATGCAGTTCCCATCCTTCTTTTGCAGTTGAGCAAGTCAAAAACTTCTAAAGCCCTCGAGGAAATCCTCCATGGGCTGGTCTATGCTGAAGGCTACTTTGCCAGTGAATACATTTAAAAGATTGTGATCCTCTTCCAGAAGCAGTATGTTATGCACTGCAAATAAGCTGAAGAAAGAAAAGACTGCATCTTAGTCTGCAACAGAAAAATTCTACATACAGTCAAGCATTTCCATTGGAGCTACAGACAATCTTTCTCTCACTGCTCCTGGCAACCTTTACAACACATCTAATCAGTTCACTCCCCTTTGAAAATCCTTACTTACCCTAGTCTGCAAGGCAGAGTCAAATATCCTTCGCAGGGTGTTCAAAATCCATCATATGTTGGTGTCAACTTATATGTTGGTGTCAAGCTGATTTTTCCAGCTTCACCTCCCCAGATTCTTCTCAATGTTCCTCTTACTCTATTTAAAACAGACTCTTTGCTGTTTCTAAAATGTCTCAGCCAATTCCACACCTGTGTCTCATTTGTTACTCTAGACTACCTGACAACTCTGGCACATCCTTCAAAGCTCTGTACCGTATCGCTTCCACAGTGAAACCTCTCCCATATTCTAGAGAAAGAGTCTTTCCCTCTCTGTATGACAACTGGGCTTTGCTCGTGTTTCCACAGATCTTATCACACATTATATATTTGTTTGCATTTCTAGACTTCCTTCTCCCCAACTTCCCTGTTTAGAATCCATCCATACCTATTTATCCCTTGATAGCAGGGATATACTATCAGCCATCTTTGAATTTCCCTGCTTTGAATGCACACCTATTTGCCCCTTGATAGCAGAGCTATTGTCAGTCTTCTTTAATTTCCAAAATCTAGCACAGTGCTTGGCATATGGTAGGCCCTTAATAAATATCTGTCAAAGGGATGAATTTATAAATAAACTTTGCCACTAAATACAACTGTCTCGGTAGCAGATGGTACAGTGATTAATTGTTAGAGAAGAGTATTGATGATGGAACTTTTGAATGACCAGGTCCCTTTTTCTTGGTAAAACTGACAAATATATTCATCTTGAAAAACATTGTCATGCATGCACATTTCTCACATGAGATGGCAGAGAAAACAATCACCAAGCATAATGTCCTGGACTGTCACCAGTCTACCAAGGAAAGAATATTTTGGGCAGCAACAGTTCTGAGAGCTAAGTTATGGTGAGTTATATCTGAGACCTTGAGAAATGATAAATTAAAATAGACTAACAAGAGACAATGCATACAGTACCCATAAAAGCATATCTCTGAGCAGTGTGACTTAGCTATGGATTGGCCACCAGAAGAATTAATTAATAAAAAAAGTTACATAACTTACATTGAAGTAGGTCAAAAAATATACATGCAACAGTAGTGTTTCCTGTGAGCTGCTTTTCCTTCCATACTATTTCAGTGATAGAAGAGAGGAGAATAACGTTGAAACATTTATTTAGCACTTATTATATATTGGGAACTATGTGAAGCCCTATTATGTTATTTTAGACAAGGTATCATCCCCATTTAAAAGACTGAGAATTGAGGTTTAATGAAATTATATCACTCAGCCAACTCACAGATCTACAGCTGCAGTCCCAAAACCAAACAAGTGTTCTGTTCTCAAGGCTATGATTCCTTCTACTATGCCATCACTTTCTCTCTCTTTTCTCCATTATGATGTGAGACAGAATAAAATATGCAGAGAAGACACAGGAATTAAAAATAAAGAGGGCCAAGACAGCTGAAAAAAAAAGGGGTAAAAGGAAGTTCAGGAATGGGGGAGGCGAGGGTCACTGCTAGCAGTAACTCCTGTGGGAGCTGATAGTATAGAAATCGAGCTGAGAACAGAACCTGCTCTTGGTTCACTCTCCAACAGTGATTAGGAGATGAGAAGCACAGTGGCTGCATTATAGAGGACTGCAGGGCCCTGCTGGCGCTTGAAGCCAGGGGTGTCCATCTGTCCTTGCTTTAATGGGATTGATCAGGCTTTGCTATCTCTGCTTTCTGCCAGACAGAATCAGAAGGCATCAGTGTTAGTAATTTGGGAGCAGTTTTTGGCTACATAAGTGGCTGTTAGTAGAATTTATGGACAGTAAAACTCGATTTAGGGCCAGCCTGTAGCAAAACCAGGGAGTAGGCAGTTCATCTTCTGTATGTCCCTAACTGTTCCATTCTTCCCCACGACCATTAGCCTGGAAAGAAAGTATTTGAATCATTCCAGTAATAGATAGCAAGGTGTTGGTGTCACCTGCCACCTCTACCCTCTCCCAAGTAAAGGGTATTTGCCTTTACACTTTGTCTTTAGTTCTGTGACTGTGGAATAGTTGCAACAGAGGTTATAGTAGGGTGATTACTTATATAACCACCTTTGCTGACTACTCACAAAGCTGCCATTTTTTCTTCTTCTATTGATTGGATTTCTAGCTGCTTCATGCATTAACCAAATCGTATCATCTTTGATCAATTAACCATTTTTGTGAATAAAAATAATTCTAGATGCATAAAAATGCACTTTCAATATCAATCAGCCTTCAGAAATTAGATAAAAATGCAAGTGTTTTCACTTTATGTTCTATTGCATGTGTATTTTAATCAAAACCAAACACTGAACCAAAACAGACAGCAAAGTCAAGTTAGCTAATACATAGGGTTTTTATCTGAAAAAAAAAAAAAGTCAAAGGTCCTGCTCACTTACCCTACTAAACAGAGACTGTATCTCTTTAAAGAAAAGATGAAGGAATCATTCTTTTACTGGAAATCTTCCATTTATGCACTGCTTTCCATCCCAGATACCCCCTGCTCTGTGCCCTGGAAGGCTGACCACATGAATTATGTCAATGGTGTCTTTGCCTCTGGCTTCCAGTGGGGATGAGCCAGTGAGCAACATAGCTGAGAGATTTGAATGTGGTCTAGGCATTTATTTCCCTGGCTCCAGCACTGCAGTCTCCCACTCTGCCTCCTAGCTCTTGACAGAGGCTCTCTGCACACAGTTTTCTTATTTTCTGGTTTCTACCCTCTCTTCTCAGACCTAGAGCTGAAAGCTTCCTGAAATTCTGAGTCCTGGGGCACTGTACTGTCCCTTGTAATTTTCTTACCCCTGCTTCTTGCCCAAATATTAAAAAACATTCTCTATCAAACTCCTTTGAAATTATCCAATTTGAGTGTGCCATCTGTTTCCTGTAGGGACCCTGACTGATTAAGCCCTATAACTCAGATTTACCTTTATTCTGAAGCCTGAAAATGGTCCTTAGGGAAATCAGAAAGAAAAAAAAGCTTCTACTAAGTTACAGGGTTGAAAATGGGCAGTTTAGCCTAGAAAAGCACCAGGAAACCAGATGAATTTCTTATGCCAGATACTGGCCATTATAATGTGACTCACATTCACACACTAAAGCATGCTTCCCGGCCAAAGTTTTAATAGCAAAATAAAAGGTTTGGAGTCAGCTTTGCTCTCCACAGGCCAAGGGAATATTTCCCAGTTACTTCTAAATGACTTCTTGTTTAAAAGATCCAAAATATGAGTTGCTATGAAATGCTTACTTTTTTCCAACAGCCATAAAATTCATTTGTATCAGCAATGTGATCAGTGACACCTTGTGAAGGATAAACTGGGCCTCAGAAAGCCACAGTGCTGGGCACACTGAAGTCCAGAATCACAACATGTCTCCAAGCAAGAATTCCAGAAATTCCACGAACGTGTTAAATAATGAAAGAGCATAAAATATTTGAAATGGTAATATAATGGAATCTTCTTCCATGACTGCCTCCAGCAGAAACCTGGTGTGAGTGGCAGTGCGGGACATATTTGGTAGCCTAATCCCTCACCTTCCCCCCAGCAGTGTGGAATTTGCAACAAAACAACAACAACAACAATAACAACAACATCAACAAAATGAAAGAGCTTTGGCAAGGCACCTGGCACAGTGAAGCATTAAGGCTGGCCCAGGAGCAGCAAGGTGAATGACGGTGACCTCCCTTGTCAGGTTTTAGCCTCCTATACATTTGGCAAGAAAAACGAGGCCTTAAAATAGCTTTTCTGCAGGTTCCATGTGACTTGTCACTGGACCCAAACAGCACAAAAGGGATGATTAGTGAGGCAAAAAAAAAGAGAGGATCTTCTCCTGAGATGACTTCCAAAAGCTGCTTCTTATAGCACAAATCTCCCTTTGAAAATGCAGAACTTGCTAGGAAAGGCAATACCATCTCCCCTTCAGATGATTAAATTTTGCTTGAGAATCCCTTCCCCCCCCCCAAATGAGGATCACCAACCAGCTCCAACAATCTGTACTTCAAGGAGGAAATGAAAATTTAAAGGACTATCTTTCCTCAAATCTATTATGCTCACCTTCTTTCCCACTGGCCTTCAGCAAAGAATCTCAGCTGCTTCTTCACAGAGTTGTGAGCAATCACTTCTTGACTAGCTCTGACTGCCAGCAGAGTCACAGGGATGTCGCTTCCAGTTTAGGTGCCCACACAGAAGGTGATGAAGTCCCCATCCATGTCAGAGCTACCAGTTGAGAAGCACCATCAGCAGGTGCATATCTCTGAAATGGTGCAGGGGTCAGGGGAACAGGGTGATTCAATTTTCCCCCTGATGGAGTAAAATTGCTCCCTGGGGGAACACAAGTGGAATGGCTGTCATCCTACCACCAACTGCTTCGGAACTTCCTTGCACCCATTTATGCAAAGAACAGGAAAACCAGGAGATGTGCTAAGATGTAAAGTAAGATAAAGAAAATAGAGGGAGTAGGGATTTAAGAAAAGAAAGGGGAGTGGTAGGAAGAGAAGCCATGAGCTGACGAATTGCCATTCCAGGCTGGTCAGTGATCCAAGTATTCTTTCAGGACACTGGACAATGGTCAACAATGACTTCTTCACAACAATTCCTTCATCGATAGCTTATGATAATGGACAAAATCCTCTGTGAATAGAGCCAGCAATGAAGAAAAAGAAGAGGAAGAATATGGATGAGAAAATAAGACTATAGAGAAGAGGAGGGGGAAGAAAGAGAGACACAGAGAGTGAGAACGAGAGAGAGGGAAAGAGAAAGAGAAGCACACAAACATTCTAATTAAACCCTTAGAGGAAAATAGAGAAACATTATATGTGACTTTTGTTTTATTTCCCTTGTGTTCCACAGAACAACTTGAGTTGTAGCTTTCATAAATAAGTACTTATTTTAAATTAAGTGAACAACCATACATATAGCATTTACATTTATTATAAGGACTGCTTCCTCTTGTCTGGCTTTATGCCTCTAGGGTACTGGTAGGTGGACACCGTGCCAGTGAATTCATTAAGTTCAATGTTAAAGAATGATAGGATAACAAGACAAGATATCCTGCAGAAGACTTGTAGTGTTTAACTTCCCATTAAGAAGAAATTATGCATCTGCTAGACTAGTAGTTCTTGGGCATTTGGACTCCATTACCCAAGACACTGCTTTTGGAGAGGGTCCACACTTGTGCATTTTGGTAGCAAACAAGTAAGTGTGATGTCATGCAAGGTCCTTATGTGCTCCCGAACCTATTTCACACCTCATTGCTTAGCTGGATGGAATTTGATGGTACATGCTCTTTGGTCTCTCTCATGTGGTAGAGAGAATCAACCAGTTCTGAAGCAAAACGTGTGTCATTAAAGGAAGCAGAGTGGAATAAAGAGTGAAAAGACTGGAAGTAAGATCAGGGTAAAGTATCTGTATTCACAAGTTGTTCTGGCTCTGAATTTGTGGAGAGGAAAGGGGCACATTCACTCTGTGGCCTGTGGCACTTCCTGTTACTGTTGCTCACTGTCACCAAAAATAAACACTCTTAGTTCACAACTTCAAATATAGATCTCCATTTCATATCTGAGAACTATATATCCCAGTCCTAGCTCTAGCCCCAACTGTAAAAGCCAGATGTTCAACTCAATTAGATCATGGTTACAGAGCTCCTAGGTCAAGGGACTTTGGAGGAAAAAAAAACAGGCAATTTACTCATGATTTTTTCCTATGCTCAGTGTTCTTAAAACTGAGAGGTGACGGGCATATAGACAAACATAGCACAATGAAATTGGTGACACTCTGAAATAAAACCAAACTATTCATAAAAGTATTTTGAGGAAGGAGAGATCTTAAAGATGCTGAAAAAGTCTCTTTGAGGATGCAGCATTTAGAATTTATATGTATGGCCCATGGACATGAACTAAGGTGGGGGATGATGGTGGAAGGTGGTGTATAGGGCTGAGGGGAATAAAGGGGAGAAAAAAATGGGACAACTATAATAGCATAATCAATAACATAGATTTTAAAAAGATCAGAAATATTACATTGAATGGGTGAAAAGGAAATTCTTGGTTGAGGAACCCTTGGTATGAAAAGGTTCAAAGATGGTAAAGTTTGTTTTTCAGGGATATGCAAGTCATTTGACTGAAAGTGGGGAATGTAAGTAAATGTAACAAGTGACATGGTGGGAATGGAAGGTTACTGAAAATTCATGGGGAAGATGAAAGCCAGGCTAAAGTGTGCTACTTCATTCAGTGGGTCATTCAAGTTCTGTGCATAGAAGAGCAACAGGCATTAGTGTGTTTTTGAAAGGCAGCATGAATAAGGAGGCAGATTGGAAGGTTTTAGATTAGAGGCAATTGGCAAATTTGCTTTTTTTCAGTCCTAAACACTTTGTTTCACTTTTGAACACTTTATTAGTTTTCTGTTGCTGCTATAACAAATTACCACAAAGTCTATGGCCTAAAGCAGCATAACTATATTATCTTATAGATTTAAAGGTTGGAAGTCCGAAATTGGTCTTACTGGGCTAAAATCAAGGCATTGGCAAAGTCGTGGTCCTTCTGGAGGCTCTAAGGGAGAATACATTCTTTGCCTTTTCTAGTTTCTAGAGGCTGCCCAGTTCTGGGCTCTTGGCCCCTCTCCATCCAATGCCAGCAGCTTAACATGGTCAAATCTCTCCCTGACTCTTACATTCTGCTTTCAACATGTATCTCCTTCTCTGACTCATAGGACTCTTGTGATTATTACTCTGGGATAATCTGAATAATCCAGGATAACCTAATACCAAAATTCTTAACTTAATCACATCAGAAAGTCCTTTTTCCCATTTAAGATAACAAATCACAGGTTCCAGGATTAAGATATGAACATCTTCAGAGTGGAGGCATTGTTCTGCCTACCAAGACATACTTAGCACAGAGTTTAAAGCATAAGAGGAGAGGGTGGAGAAGACACTCCAAGCATGGACTTCTAAAGACATGCCCTGAATGTTAGCCAGTTTCTTATAGGTGAATCAAAATAGTCCAGGAGGAAAGGACTTCAGTCAGAACTTTACTGCCCTACTGACATACTTAAACTATTTTGCATTAATACTTCTGAGTGACACTGAATAAAGATTTAACAAGAACACAAAAGATTGCATTCATTTATTGTCAAGAAAAAGTAGAAAATTAATTTTTGTAAAAGTAGTGAATGAAACATTTGAAAAACTGAGATCATTCTTCTGCCTTTACCTCAAAATTTAGCAACAAAGAATCTGACATTTATATTCACATATACTATACGTGACTCTGTCCTGTTGCAAGATCAAAGAACAATAGTATTTTGCGTTTGGGGTACTCCTTTTTGGGGGTTGAGGCTTTGAAAGGTTTGGGAATTTTTCCAAATCTCTATTATATTTCCTATGCTCCAGGTGCATAAAAATATATTCTGAAACATGAGTGTAGATAATATGAGAGTGTAGTACAAAGACTCTTGGCCTGGGATTCAGGGAAACACCATAACTGTCCCTGGTTTGCTGTATGGTCAGGACCAGACTAATGAATATTTTCATGTTTAAGTTTTCCTGTGTTACTCAAGTATTAAAAAAAATGTTGCCTCTAGGTATGCTATGAAGATGTTGTGGTGTGAAAAGAGATAATACACCAGAAAGTCCTTTCAAATAAAGTTCAAAACCAATGGAGGTTCCTGTCCATTCATTGACCATGTGCTATTTCTCATGCACCTTCCTATACCAGGGATACAGTGATGATAACACGAGGACTAAAGACAGGAGTGGACAAGCAAAACCTGGAAATAAGTATAGAGGCTCGTGATCACTGCTGTAAAAGAGGTTTAGAAATTGTGTTCACATACCTTATTTGGTAGTTGAATGGTTAGAGATAGATATGATGGTGGGAGTCTGTTTTAGAATGATGATGGCAAGCATTCTCTAGAAGTCAAAGTTGAGGGGTAATGTCTCCTTCCCCAGTCTTTTGTAAATACTGATCTATCTCATACACAAAAATATGAAAATGACTACACTGGGCAGCGTCTTCAGCCTGCAGGTAACCTAATGCAGACAAATAGGGCTCTGTGGAGTTCACTGCAGACCACATTTCTCAGTACTGGCTCACCCTGGGACCTATCCCAGGATCAGTCATATTTCTCATTCTTCATATGTGTGTGAAGGGAGTAAAGAGTTATTGGAGAAAAGTGACAGTGAATCCCATATGCTTCCTTTCTAAATCACTTATATAGAAAATCTGCTTAGTCTACATGTCAAGAAGGGATTTTTTGAGCTAAGGTTGCAAATTCCATGTAGGTTCTGAAATTATGTTTGTTCTTACATCATCACTATTTTCAAAGAGTCTGCAGTTGGCGTATAACATTGTAACTAAGCAAAAGATGGGAAAGGGCCTATTTTCTTCTTACAGCTCTTGATTTAATAGGGCTATTGAGGCAGCAGCTACTTTAAGCCTGCAGACTTGCCTTATATGAAATACTATTTCTAATTCCACAATTATAAGGAAAGATACTAAGCTCTCAATCCTCACTCTGACACTGATTTTATTTACTAATTTTCATCTCTGGCATGTATTCTTTCCAAGAAACAGTATAAACTAGAGAATGGGATTGTTATATAATAATAGTATGGTAAGAGGTTATATGGAAATATGACCCATAACTAAAAATATGGTTCCAAAAAGTAAGCTGATAATATATAAAGTTATGATATATAACCCAGATATATCCTAATTGTTCTTATAATGAAAGATAGACAGCACAACATGTTATATAATAATATTAGTCAGAAATAAATATTCTTAGAAGAAGACTAGTTTAATTAACTCTAGACATAAAACTTATTTTTTTAATAACAAAGTTATCTTTAAGTTCAAAGAGGCAACTCTACAAAAAGGATTTCAGTTCCTCTTGCCTCAACTTTTTATATTTTCTTTGCTCTGTTAATGTCTCCTTTATCTTCCAGAGAGCAAAAATGCTTTAAAAAATCCTTTCTTTTCTGTGTTTGGAGAAAAGGTTACCAAGAAACAAATCTTTACCAAGGCATTAGGGATCTAGATTCACCATCCCTTGAAAAGATTTTAGTCATTGATCTGTAGATTCACTAGACAAATCTTTAGCGTGTATCTACCATGTACTGAGCAATATGCTACACATGGCATTTATATAGTGACTGACAGAGAGATAGCCTGATGTGCAATGTAAAGAAACACATAATTAGATTGAGCCACAAAGAATTCTAGATGCTGCCTTTATAAAGTTAGCACTCGTCTTCCATGCCAAAGCCTGAGCCTGGCTGCAACCCTTGTTGAGACCTCTTCTGAACAGATTTCCCACTGAAAGTCAAGATTCATTGACAGGCTAACTATTTTATTTGTAAATGCCGCAGGCCAACTAAAAACCCTTACTTTGAACATTGCTTTGTTAATTGGCAATTTTTAGCAATAAAGCAAAAATGAAACAGATAAGAAACTCAACTCCGTCAATCAGTTACTAGAGTATAGGCAAGACAACTTCAGTCTGCAAAAGTGTATTTTGGCATTTTTAGCTATAGATGCATATGTGATTTATTTGCAAGTAGAGTTGTCTTTTACTTTTTATCTGCCTAGCATCTTTTCTTTATAGAATTGTAGCCACCTGGTGAGATTATCATACAACTCATACAGCACTGGTCATCGCACTGAAGTTTCACTGACACAAAAATTGGCCATCTTACTTAAGCTAGCCCATCACAGTACTGTTCCACTAGAGAAGGAGTGGTTGGGTAATGAGTGGGCATGTGACTGAAAGAGTGCTGATCAGTCTTTCTTTTCATAGGCTGAAATGGTTGGAGAAGGAGAGAGAAGGGTGGTGGGGAATAGAGGTGGGGTGGAATAGAAATAGAGAGACATAGGAGATAGAGAGATTCAGAGAGACTGACTTATTTTCCTTCAGGGTCACCCTTCCACTTGTATGTTAAAACCCTGACTGAGAATAAGGTTAAGGTAGAAGAAATTATAGCTAAGAGGTACAAAGACAAATAGAATACTTATGATACCATTTGAACTTCTGAATCCAATCATGCTTGAAATTAAACTACCCCTCTGTTTTCCAGTAACATGATCCATACTTTTTCCTTTCTACTTAACTTATTTTGATATGATATTTTTTGCCATTGATTTATTCACTCTGAAAAATTAAAATATTATGGCTGTGGTTTTGAACATGCATACACATAGCTACACATATACATATACAAACATATACATGCATAAACTGAATTAAGTAAAAATGAATTTATTTTGCAAAATAAATCTGTTTTTGGGAAGAGGGCATACTGTATGTACATAATAAATCTATACCTCCTGTGTTGTGTGCTAACATAGGTATTTGAAGATGAATGGCATTTATTCTAGCAAAGCTATAGTGGGGTGTGATGGTACACTGGGAAGAGCATTCTACTGGGAATTAGAAGGGACAAAGTCTGCTAAATTTTCTATGTGAATATATTTCATTTTTAAAATCAGAAAAGGAATAAAGGCAGCTCCATTTTGGAAGTGAATTGGGAAGATCTGGGTTCTAGTTTGGATTCTGCCATAAGCTTGCTCTTTGATTAGTTTCCTTCTTTATAAAATAAGGGGGTTGGAGCAGGGGCTGCCACACCAGACTCTGATGACCGCTGGATATTTTAAGGAGCACACTGAAGGGTGGGATGTGGGAAAAACCAACAAAGTAGGGTTCCCATACCCTTCCACCCTGATCTATAAACCAGAGGAGCTCTAACCATTATTGTTCTTTTATCTACTAAGCTTGAATATCTGCTTTCAGCTAAAGAATTTCTGTGGTTTAAAATTCAGAGGAAAAAAAGTTTAAAACCACCAGGCTTGATGATCCCTAAATTCCTTTTGCTTTTACACACTCTTTGAAGTTAATCTCCAAATTAATGTTTTTTTCTCAGAAATGCAGTACCCTACTCACAGAAAATAACCATCCTCTATAATTGCTTTTACTTAATCCAAGCCTGTTGGTCATATTTGAATACTCAGAATCTTTACCTTTGTGAAGTATGGTATTTAAAATTTACAAAAAAAAAAAAACTTAGTCTGAGAATTCAAATTAGGTTTTAAGTATTCAGATTCAGAACATTTAAGAAAGAGAGAAAAGACAAACCAGATTTATATTACTGTGACACTAGGAAAGGAACTAACCACAGATAAATGGTGTTCATCAACTAGTAAAAAGGTTTTTGTTTATTTCTATCATTACCAACAAATACTGGCTCTATGTCTACTCTGTTCTCGACAGAATGATAGATCTCTGTAGTGTATGAAGGCCTATGACATGTTCCCGATCTTGTTAAGAACAGACATGAGCTTAAATATAACTACAGCTGCAAGGCTTCAAATGGTGTATGCAGAGATTAAATTTTCTGTCTGAACAAGAATGTAGTTCATTTCGCACCTGGCTAGCTGAAGTTTCAAATGATTTAGGTTTTATGCTAAAAACTTATTTTACTCCTTTTGTGAAGTAAAGTGGTAAAATATTTGGTCAATTATTTTTATTAAAGGATGTTTAATATCCTGTAGAGATAAGGCATCAGAAGAAGTACTAGCCTTTTGCCTTACCCAGCCCTCTCCAGTCACATTTTCGAAGGAACTAAAAGAAAGAAAAAAAAAACTAATATAGGTTGTGTTCCTTCAATTCTGTTTACTTTAGATTCCCCTTAGTATTTTGTTTTTCTAAGTGGAAGTGTTGTGGGAGAAAACATTTAGCTCCTGAGAATTCTGATGATGAAACCATTATTACTGTTGTTCTACTTTTCTGAGCTTTCTTCTTTCTTCCTCCAGTGTTTCCTACATCAAATATCATCATTCACCTGGGGAAAAGCACAGCACAGTTCCACCAAGGAATCAATAGGCCAAGCTGGTGTCTTCTAACATAAGAGTTTTCATTCAAATCTCAGCTGTGATAGACTAAAAGTCATGTACACACAAGTAGCCAAACAGATGTAAATGAGGTTTCTTAATTATTTGTCTGGATTTCCATTGACTGACATGGTTGCATCCCAGTTTTAGAAAGTGAAAAAAATCACCTGAACCCTCTCTGATGAAATGCATGTGGGAGCTTGTGTGAATCACCAGGAAGGGTAATAAGGAGCTCTGACTGATCCCACTGAGTTTGCAGCCCTGCTGCTGGAGAAATGGCTGGGATGCCACAACCACTTGGAGTTCTCCCTGAGTCCTCCATTCCTGGCTGAGCAAAGGAATTCTCTAATTTGTGTTACATAGAAATGCCTCCAGGCATAAAATGCTGCCAGTAATTATTCACTATGGGGGACTGGGAAAATACAAAGGCTTTCTTTGGGTTGTTCTCTGCCTCTCTTCCTTCCCTTCTCTTTCGTCCCTCCCCTCTCCTCTCCTTTCCTCACCTCCCCTCCGTTTCCATCTGCACTTTTCTCTTGCCAAATCTTTCTAGCAATATACTTCTTTACCAGCAGAGTTTGATGGTAGCAAAATAAAAGTCGATTGTGAATTCTTCTCTTTCCTTCAGCTCAAATCAAACTAAAAAGTTGGAAAAACACACGAATACATCACATTTTCTTTAAAGAAGTAACATAAATGCTCAGTGAAGTTTTACTAGCTAAGAAAACTCAAGCACTGATGAATAGATTGTTTCATAATCTGGGATATGGGATCTCTAAAAAGGACAGATTTCTTTTAAAGTTATTAATTTCACAAAATTTTAATGCCTTTAATATACAAGGCACTAGATACTTAAATAAAAAATAAAATACCACAATGAAAAAATAATAAATCTCAACCATATAGTTTACTTTCTACTAGACAGGAATATAGTTTTCCTCCCATATCCCTGGTTTCCCTTTCTGCAGTTTCACTTACCCAAAGTCAACTTCAGTTTGAAAATATTAAATAGAAAATTCCAGATATTCAATAGTTTGAAATTGTGTGACTTTCTGGGTAGCATGATAATATCTTGCACTGTTCCATTCCACCCCAGGCATAGTTGACTCATCCCTCTGTTCAGTGTATCCACAAAAGTGTTATCTGCCAGCTAGTCACTTAGTACTCATCTTGGTTATTTAGCTAGACTATTGCACTATCACAGTGCTTGCATTCAAGTAACCCTTATTTTACTTAATAATTACCCCAAAGTGCAATAGTAATGATTCTGGCAATTCGGATATGTCAAAGAGAAGCCATACAGTGTATGTATGTGTAGTAACAAAACACAGTATACACAGGGTTGGGTACAATCTGTGGTTTCAAACATCCAGTTGGGATCGTGGAACTTATTCCACAGTATTTCCCCATCAATTATGGGGAAATACTGTGTATAGAAGACATGAGACCACTCAGCCTCAAGTTGTAAGGGAAATGGAAGTATAGAGGATAGAGGCAGGGACTAGGAGAGACCCTGACACTTAACATTATCATTTTCATTTATTAACACTGATTATATTTTCCCCAAAACATTTTAATATTAATATTTCTACTTTGAAAATGAGTACACAGAAGCTCTCCTGCACAATGTACACAACTAGCAATGATCAGAGACAGGGCTCGAATACAGGCCTCTTGGCTCCAAAGCCATGTTGTTTCTAGCATGTCACATATGCATAGTTCACTTAATAGGATCTGATTTAAAATGAAAATGATACAATTAATTATAATAAAATACTTAAGTCCCTTTTCCTCAGGTGGTTGAGGGAATAGGCTGCCATGGCCAAGCCTTGATTTTAACCCATGTGTGGACGTGGTGCTTGTGTGATGCAGCCCAACCTGCACGGTGACGGGCAGAGTCCCATGGTGGCACTGAGATTGTCATTATTCCCTCATCTCCTTCAGGTATTTGTTCAAATATCACCTTAGCAGCTCAAATATCATTGAGAGGTCACACTACTGAAAATCGCAAACCTCCTCCCAACACACACCTCCAATGCCTCTTATCATCTTGCCTTCTTTTTCTCTGCAGCATTCTCACCATCAGACATACTGTTAGTTTTTCTTGCTTTGCATATGATTGACTGATTCCTTTTCTGGAATCTAAGTTCAATGAGGGGAGTTTTTAAAAAATCATTTGTATTCACTCTTCTATATTCAGTATCTACAAGGCACATGGAAGATGTGGAACAAATATTTATTAAATATATTGATCCATATTAATTTTTAAGGCAACATGAATAGCAAAACAGTTCAAGGATGTTATTCCTTTTCTCATAACCTATTTCATTCATTCTTCTCTGTAAGTGAGATGACTCCATATATGAAATAAGGACACTGGCCCAAAAGGATGATGATGTTGTTTCTTTCTCAGAAGAAAATGGACTGGAATTCTAGAGAAAAGAACCTCTAGCATATCTGTCTTGTTTGAAAATTTTATAAGAAAAATACATTCATGAACTACTTTAAAATTACATAGAAAATAAGTAAAAATAAGACAATAAAATAAAATCCGCTTCACTACAGTTACACCCTATTTTTCCCATTAAAATTTCTGTAAATTTTTCCTATTAAAATTTCTATAAAAGCTCCTGAAATGTCTTGCATATGATTGCCACTTAATGAACTAAGAATAAAATATTATTCAGTTAATAACAAGAGTAGTGTATGAACCACAAAACTATGTTACAATTACAAATATAAGGATGAGCCCTGACTGATGTAGCTCGGTGGACTGAGTGCAGGCCTGTAAACCAAGGGGTTGCTGGTTTGATTCCTGGTCAGGGCACATGCCTGGGTTGCGGGCCAGGTCTCCTGTACAGGGCACATGAGAGGCAACCACACATTGATGTTTCTCTCCCTCTCTTTCTCTTTCCCTTCCCCTCTCTCTACAAATAAATAAATAAAATCTTAAATATATATATAATATATATATGAGCAAGAAATGTTGAGATAAGGAATTTGTTGAGATATGACATGCTATTAATGCTTATAGTTCTCCAAAATTCAAATAGACAGAATCTCATCCATTCTCCCATGGCCAAGATATAGGAAAATCCTTGTGTTACTAGTTTTCTCTTTCAGAAAGCAATAAATTAATAAGTAATAGTGATAATACTAGTAGTTAACTCTTATTAAGTGCATATACTATATGAAGCAACTCATATATACACATATATGCATATATATTCGTATGTATGTGTATCTATATCTATCAGTCTATCTGATTTTTAAATAAGTTTAGATTTCTTGGATCCGAGCTTTGTGTACTTCACTGATTTTGAATAATTCTTCACTATTATCACTTCCAATATTTTTCTTCTACCTTTCTCTTTCTTTTCATTCTGG
>CM052539.1:105509921-105700894 GCA_028533065.1 Trachops cirrhosus | reverse complement strand
CTGAAATAAATAATGTATTGCCCCTTAGACAAAGATCCATCTCTTTCACTTGTGGGCTATTAATGCCAAGGACTGAATGTATGCAGTCTTTAGTTGCTCTGAACCTGGGCATGGTGGTTTCAGTTAACTTCAGTATATTCCTGAGGATAGATTCTCTGAATGCTAGACTGGCATGCCTTGGTCTTAATATAAAACCTGGAGTAAAGAGGACTTTTCTCAGTTCTGCTTTGCTCATGCTTAGGCTGAACTTGTGGACTTGTATTCCTTTCCCTTGGAGCAGAGGGACGGACCTCAGTTCTCCTGCCCTTCTGTAGATTGCCCCTGATATACAGGGGTGGGAAAAAGTAGGTTTACAGTTGTAATACAAATAATTATAATCATTAATAAATAATAATAAAGGAATAAACTGCCCTTTAGTATGACTGTAAATCTCCTTTTGCTTACCCCTGTAAAGTGAGCGTGAAGCCTAAAGGGCAGAATGTCTTTTGTCTCTTTGTTTACCTTCTTCTCAGACTCAAACCAGCCTTTTGCAAGTGCTCCAGAGTCTTTTGCAGCTGCCCTTCCCTCAGGGGTAGAGGAAATCTGCCTGGTGTGTTGTACAAAGCCTTAAATGCCTCCACCCAGACAAGTTAAGAACCTTAGATTGCTTTAACTAACACCTCTTTTTTAAAATCTTTTTTGATATTACTGTATTTGTTACAGTCCCCTATTTTTAATTCCCAAATTAGCCAACATTTAAAATTCCATATGTTTATAATTATCAAAACATTTGCTAATATTTTGTTCATTATTTTCCTTCTTCCTTTTAGGTTTACCTTTTCTCTGGAAGTAGAAAACATTTTTTACCCCCATGGAGATAGATCACTGAGGTCTGTGAATGTTATATTCTTCAGTGTTTATTGATTTGAAAATATTTTTTATTGAAGATATGTTCAAAGTCAACTTTATTCTTCACCATCAACAAAAAAAGTTAGCCTCCTAATTTTTTTCCTTTTTTTATTGTTGTGCAATTACAATTGTCCCCATTCCCCCCCCCCACTACTCTCCCCTGCCCTACACACCCCCACCTCCCACATTCAATCCTCCTCCCCTTGTTGTCTGTGTCCATGGGTCCTTTACATAATGTGTTCCTTGATGACCCTTCCCCTTCTTTGCCCTGTAACTGTGGTACATTTAAACAATGGAATACTACACAGCAGAAGGAAAGAAGGAGCTCCTATGCTTCACGGCAGCATGGATGGGACTGAAGAGCATGGTGTTAAGGGAAATAAGCCAGGCAGTGAAAGACAGAATACCATATGATCTCGCCTATAACTGGAACCTAATCAACAAAAGCAACAAATGAGCAAAATAGAACCAGAGACATGGAAATAAAGAACAAACTGATTTGAAAATATTTTTATTTTGATCTCACTCTTAAATATTTTTACCTGAGTTCATTTCTAGGTAGCTGACAGTTATCTTCCCTCAACTCTTTATAAGAATTATACTATTATTTCCAGAAATTACATTACTGAAGAATGGTCTTCAATCAGATTGACTGTTTTTCCTTTGCAGGCAACCTGCTTTAACTATGGATGTTTGGGGATTTTTCCCCTATTTGTCTTCTATATGTTTCAGTTGTATTATAATGTGTCTGGGTTTTTAAATATTTTTAATTTTGGTATTTTTCACTGAATATGATTCTTCAATCTATATGATGTTTTGAGATCTAAAAAATATTCAGACCCAATTTAATTAATATATCTCAATTCTTTGTATTCTCTCCTGAAAATTTATTACATGTATTTTGCAATTTATTCAATCTTTCATGTCTCATAACATTTTATTTTTAAAATGTCCCATATGTTTACCAACTTGGGATTCATTATGGGTAATTTACTCTGAACTATGTTTCACTTCCGTAACTCTCCTTCTGTTGTGTCTAACCTAGAACTTAACTCTTTCATGAAAGTTTTTTTAATACACCTGTTCTCTCTTGATATGCTGTTCTTGCTTAGTAGATAACTGTTTGGAAAATTTAAGCATCCTAATTTTAAAGTCCCTTTTAGAGTCTCCCATAATCAGCACTTCCTCATGTGTAATTGTCCTATACATTGGACTTCTGCATTACATTTAACAGCATCAAATTTTCTCTTGAGCTTTGTACATTTTAAATTTGTGAATTAATAATGAATGGAAATGATCCCCTGAATTAAGAAGCCCTAGGTTGAAGATATACCCCTATGGAAGGGGTGTCAAACTCATTTTCACTGGGGGTCACAGCAGCCTCGAGGTTGCCTTCAAAGGGCTGAATGTAATTTTAGGACTGTATAGATGTAACTACTTCTTAACAGTTTTAAGCAAGAGCTAGGTGTTCCTGCCAGATAGAAACAAGGTGCCAGGCCAGATAAAACAAGGTGAAGGGCTGATTTGGCCCTTGAGCCTTGTGTTTGCCACCTGTGCCCTAAGGGGTAGGGCCATGATTTTTTTTTGCTAAATATACATGATAATCATTGGCCTTAAACGTACTTTTGTATGTATACTTGAATGAACAATGTCTAAGGTGTGGTAATTCTAAGCCCAATATCTATTCATTTTTAATTATTTCTGTAAAGAAATAATTATGTTGGTATTAATGGGTTTCTCATCTCAGAACTAAGTGCTACCCAGACTGTTCTGTTCTGGGGCCTTGGATAGGGAGCTGGGATTCCAGACCCAGGTCCACAGTGACAACTCTTTCTTGGCTTCCAGCTTACAGTGCAGAGACCTGTTTCAGCAATGTCATTCTGCACCGGTCTCTCATGTCAGTTCCAGTTCCCACTTTTACATTAAAGTCTTGCCCCATAGCATAACCAGTTCTGCTACTACTGAGGGCTTCTACTTTTAACTTCTATTCATTACAGTGTGTTTTCCCTTGATTTTTGGTATCTGTAGGTTACCCTATTAGTTATAGGGTAACTCTCAAACATATCCTTTCCTGATGAGTGGATTCTATTGACTTGAAAAACTCCATCTTAAACTTGGTTGTTGACTTTATCATTGGTAGAGAAGAATTATTAAGGAACAATAACATTCCCATCATTTTTCCATTTAGCCTAAGAGGAGAGACAGAGAGGTTAGGGTTTATAACATCAGAAGTCATTTTATAGTTCAGTTAACAGCCCCATTCTCATTTATCTAGTCTGAATAAGAAGGCTAGAAGATCATAACTAACCTTATATGTTTTTTAACTGCAGAGATCACAAAATAGAATTTATTATATCATGACACATGGACATAATTTGTATATATGTGTTTATTTGTAAGGATTATTTATTTATTTATTTTTGGAGAGAGGAAGGGAGGGAGAAAGAGAGGGAGAGAAACATCAATGTGTGGTTGCCTCTCATGTGTCCCTTACTGGGGACCCGGCCTGCAATCCAGGCATGTGCCCTGACTGGGAATTGAACCATTGACCCTTTGGTTTGCAGGCCAGTGCTCAATCCACAGAGACACACCAGCCAGGGCATGTGTTTGAGTTTATACTGACATATTTAGTATGTTTAAATTGTGTTAACAAAACTACTTTTATTTTTAAGTACGTAAAAGTATAGCATAGTTATCTATAAACATTTGAGAAAATTTATTTTAGAAAAATATTCTTACTTCAATATGTAATTATTGTTCTCATTATTTTGAGAAAGTACTTTTGAAATTCTTTCCTAAGATGTTGGTATCTTGGCAACAAATATTTATTCACCAAGACTGAATCCCAATATTAATAATTAAAGTGTGTAATTGAGCTGGGTAATACAGTAAAAAATAAAACATTCATAAAGTAGTAAAAATTATTTTCCTATTGTTCATAAACATGTTAGTTAAAGAGAAGTTCTCTAAAAGGGGAAAACACTACAATATTCAAAGTATACCATTTAAATAGAATGGACTAACTTAAAGGATAAAATTTATTTGAATTTATAAGCAACTCCTATTGTTTATAAATTACTTAAATTATTTATTACTACTCATGTATCTGTAAATGTTTGTGTGTATGTGCACATATTACTGCCTTGGACTCAGAGTAAGTTTGTCTAATTTACTCTAAGCACCAAATGTGGATGTCTGTTTATGGCATTCTGATCCTTGGATTTGACAAACCTCATAAAGCATTTTACAGGTGAAATTGCTGCATAGTGTTTAGTACTATTTTTGAATTGCACACAGTACAATTCTTGTGATTCTTTACCAATTATGTTGTTAGAACACACTGAAAAAACAAAACATACAAAACTCTACTTGAGCCACTTTTTCTTTTAATGAGAAAATGAGATTATTTTCCCCATTGTCAAAGGCAATTCAATTCATATCAAGTTTCCACAGAATTAACTCATCAATCCTATGGCAAAAATAAATAGAATACTTGTGTATGTTGCTCTATGAAAACCCAGCATTACACTTAAAACATGAATGCAAAATCAAAGATCAATTAGAAAATGAAAATGTTTTAAATAGTGTCAGTTTATGAAAAAATCAATGAAGATAATATAGACCTTCCCTAGGTGTCTAATATAAAACAAGTTTTTTCTTCAGAATGCATAACATCTTAGCTAAACTATTGTTTCTTCTAAACCCTCTTTCCTCGAAGCATCTGATTTCTTCCCTCATACTTTGAAGCATCCTTTAATCAATTATTATTTGCTTTGCTCTATGCTATATCTTTGGCCAAATTCTAAGTAAACACAATCAATAAATGCTGACATAGAGTATTAAGTCAATAAATTATAGGCATATTTTCTTTCTTTTTAGGATTTGGTCTCAGGAGAACAGAGTTCTAATGAAAGATCAGTAGTTTACTAAAGCAAACATCATTAATACTTCTCAGAAATATAACCTTCTTCTTTTAAATGTCATAAACATTTGGCATTTTCCTGTACAAAATAAATGTTAAACTTTCAGAAACACAGAATATGAGTTCGTAACTTTCTTTACCCTATGAAAACTCATTTTGATAAAAAATTAAATATTTTCTTAATGTGGTAAAGTGGTAAAAAATAACCCAGTTGTGGCTAACATGTTTTGAAAGGAGATAAAATATTTTTAAAATGACAATAATAATAATGCCTGATATTACTTGAGCACCTACTATTTGTCAGGTAATGGGTAAAGACTTTAGGTTACATTTTCTCCTAATATCTACATGTGCACACACACACACACACAAGTAACTATAAGAGTGGTACTGTTGCATTCGCTCTTTAGAAAAAAAGAAACTAAAGTACAAAACATAATATACATCAAATCACATACCTAGTACATGAGTTAAAGAGAAATATAATCCATATATTGTCACCTGAAAATGTATGCTCTTAAGTCACTATGTACTGAAACTTTATGGTAAAGTTGGGAAATTTAGCAGGTCCTTCATCTAATATTCTAAATGTTAGGTTCAATATAATAAAAATAAAAATAATAAAATAAAATATTAAAAATATTTTCTGATGTATGAGCTGTTTTTTTCAGGTAAACATTTACTTGATGTATAAGAAAAGGATTCAGTAGCAGACTTTTTTCAGATATCACTTAAAAGATGACATTTCCAAAAAAAAGAAAGAAGAAAGAAGAAAAAAGAAAAGAAGAAGAAAGAAAGAAAGAAGAAAGAAAGAAAGAAAAAAAAGAAAGAAAGGATCTCCTGTAGACAGGTGGATTGCATTCACTTTGGAGTTTGTGGCTGATTCTGCAAAGGAATTCTGTGAACAGCTGTTCAGTCAGACTATATGACTAAAAGTGGGTTCAAATTATGCTAATGCCAAGCCAAATAAGCACATAATTAAAGATGATTAAAAACAACAAAATATATTCAGCATGAATGATTTCTATTATTTCATCAAATAATAATGCCTCAAAGATAGTTATATCTTCAGATTTTTTTCTGAATTACACATTCAATTTTGTTAACTATATTTGGTCAATTTTGCGACACTTGCTACTTGCTATAGCTATCTAGGCATTCAAAACTCAGTTCCAATGACTTATGCTGTAGAAGACACTGGCAATAAATACAGACTAGCCATGTGGATCACCCTCACTTTTAGCACTATTAGCATGAACTATACTTATTATCATAATCAAGTTATTCTTCCACTCCATTCTTCAAATGAGGCTGTAGTTCCTAACACCACACATTGCATAGGTATGCAAAGAACCATCCCAGCAAGTACTTTGTCTAAGCAACATCTCCAGATGGCTAACTCAAATTAAAAACTCCCAAAAGAACCGCTCACTATCTTTTCTTTATATCCTTCTGTGCTCAAGGAAGCTGCATGTTAGGAAAATAAGCAAACAAATAAATAAACAAAAATGACTTTTAGAATCAGACAGACCTAAGTTTGCATTATGACACTACCACATATTAGTTAGGTGAAATTGGGTGAGTTATTTAATTTTCTCTGTTTGCATTATCTCATCTGTAGGGGAGCTGAAAATATTCACTCTAGAGGGTTTAAGAGAAGTTTATAGATAGTGATATGAGTGTTTGGTACACATAGTGGGTTCTTCAAAATGGGAACAATTGCATTACTACAACATTCCATGACATTCTAGTAGACACAGAAGAAAACTCAGGTTCACTTTTAAATTGTTTATTGCTTTTCTAGTAAAATTTGAGTACTTCTGCCATATACATACAGTCTTCATTCAATAAAAAATTGCCCCATCTTCTCCTTCCATTAGATTGTATTCTAGATACCCTCTTTTTGATACTACCACTATTGTCCAGAAACTACCCTTAAAACATCCTACTTCAGATTATCTTTTCTAACACTAAAGATCCCACCCATCATTTTTACCAAATTAACACCTTATGATCTTAAGAAACTTGCAACCTCTCATCAAGTACCTTAAAAAATTTCTGTATGACATTCCCACCCTAATGTATTTCCCTCTAATCACCTACCACTGTCTCTGTTCCTAAAATCATTCTTTCCCATATATTCATTACCCGTTTTATCCATCTCTTGTTTCCTTCAAGCCTCTGCACTTTTTTTCCTCCAAAGCCCTCCTCCCCCATTGTTTTCCTGCTCAACAAACATTCTATACCTGATTTTCAAAAACCTGTGGAAATCCCCACTTGTTCCTTCAGGAACACTGTGAGATTACTATTTAGAAAAGAAGCCTTAGATGAGTGCATACATCTGCCTTAATAGAGCAATTCTTACCTGCTTAGTCCTCTGCAACTTAGGGGAAAGCATCAGTAACTCCCTTCAATGTCCAAATCTCACAATTCCCTCTTTAGGCTTCAGTTTGACCAAACGTAGTCCTTTAATGTCTTCCTTTCTACCTATGTATGATGCCTTAATATCAGAGCCTGCAGCCCCCTAGAGATCATATAATGTGTCTGCCTCAAATAGTAGCCTACGCAGAAAGATACTTCAAAATATTACTGAAGCTGATGAAGAGGAAGATGAACAAAAATGTGCTATTACTGGCTAACCTGCAAAACACAATCCTAAAATTCTAATTTTACTCAAACCAATTCTACTATCCCATGCCCAGAGGCACTCAAGCATCAAGACTGCACAGCTTACACACACTGCTGTGAAATTCAGACTCATAGAGCGGCCGAGGCATATAAATATGTAAATCATAGATGTATACAGATACAACCTTCCAATAGAGAACACCAGCTGTCACAGGCAGCAAAATCACTCCAAGGACTTGGCACTGGTGAATTGGTAAATACCCCCTGGTTGTTGCTACCCCATCAATCACGGGCCATTTGGCCTGGTTGCATTCTTGAACAGGTTTTCTCCCGCTTTCAACTCAGTTAAAGAACATTTTTTAGGGCAATGAAATAATCTGGTATAAATTTTGATCTGAGTTGGATATAGGAATTTATTATCCTCTGGACATATGCTTTTCTGCAACTTGCCATTGAAAAAAAAATCTGCATCCCTCTCCAACCCCTACCAAAAAAAAAAACACCAAATAAAAATATCAAGCTGATAATTTGTTTCTCTTTGTTTAAGAATAATTAGGAAAGATTCTGCTGGGATATGGGTGATGGGCAATGTGCAGAGTTTGGTAGTTGGTTCACTGTTTTTTTTTTCTCCCTTAGAGACTATTGAAGAACATTGGCCCAGAAAATTCTAGATCCTCAAGTTTTCCCAAGTGATTATAAAATGTAAGAGGAATGAGGAGGAGTGTGAAAGATAGAGTGGTATGAAAAACCTATGATACCCCCAAAGTTTATGGAAACTCCAGTTTAATGGAGGAGTAAATAAGAAATTTACTTCTCAACAAAAAACAAAGAATGGTTTACAACCATAGAAGCATTCTTAGAGAAGTAAATATGTCATCGATTTCAGATAGCAGTATTACCCAGCAGAGAGCTGATCAATGAAAGTTGCATACATTTTCAGATGCTTCTGGATATTAAAGAAAATACCATCTCTCCCTCCATAAACCATTTCATCCCAAAGAGTAATTTAAAATGTACCAAAAATCATTATCTGTTCAGCAACCAATCAGCATTCAAGAAAGTTAGATCTACCCTTCTTTTTCTGTCTTGGAACCATCTAACACGCTCTTAGTTTTGTTGTAAGCATTGTACAGTTCTTCTGACTGGATATTTGGTAGGAAATAAGTTTTCTTTCAGCTTTAATATTTTCTCATGGTAGCAAGTACCAGATGAGAAAACTGACATATTTCTTTGGAAAATTTAAAGTACTTAATAAGTATTAGATAGGTGATGTTTATTATACCTTTATAAAGAAGTTGATGGGGTTTATTGCTGTTTCAAAGACAGAGGGAACAGTGTACAGATATTTACAAAGATATGCTCCTTCCAAGCAAGTTAGGGTGATGAAGAATCACAATGAAAAAGACTACGATTTTGACCAACAGTCAATATTCTTTATGTGATTCCATCCTCCACTGCACACCTGGACGCTACTGTGAGAAAGTCAGTTCTAATCAATTATCAAGCATTTTCTGAACTTTCTATTTTCTGAAGTTCTATGTGGATCCAAAGAGGCACAAGGCACAGTCTGTTCATGCTGGGAGCTTTTACTAGTAAAGAAGAAAAGATATGTATTCAAATGGACAGGTTATAAGGTGGAATATGATGTGTTCAGAAAAAGATAAAATGATTGCAGTTGGGAAAAGAGAGCTTGCTTGTGGATATAAGATCAAATAAGCCACCAGAGAGAAACCACTCTACACAGAGTATGCAGGATAACTTTTTTTTTTAAACTTCAGTGAGAACTTGTTCTCCTCTGCTTAAAAAATTCAACTGACTTCAGCCACATGTGAAACACCCAAATACATCTCGCCAAAAGCACAACGAAATAAAATCCTAACGTACTTACAAGGTTCTGTGTCCCTCAGCACCATCCTCTTGCTTCCCATCCCTTTTTGGTCACTAGGTTCCAGCTTCTTGATAACATACCCTAAGTCTGCCTGATATCCTCTTTCTCATACTCCATGCCTGGCTAACTTGACTTTCAGAAATTTGGTGGAAGAACTTGATTATTCAAGATATAGGGCATGCACATATGGAAAAGTTAGTTTAGAAAAAATTTATTGTAGAAAAATCACTTAAAACAAGACTATTTTGTGTGTTGTTGTGAGAACTTGAAAGTTTTTGAGATAAGAAATGTTAATATCAGAGCTATATTTCACTAATATCTCTAAGTGATATCCAGGACAGTCTAGAATACAGAAATGTGGAAACAAGGGCTACCACTTCTCTCAACAAAATATGAGAAAGAGATAACACAGGTCTAAATTAGAGAATATAAGAAAGCATTATCTACAAAAATGTGTGACTGACTGAATGGAAGAGAGAGATGTAGATGGAGAAGTTAGAAATAACCCTGCTTTCAGAGAGGTCAATTGTGCCATTATCAATTGTACCTTCTTCCAGAAAGAAGAAGAGGAGATGCTTCAGAGGGAAAGATTAATTTTGACTTGAGTACATTAAACACAAAGTGCCTGGTAGATAGAAAAAAATACTTTACAATGTATTTCTGGACTAGAATTCTCTCTGACTCCCCACCCCTCAACTCCACCAAAAAAGAGGCAAGACTGGCAAGGAGACTTGGAATCAAACTATATAGATGTTACATTAAAGATGAGTTCATCATTGCTCTGGCTGGTGTGACTCAGTGGATTGAGCTCTGGCCTGTGTACCAAATGGTTGCTGGTTCAATTCCCAGTCAGGGCACATGCCCGGGTTGCAGGCCAGGTCCCCAGTAGGGGCCATGCAAGAAGCAACCACACATTGATGTTTCTTTCCCTCTCTTTCTCCCTTTTTTACCCTCTGTGTAAAAAAATAAACAAAAAATCTTTAAAAATAAAATAAAAGCTGAGGAAAAAGATGAGGTCATCAATGGACAAAATATGAAAAGGATGAAGCAAGGGCAGCTTTGATGAAACATACAGAAATAAGATCATATAACCAAAGAGTTTCAAGTTGACATAGTCTGAGAGGCAGAAAGAACACTAAAATAGGGTATAATTTCAGGAAATAAGAAAGAAAGGGATTGCAAAAAAACCCCTAGGGAATTGTTAGTAATATGACTAAATGGAAATCAAAGAGGCTCGCTGAAAAGATTGGCTATTTAGAAAGGGAGGGACAGTGGAAAGCTGTAAACACAGAGTAAGGAAAAGATTAGGAAACACTAGTTTGGGCACTGAGTTCCAAGTCAGCCAGTGATAAATAGAGAGAGTTCTGGAAAGAATGAAGACACAGCTGAGGTTAGCATGATTTTGTAGGCTACGCAATAAAATGTCATGATATCCCATTTTCTAGCAACATTTAGATGAGAGGGAAAAAATAATTATCGAAGTTATTCATGGTTAGGGACTACAGAGGTCATGTCAGATCAAACAGATTTGAATTTAGAGTGCCAGTAGGCAGGCCACTAAAATATCTATGGGCTCTAGCTTGGGTAGACAGGCAAATGAATCCAGTATGTACTTAGAGCAGCATCTAAGAAAAACAGAAAAAAAGGTGTTTTGTTGTTGTGGTGGTTGTGGTTGTTTAGTCTTATTTTTGTCTTGAAATCAGTATGGGGCTTAGAAATCTTATGCAGGAAATTATTTATTCTACAATTTTACTTTATTTGAGATTGACAAGGTCCTACTTATAAGAAATCTTGATCTTTGTTCTTTCTCCTCAAGACTTTGTAGGGTGTGTGTGTGTGTGTGTGTATAACATTAGCTTAGAACATTTTTCTTAGAAAGAATACATCTTTGCAAGGCATAAGAAATGAAGGCCTTACCATTTTTATAATAGATTACTTTATGAATTTGTTTCTACCATGAGAAAAAAGGTAGAAAAACAGACAAGTGAGGGAATGATCAAGGGTTGAATAAGGAAAAGATAAAATAAAACAGGTAGAAGCACCATATTTTCTCTCTGAAATATTTCTGGGTCTGTCATTTCAATAATCACGAGTTTATTATTTTAACAATTTTTAAGGTATTCTCTAGTCATTGTACACATACACAAACATTTGTAAACTAAACTTTTTCTTTTCACCTATAAAACAACATTTACAAAACTATTGTTAAAAGCTATTTTGGTCTCCTTCATTCTATCTTTTTTACCAGTGACTGTATGAGTGCATATGATTTGAGTGCATATTTATTACAGTTTACAAAACTGAGGTTATAGGTATACTGTTTTGTAAGCTGCCACTTCACTTAACCATACAGTATAAATATTTTTATATGTAATAAAATGTTTTATAAAGCATGATAGTCGATAACTGTTTAGATGTATGATTCATAGTTTTTAGTTAGAGGAAACTAAAAGCATCTCGGGCTGTCTTTTGTAGAAAGAACTTACTGCAACTCACATTCCTGGGAAGCCTGTGAAACCGGAGTGGTGCCACAAAATCACAGAGGAGGCATGACTGTGGGGGCATCTGAACATCAGATGGCACAGCTTTCACCACCACCAACATGGCCCTGGGTCCAGGCATTAAAAATTTTTAGAGACATACAAAAAAGTTCTGTCTACCTTGGGAAAATTTTCATTTCACATTACTTGTGTTGCCACTCAATAATTAAGTACTTCCATTCCATTAAAACAATAACACCAAAATGACCAAAAAAACACACAAACTTTTCTTTCATTCTCCCAAGTAAAGTGATATCAGTTTCTGCACTCAAGTTCTTCACATTGCTTATTTAATTCATTTGTAATTGATGTTATATTTTTGAAGTTTTGTGAATGGCCATTTTATAGTATATTTGTGTATTTATTATAACCAAATATAAAAACTATTGATTTAGCATATTTCTTCACATAACTGGACAACTTATGAAACTATTATTAGTGCTCTATTTTTCTATTAATGTATAAGAGTTTTTTTAAGATAGTAATTCTTTTAGCTGGAAATATTAAGTGTATTTCCTTCCTTCCCACAACTAAGTCTTTTTGCTTTATTTTCTTTTTTGAAAAATGTGTGATTACTCAGCAGATGGTTATAAATAATTAATAAAGGAAAAATAAAATTATATTTTTACTGAACAGCTACTCATGAAAATTAATACTGGATCTCTAAAAGATTTAAAAGTAGGAAATAAAGGAAAAGGCTGGAAAAACCATCAATAAATATGTATCTTACCTGTGTAAGGATGGTTTTCTTAGCATAAAAATGAGTTAAAAAGCATAAGGAAAAATGAATAAATTTGACTATATATAAATATATAAAAGTAAGAGAAGTGAGAAAATGATTTAAAAACAATATGTGTAACAAAGTTTTAATGCCATTGGTGTATGAATGGATTCTGACAGGTCAACAATCTTCAGTGAAACATCGATAATACAAACATTCCCATGTAGACTCACTGCTACTGGTGGTGCTAGTGCCTGACCAGGTTCTCTTTGTTCCCTAGTTTCTTGTATCAATGTCTATTAATAATTGCAAGTTTGAAGCAGGTGCAAATTTCAAGGTCTGGATCTCATGTCCAAGCCCTAGTTTTCAGAGTGTCTGAATTTTATTTCAGTTTTGACACTGTTTGGTAATTTCTACATTCCAACAATCCTAAAAGAGGCAAATTTTCTGAACACTGGGAAGAGGTTTGAATGCTGGGCAGCCAATCTAATCTCTTATAATAGTATTTCTTTTTATGAAATTAGTTTAACTACCTCATTCCTCATTCTAAACATTTAGGATGTTTTGCATAATTGTCTTTAAAAATAATTCTGTGATCATCACTTTGAACAAAAATCTGTAGTTTCATTTGGGAGGTTTTTATTTCTACACGTTCATGATGGAAGTGGAATTACCGGGTCAAATGATACAAGTATATTTTAAAACTTTGATAGCCATCTCTATCTTCCCCTAGTAAAGTTTCTACTAATTTACACTCTAAACAGGGAGATATAAAGGTGTTAGTTTTCTTACTGACTTTCTGATTCAGGTTAGCCACATTTTGTTACCCCTTTCTCAGTATTATTGGTTTTTAAAAAATAACAACTTATTGCTGTTTTACTTTGCATTTCCTTGATTATTAGTGAGGTTTTAATAGATTTCATCAGTTTGCTATTTCCATGGGAACTTTTGTAAATGGCACTATGTGCTCTGGCTGATGTGGCTAAGTGGATTGAGCACCAGCCTGAGAACCAAAGGGTCACTGGTTCAATTCTCAGTCAGGGCACATGCCTGGGTTGTGGGCCAGGTCCCCGGTTAGGGTGCATGAGAAACACATTGATATTTCTCTCCTTTTCTCTCTCCCTCCCTTCCCCTCTGTCCAAAATTAAATAAATAAAATCTTTAAAAAATGTTTGTTGTTATCCTCGCCTTATTCTGTTTTTTCTGTAGCACTGTTGAAATTGTCCAGTTTTTTTTCATGTTAAGAAAGATATCCTCCATATTTAGCTCAGTAAATTTATAAGTAATTAAAAGTTAAAAAATAGAGATAGATTGAATTATATTGTATATATTTTTGTTGGTTATTGGAATTATCTCACAATTTTTCTCCTTTAACTTTTTGATGTAATATATTTTATTTATATATATCTTTATAATGGGTTATGTTTGAAAATCCTGTTGATTATGCTATATTTAATATAATTTTGGATTTTATTTACTAGCTTTTAACCCTAATATCTACCTTAAGTATTATTATATCTGTTTTACTTTTGTTTTGAAATAATTGCAGGTTTACAGAAAAATTGCAAGAATAATACAAAGAACTCCCATATACTCTTTACCTGGAGACTTCATTCAAGTTTTGTCAATTGTTCCAATATCTTTTCTAGGAAATGGTCCATTGTAAGATTACATATTACACCCAGTTACCAAGTCAATCTGGGACAGTTCCTTTGTCTCTCCTGACTTTCATGACCTTGATATTTATAACATTAACAGGTCAATCTATAGAATGACCTGTAGAATGTTCCTATAGAATGTTCTCCCATTTGGGTATACCCAATGGCTTCTTATGATTAGACTCAGGTTGTGATAGAAAATTATAGAAGTGATGCTGTATTCTGCTTATTGCATCCTATCATTTGGCACATGTTGCCAATTTGTCTAATTACTTGCAGTATTAACTTTTAATGGTGTTGGCTAGATTTATTTATTTTTGTACTTTTTATTTTTTCCTGTTGGTACTTACTAAATAGTTTTTAGGGAGCTACTTTGAGCTTATGTAAAAATCTAAGTATTTTATTTTCACTACCTCATTTCATAACGCATTGATGTTTTTTGCCTGGGTTAATTATTTCTGCAGTGGTTGCCAGGTAATAATTTTCAAATTCCATCATTTCTTCTACATTGATTAGCTGGCATTCTATTACAAGAAAGTTATATTTTAACTTTCAATAACCATTGCTTAAGTTATACCAGTATTATACCATATTGCTTTCATGTATTTCAATACCCAAGTTGTCCCAGAATTGGACAGTGAAGTCCCTTTCAAGCTGGCTTCTGTGTACTGTTAAAATGCCTCATTTCATTTGAGGACTTCCTAACTTTCTGACAAAACAGATGCTCAAAAGTCATATTGCTTTTTCCTTGCCCCAGCCCTGGAATAATCTGTTTTTCCAATTAGGCTGGCTTATTTTAGTAAAGAGTGATATTTTATTTTTTTTTAAAGATTTTATTTACTTATTTTTAGAGAGAGGGGAGAGAGAAAGAGAGGGAGAGAAACATCAACATGTGGTTGCCTCTTGCATGTCCCCCACTGGGGACTTGGCCTGTAACCCAGACACGTGCCCTGACTGGGAATTGAACCAGCAACTCTTCGATTCATAGGCTGACACTCAATCCACTGAGCCACACTAGCCAGGGTTAAAGAGTGATATTTTAAAATCAACATCTGTATGCTAGGAGTGTTCATTTCTACCAGGGTGTAAGTATTCCAAGTCCCTCTCAATGGACAGAGCTAGGAAATATAGACATATATTTACATCTATCTATCTATCTATCTATCTATCTATCATCTATCTATCATCTATCTACTAATCATTATCCATTTATCTTTTATTAAAACGTATGAATAAACACCAACATCTCTGATTTCAGATTTCAATCTACTAGTGAACAACACAAGGTTCACTTTAACTTTCCCCCTTTCCATATTTATATTTCCCTAATAGTGAGAAAATGGTTATTATTATCTTCAATATATTGAATAACTTTCTCAATTACCTTAAATGTAGTCAATGTCCTAAACCTTCATGACTGCCTTCCTGTGTAGATGCCCCTCTTTTATAGGCCCTGTGCCCTGTAGTGGTCACACCCCACTCAGAAAAATTCCTTGGGTAGGTCCTGGCACAGGTTGGGTTCCTTTCCCACTACACTTCAGCTTGCCTAATAGCTTTTTGACTAAAAAAAGGAAAGGGGCCTTATGTGTTTTGTGTACTTTGTCACTGAGGCAGACCTAGGACTGGACAAATTATAAAGGCAACCTAAATCATCTCATTGTCCAAAAATAAATGTTATCCATTTATAACAAAATGAAAACAATAGAAGTATGTACATATTAAAAAATACCAATAGATATGCCATATTTTTTGAATTTTAAATACAAGTTTTCTAGAGTTGCCTTTAGCCCTGACTGATGTGGCTCATTTGTTTGGTCATCATTCCACAAAATGAAAAATCACCGGTTTGATACCTGGTCAGGGAACATGCCTGGGTTGTGGGTTCAGTCCCCAGTTGGGGAGCATAGGAGAGGCAAATGATTGATTTTTCTCTCTCGCATTGATGTTTTTCTCTCACGTCAGTGTTTCTCTACCTCTCTTTCTCCCTCCCTTCCCCTCTCTCGAAAAACAAATAAGTACAATCTTTTTAAAAAGTTGCCTTTAATATTTTTAAGAGTACACACTTTTGTTTTCAGTTGTTTTTGGTAACATATAGAAGATATAAATGTTACAGATGTTGATGATGTATGGTGACTTATGGTACTTTTAAAATTTTTGAGTCACTATCCTTATCTTTATAGGTAAAATCTTTGTGTAAAAACCTCACACATTTGTGAGTAGCCACATATGTTAGTATGTAAATGTAAGTAAAAAAAACTTTTGATGCAAACTAGATATAGTTAAACTACCTAGGAGGTGCAGATTCAGTATGGAATAAATCTCTCTAATCACTGTCAAAATTCAGATGATAAGATTCAAGATTTGCATATTACTGAACATTTATTGGTTTATATTTTTAAGTGGTTTTCTTCCTTTCATGGAGTTTGGGTTTTACTCTAAGCCAAAATAATTTCATCTCTCTTCCCTTATTTTTCTCATCTTCAAGAAGGATAAATGCAGGTTAGAGTAGAAAGTATGTAGATGTAAATAGTTGATTTATTAACTACAAGATGGACTACATATACATATGAAGACCTTGGAGACAGTTATTAATTATGGGTGAATGAGCTTGATTTAGATAAAATGTTTCTTACAGAGGAAAGATCAAATTAAAACCACATGAGGTAATGTTCTCAAATATTTTAGCCCCAAAGTTTCACTTCTTGCTAGTACATTAACTCTGTGATTGCTGATGTGAACAGTGATGTCTTTAAAGTCTAAACCTGACCTATTAACAGCTAATCAAGGGGCTATTGTGTGAAAAATTAAGCTGGAGTGTAGAAAAATTAGTAAACTTCAGCATGTAAAATTTAAATGAGAATTCCAGTTAATCATTAAGATTCTCCATAATCACAGAATTAACCTTAAGATAAAATCTCACTAAAGATTTCAAATACTTTATTACAATGCCTTAAAAATGTAGAGCTCTAGGCCAAGTTCAATTAGAATGCAGTGGCAAACTTTTCGCATGAAATTCTGTAGACAATGCTAAGTTATTGGAAAAATAATCAATGCAACATAAAAATTAAGGAAAGGAGAACGATAGAAGATAAAGGAGAACCAAGAAAGTAATAAAGGAAGGACAGCGAGAGAGAGAGAAAGGACACATACTTAGAGTATTGGGTGATAGATTTGGTGAAAATTAGGAGTGTTTCATAAAATTGTTAAATGCTTCTAAGGATTTAAATCTTATAAACAATAAGTCCTAGATGAGTATTCATTTAGAAAAATTAAATAACATTTGAGTTTTCAATTATCAACTTAAAAGGAAATCTACTGACATTATAATTGGAAATCATTATAGATATTCTGTCAGTCAACATAAGTAAGATACATGGATTATGGCTTTTTAAGTGTGGGGGTGGAAAAACAAACAGCAAACATGTTTAGTTTCAGAATGAGTCCCATTTTTGTTTTTTCCCCATAATTATATTGATTTGATTAAGGTGATTATTCAATGAATTTCCTTACAAATAATGGATTCTCACATTCTATGAATGTGATTTGAGTCATAGTGCTGAGGACAACTTTTGAAATTCTACTTAATATTGTAACCTAGCAGACAGGGGCCTGTCCACATGGCACCTTGGTGAATGGCCCAACAATTAATTCTAGAAGGAACAGGTTTTTATTTTATTTATTTGCAATATTCCAACCTTGGGGGGACTCAGAGCACTTAAGTTCAGAGTCCTCTTTTCCCACAAGACCCAGTAATTCCCTTGTTTCCAAAGAATATGAGCCAAAACTAACTCCAATAGTTCCCCATCTCCTTATCTTAAGCTGGCTGCACAAACAGTTCTCCAGTCTCTTTGGAAGGTACCAATATAAACATCCTCATGCAGCAGCCCTCTCTTTTAGGATCTGGGGTATGATGTCATCAGCCTCTGCTTTATAGTCCAAGAATACATATGCTGCAGTGCACTGGATCATGGTGAATTCCAGGAAAGACATAAGTCCCAAGAGTCCAGATAAAGCCCACATTTGCATCGCAGTAGGTCAGTGTGTTGCAAGACAGGATCCTTGGTGGCTTTGGACTCCAGTAGAGCAAGCATGATCAGAGCAGCAACATGCCATTCTTTCCTTTACTATACTAGGCCACATGGCTAAACAGTCCCTACAAACTGCATAGCTGCTACTTCACTACAGGCAACGTGGCTCATTCCTTCACTACAAGCTACATCATGGCTCTTCCTCCTTACTCTTCCTCATATGGCTCCTATCTCCCCTCTGGCAGCATGGCTTTCCTTCATGGCGGCCTGCCCTTAGTTTAAATCCTGACCCAGAGCCTCCTGTGTGACCTCATCCCAACTCCTCCCCAAATGAGCTACATTTGCCAGTTTCCTATGTAGCTTACATTCTGTCTGCTGCCATCCCCAGTCAGGGCAAGAGTGACTTGGTGATCCAGGTGGATCCCCTGCCCAACCCGCTATGGCTCAAGTCAGTATATATTCTGAAAGTCACACCCACCTTGCCCTGTGGCAGTAGCACAGCTATTTTTTGCCTTTATTATGAAAAGTATCTTAAGCCGTATTGTCTGCTCCACTCATCCCCCAACACCAACTATAGTTTGTGGGGACCTTGGGAATCCCTTGCTCAACACCTCATGACATTTCCCTCCTTTTTGACTTTGTACCCTTTACAATCTTATAAAGGACAATGGGTGAAAGTCTTGTGAGCTCCTGGAGCTACTTCCTGCTGTCCATGGCCATCATCCTACCTACCCCTAGGTCCAGGAATTCCTAACAGAGTGTGGGTTTGGAGCAGAGGGTGACCTTCACACACGGGGAAGGACCTTGCAGAGCCCAGGTCAGTTGGTAGTCTTCAAGGAGCAGCATGCTCAGTATCCAAGGGCTGGCACTCCTGGACATGTTGGCATCCTTGTATTCTGGGGGTAATGCATTTGGCAACAGGGTTAGAAGTCATAATTGAAACCCTAACCACTAAATGACAAAGGCAGGGACTGATTCTTCAATGTCCTATTTAAAGAAAAGAGTGGGTTCCCTGGAGGAAGGTATGAAAGTCATGTCACACTGGTCCAAAGTCATTTTTCCCATCTTCCTAGTTGGTTCCAGGGAATTTATGCTCAGGAACAAGAGGCCTTGGGCAGAGACCAAAATTCCACACAGGAGTCTCCCTTCTCAGAAAATCAGATTAAGTCTCATTATGCCCAGTCCTCAGGTGCCTTCCACATGACCACTAAATGCTGAGCTCCCTTAACAGTGGCCAACAGGTGTGGCATGTCTTGCACACCTTCCTTCAGGTAAGCTACTCTTTTCCTAAACTGAGACATTGAAAAGAATCGGTCCCTGCCTTTGACATTTAGTGGTTATGGTTTTAATTATGCCTTTTAACCCTCTTGTCAAACTTGTTGCCCTCAGAATACAAGGATGCCAACATGTCCCAGAGTGCCCATCCTTGGACACCAAGCATGCTGCCCCCTGGGGACAGCCAACTGACCTGGACTCTGCAAGGTGCTTCCCCACATGTGAAGGCTACCCCCCCTACACATCCCCACTTTGTAGGGATCCCTGGACCCAGGAGTAGACAGGATGATGTCACGGCCAGTAGGAAGTAGCTCCAGAAGATAATGAGACCTTTGCCCATTGTCCTTTATAAGATTATAAAGGGTCCAAAGTCAAAAGAGGGGATTGTAATGGGATACAGAGCAAGGGCTGCCTGGGAAAATAGGAGAGAACCCCCATAGGGAAGCAGATTATATAGCTCAAGATACTTTAATAACATAGGCAAGATAATAGATGTGCTACTGCCTTGGGGCAAGGTGGGCGTGAATTCCAGGACATAACCTAACTCGTGATATAGCCAAGGAGAGGCGGGGGTCCCCCTGTATCCCTGAGTCACTCTTTCCCTGCCTGAGGATGGCAGAAGAGAAAATGTAAACTATACAGAAAACCAGTAAATGTAGCTCACAGTGGGAGGAGTCAGAGATGAGGTCACGCAGGAGACTCTGGGTCAGGATTTAAACTAAGGGTGGGCAGACATGAGGGATAGAGGTGTGATGAAGGGGTGTAGAAGAGCCACGCTGCCAGTAGTGAGATAGGAGCCATGTGGGCTGTAGGAGCTAGTCCACCACGGGCTAGTAAGAAAGCAGCCATGCTACTTTGATCATGCCCACTCTAACAGACACCAAAGCCACCAAGGATCCTGCCCTGTAAGATGCTGACCTGCTGCCATCCAAACTCAGACTTTATCTGGATTCGGGACTTATATCTTTCCTGGACTTCACCATGATCTGGTGTACCACAGCATATGTATTCTTGGACTATAACATGGAGGCTGATGACAATGTACCCCAGATCCTGAAGGAAAGAGCTGCTGTGAGACTGTTCGAGCAGCCAGTTTAAGATAAGGAATGAGAAACTACTGGGGCTTTTAGCATATAGCCCTTTGGGGAACAAGGGAAATGCTAGTTCTTGTGGGAAAGGTTAGAATATTGTAAATAAAAACCTGTTCCTTCCAGTATTAATTGCTGGGTCATTCGCTAAGGTGCCATGTGGATGCCCCCCTGTCTGCTTGGTTACAATATTATAGTGAAACTTAAATATAAACTTAGAAATACATTTCTGTTTTTTTAAAAAAACTATCCCCAATTTTAGAATATGCAGTTTAGGGCATTTCCAAAACAATGTTAGCCAAATCAGAGTGGTGTAAAAAGAGAGCAAAAGATGCAACATTAAAATGACCACTCTGCTATGGGTACTGAACATTTGGCATAATGTAATAAATAAATTGAAAATATGATAAATCTTGTAAGTTATGTTGAATGAGATATTTAAATAAAATTTCACATCTTTAAAATATTGTTGCATCACGATTTCCTTTGTATCACATACATATGGAAAGTCTTAATGTCACAGTTTAAAAAAGTCTTACTTTTGGAGCCACTATTTCTTTAGGCTCAAGAACATGAGTTTAATCTATGTTTCTGATGAATACACAGATATATTTTATTTTAATTTATTTTTCTATTATAAGGCTCTAGTATGTACTCCTCAGAATTTTAGATTTGATGTGATACCACATCATATGAGCAAGCAGGCAACAGCAAATCCCTTCCATTGATTGTTTAGATCCCTAAAACAGTAGTTCTTGGTTTTTCACATGTATCTGAATCACCTGAATAACATAATGTATTTGCACATTTTGGCCACATCCCTACAGATTCTGAATCTGCATTTTGACAAGCCTAATAAGCCCAAATATTGACTTGTTGCAGGTTGTACAAGGATTACATAAAGAGAAACAGTGCCTTTAAAAAATTCCTGACAAACAAAAGTCCTGGATTGGATGGCCTCACAGGTGAATTTTACCAAACATTCAAAGAACTCGGACCTCTCTTTCTCAAACTATCCCAAAAAATTCAAGAGGAGGAAAGACCCCCAATCACATTTTACAAGGCCAGTATTATCCTAATTCTATAACCAGATAAAGATACTACAAAAAAAATTTATAGGCCAATATCCCTGATGAATATAATGGTAAAATCTCCTACTATATCAGCAAACCTGATCCACTGATACATTAAAAAATCACACACCATGATCAAATGGAATTTATCACAGGGATGTAAAGTTGATACAATATTCACAGAACAATAAGAATGATACACCAAATAACGACAATGAAGAAAAAACTTATGTGACCATATCAGTAGGTGTAAAAAAAGAAATTTGATAAAATCCAGCACCTATTCATGATAAAATCTTTAAGCAAACTAGGAATAGAGGAAAAATACCTCAATATAATAAAGGCCATATATGACAAACCCACAGTCAATATGATGCTCAATGGGCAGAGTACAAGTGTTTCCCTTAAGATCAAGAACAAGACAAGGATGTCCACTTTCACCACTCTTATTCAACATAGCACTGGAAGTCCTAGGCACAGTAATCAGACAAGAAGAAGAAAAAAATGCATCCAAATTGGGAAGGAAGAAGTAAAACTGTCATTGTTTGCAGATGACAAGATATTGTACACAGAGAACCCTAGAGATTTCACCAAGAAACTACTAGAACTGATAAATAAATTCAGTAAAGTAATAGGGTACAGAATAAATGTCCAGATATCAGTTGCAATTTTATATGCCAGTAATGAACTATCAGCAAGGGAAACTACGAAAATAATCCCATTTACTATTGCATCAAAAAATTATTTAAAAACCTAGAAATAATTTAACTGAGGATATAAAAGACTTATACTTGGAAAATTATAAGACACTGAAGAGAGAAACTGAAGAACATACAACTAAGTGGAAGCATATACTGTCTTCATGGATTGGAAGAATTAACATCATTAAAATGTCCATACTACCCAAAGCAATCTATAGATTCAATGTAATTCCTATGAAGACACCAATGGCGTGTATCATAGAACTAGAACAAATATCCAAAAATTTATACAGCACCACAAAAGACTAAATAGCCACAGAAATCTGGAGAAAGAAGATCAAGTTTGAAAGAACTGTGCTACCTGATAGCAAACTATTATACAAGGCTACAGTAATCAAGACAGCATGGTACTGGAATAAAAACAGACACGTAGATCAATGGAACAGAATAGAGGCCCCAGAAGTAAACCTATGCCTTTATGATCAAGTAATATTTGACAGAGAAGGCAAGAACTTACAATGGGGTAATGATAGTCTATTCAATAAATGGTGTTGGGAAAATTGGAGAGATACATACAAAACACAAAACTAGATCACCTTCTTACACCACACACAAGAATAAATTAAAAATGGATTAAAGAATTAAATGTAAGACTCAAAATCATAAAAAAAACCTAGAAGAAAACATAGGCAGTAAAATTTCAGACATTCCTCATAGCAATTTGTTTTTTGGATATATCTCCTCAGGCAAAGGAAACAAAAGAGATAATAAACAAATGGGACTACATTTGTATTTCAAAGGAAGCTATCAACAAAGTGAAATGACAACCCACTGAATGGGAGAACATATTTGCCAAGGATACATCTGATAAGGGCTATTAACCAAAATTTATAAATAACTTATACAGCTCAACATCAAGAAAATCAAATAATCCAATTCAAATATGGGCAAACAAGTTCAATAGATACTTCTCCAAAGAGGACATTCAGATAGGTGATAGACATATGAAAAGATGCTTAATGTCACTAATTATTAGAGAAATGTAAATTAAAACCACAATGAGTTAATTACCTCATCCCTTTGAGAATGGCTATCATCAATAAATCAACAAACAACAAGAATTGGAGAGGATGTGAAGAAGAGAGAACCTTTTTGCACTGTTGGTGGGAATGCAGATTGGAGCAGCCACTGTGGAAAGCAGTATAAAGTTACCAAAAAATATTAAAAATAGAACTGTCTTATGACCTAGCAATTCTATTTCTGGGAATATATCCAAAGAAACCTGAAACATTAATTCAAACAAATATATGTTCATTGCAGCTTTATTTACACTAGCTAAGATTTGGAAGCAGGCCAAGTACCCATCAATATGAGTTGATTTAAAAAGCTGTGGTATATTTACACAATGGAATACTACTTGGCTGCAACAAAGAAGGAAAGCTTACCTTTTCCAATAGCATGGATGAACCTGGATAGTATTAAGCTTAGTGAAATAAGCTAGTCAGAGAAAGAGAAGTATCACATTATTTTACTTCTATGTAGAACCTAATGAAAAAATAAACTGACAAACAAAATAGAAATGGACTCATAGAGAATTGACTGACAACTGTCAGAGATGAGGGGATCTCAGTGGCTGGGTGAAAAAAGTGAAGGGATTAAGCAAAAAAAAAAAAAGACTCAGAGATACAGACAGTAGTATGATGATTACCAGAGGGAAAGGCGGGATGGGGGATGTAGAAGAGAGTAAAGGAGGAATAAATGGTAATGGAAGGAGACTTGACTTTGGGTGCTGAACACACAATATAATATACAGATAATGTATTATAGAATTGTACACCAGAAACCCATATAATTTTATTAAGCAATGTCACTCCAATAAATTCAATAATTTTTTTTTAAATAGAAACTTTGGTTTAACACAAGTGCCTCCATCTTTGGCATGATCAGAGAAAAAAGGAAATCATAGAAATGTGTAACCTTTGGAAAAACAATTGGCATTATTTATGGGAACAAATGTCTATTTCAGTGAAGTTAATGGTGATGTTTTCTTAATCTCTGATCTAACAATCTATAAAGGAGATAGTGTATAAACTAAAATATATGGCTTTAGGATTGGGTCCCATAATTTATTATCTCAAATGTATGTTAATATTTGAAAAGCCTTGGCTTCTGCCGATGCAACATGTAATACTACTGATCACAAGTGATCCCAAAGGTCATTATGAATTTATATATTTGCTGGTGAAAAACTTTCACCTGTGTAACTTATGAAGAAGGTATGTGGAGAAGTCATGGAGCTAAAGATTGAGTTTAGAAAACCATTCAGGAAATTTATTTCAGCACAGGATACTTTGTGTGTAATGTCACTCATAACCTGATGAAAACTTTCTTTGTGAACAATAATCATTGAAATACAGAGAAAATATTGGAGATGTTGTAAAGTCACTAGCATGGTGGGAATGTATATAAAAGGAAAGAAAGATGCACCAGGGAAAATGGAATGCAGGCGAAATGTGAGGAAGTGCAAACACTTGAAATTTTATGAAGATTTTTTGATGTCTAGAGCAGTTTTTATGTCTCCACCACTTTTTTTCAGCTTTGATACTTGTAAATGGGCAGTTTGGAAAGAGAAGATTTTTTTCCCCATAGGACTTAGCTAGGTAAGCAGTCTTGGAAGCCATAAGTTGTTACTATGAAAGTTAAAATATTTATCAATCTACCTGTTATGTGTCTCATGCCCAACAAAATTCATTTTAGAAGTATTTACAGGTGTAGCACTGTCTGAAATCAAATAAAATTATGCATAATTACTTTTTTCCAGATGCTTTTAAGGCACCCAATTCTTTTAAAGGACTGGTTCTCAAAATGTTATCCCTGCTCCAGTAGCAGGGGCATTATCTAGGAACTTGTTAGAAATTATCAAGCCCCACGCCAAAACTACTTAATAAGAATTCTTAAGACGTTTCACCAATCTAAAAGTTAACATCTACATTTTGCTGATGTATACAGCATGTTCTCCTCCAATATCCTTAGTAAATGTAGCTAAGAACTTAAAAGTTACGCTGGTCTAAAAAATCTTTAGAATCCTAAACAAATAAAGACTAGATGCTAAGAAAAAGAAAAAAAAGGAAAATAAACTGGAGTAACACAAAATAAAAGTTGAAAGAGCCTACCACAAGGGTAACAGGCAAGGATAACAGCTGTTAGACACTGGGTATCACCCCCCAGGGCCAAAGTGAGCCTTATGAGAGACACTATAGCAGCAGCAGCAAAGTGTCATAGTGGCCGTAGTCGTTGCCATCGTCGTCATCATCATCATCATCATCTATTGGCTGAGAACACATGATCTCTAGACACTAGGCTAGGAACATACATAGATCATCCAGTTTAATTCTTATAGTAAATTTAGAGGATTTAAAATTTTAACTTTACCTTTGTTTTACATATGATAAAATTAAGTCTTAGAGAGATTAAGTGATTTACCCCAAAATTAATTTTAGTAGCAAGAAGGAAAACTGAGATTCAGGAGTTCTGGCCAAGATGGAGGTGTCAGTAGATACACTGTCTCCTCACACAACCAAAAGAAGGACAATAACAAATTTAAAAACAAAAAACAACCAGAACTGCCAGAAAATTGAACTGTATGGCACTCCGACAACTGAGGAGTTAAAGAAGAAATATTCATCCAGATTGGTAGGAGGGGCAGAGACAGGCAGCCAGGGAAGAAAGGATGTGTGGCAAGGAAGCAGCTGGAGGACCAGACAAGGCAGTGGCTGGCACACTGGGTGGTCCCACATTTGCATGCAGGTAAACCTAGAGGAAGAACTGGGGAGAGACACAGACCACACAACCCATGGTTCCAGCACAGGAAAAGAAAGCCTCTAAACTTTTGGCTGAAAAACCTGTGGGTTGAGTCAATGGGAGAAACTCCCACCCTCACAGGAGAGTTCATTGGAGAGACCCACAGGCTCCTAGAACATACACAAACCCACCTACCTGGGAATCAGCAACAGAAGGCCCCAATTTGCTAGTGGGTAGTGAGGGAAGTGACTGTTAGCCAGCTGAGAGCTGAGCAAGTGGCATTGTTCCCTCTCTGACCCCTCCCCCACATACAGCACCATAAGGCAGCCAACATGGATTGCCCCAACCTGGCGAATACCTAAGGCTTCACCCCTTACAACATAACAGGAGCTCTGAGACAAAGAAATATGGCCCAAATGAAAACATAGATCAATACTCCACAAAAAGAACTTAGCGACAAAGAGATAGACAACCTATCAGATACGAAGTTCAAAACACTGGTAATCAGGCTGCTCATAGAAATGGTTGAGTATCACCACAAAATAGAGGAAAAAGTGAAAAATATGCAAAGTGAAATAAAGAAAAATACATAGGGAATCAACAGTGAAGGGAAGGAAACTGGGACTCAAATCAATGATTTGGAGCAGAAAGAAGAAATAAACAGTCAACCAGAGCAAAATGAAGAAACAAGAATTCAGAAATATGAGGAGAGGCTTAGGAACCTCTGAGACAAATTTAAACGTTCCAACATCTGAATCATAGAGGTGCCAGAAGAAGAAGAGGAAGAGCAAGAAATTGAAAACTTATTTGAAAAAATAATGAAGAAAAATTTCCCAATCTGGCAAAGGATATAGACTTCCAGGAAGTCCAGGAAGCTCAGAGAGTCCCAAAGAAGTTGGACCCAAGGAGGAACACACCAAGGCACATCATAATTACATTACCCAAGATTAAAGATAAGGAGAGAATCTTAAAAGCAGCAACATAAAAGGAGACAGTCACCTACAAAGGAGTTCCCTTAAGACTATCATCTGATTTCTCAAAAGAAACCTTGCAGGCAAAAAGGGGCTGGAAAGGAGTATTCAAAGTCATGAAAGGCAAGGACCTACATCCAAGATTAGTCTATCTGGCAAAGCTTTCATTTAGAATGGAAGGACAGATGAAGTGCATCACAGATAAGGTCAAGTGAAAGGAGTTTATCATTACCAAGCCCTTATTATATGAAATATTAAAGGGATTTATCTAAGAAAAGGAAGAAGATCAAACCTATGAATAGTAAAATGACAACAAACTCACAACTATCAACAACTGAACCTAAAAAACAGAAGCAACAACAAAAACAAACTAAGCAAACAACTAGAAGAGGAACAGAATCACAGAAATGGAGATCACATGGAGGGTTATCAGTAGGGAGAAGGAAGGGGGAGAATGGTGGGAAAGGTACAGGGAATAAGAAGCATAAATGGTAATCACAAAATAGACAGAGGGAGGTTAAGAATAGTATAAGAAATGGAGGAGTCAAAGGACTTATATTTACAATCCATGGACCTGAACTAAGGGGAGTGCTGGTGGGAAAGGGAGTGCAGGGTGAGGGGGGAAAGGGGAGAAAAAAATGGGACAACTGTAATAGCATAATCAATACAATATACTTAAAAATAAAAATAAAAAAAGTAAAAATGAGATTCAAACAGGCAGTGTGAATTCAAAGCCCACCTTTGAACTGCTATTCTTTCATGATATTTCATAGCCTCTTTGGGCAAAGGGTGGCCTCAAAGGGCGAGCAAGGAAAAAAATACGTATTTATTTAACAACTGCTTAAGTTGGATTTGCAGAAACCATGGAGGGTGAGCAAGATAGAACTTGAAAAAACCTAAAGACACTCATATTCTGAAGGAAAGTGCTGTGGGATTGGAGGCAAGGAGGATGCCAGCCCTATCTAGAAGCAGAATTTTGAAGTGGGAGAAACATGTAGAGTAGAGGCATGGAGTAGGAAGTACTGTGAATGAACAGCATATAGGGATGGAACCGTGTCATAATCACAAAAGTGAATGAACTAAGGGGAATTGATTCAGCAATCTGCTGCTAACGATCAAATGCCAAAATCCATATAATTGTCCAAAAAAATCCCCTTTCATGACTCAGGGTCAAGGAAGAGACAATTCTTTCTTCATCTCATAAATACAGGTTTTGTTGCTCATTTTCCCTTTCAAAAATATGGTTAAGATGAAATTTCAATAACATCTTGAATCAAACAGATATAGGATTGAAACCCTTTCTCAGTAAACAGGGGAGAGGGCCTTGAGTAAGCTCCAAATTGTCTCTGAATTTTAAGCTTTTGCATATTTTTAATAAAGTTATAAATATCTACTTAATAATAATATTATTAGAATTGAGACAAGGAATAAATGGTACCTGGCACTTAGTATGTTCACCTCTGTCCATTAATATTAAGTTAAATTTAACAATACAATATTAAGTTAAATATAAGTTAATTTCACTTGTGTTGATATGGCATGGAGGTGTGCAGAGTATAGTATGACCTAGTTCTAGATTTAACCTTCTTGGAATGATCATGTTTGTAGCTAAAAAGTGTACAGATGAGTAAGAAAAAAGGGAAAGAGTATTGAACATTTGGCACTAAGAGCTTAGACTTAAATATAAATGTGGTAGTCCTTAAAGTAATAACAAAAATTACCCATTCTAGTAGGAAGTAGTTCAGATTTGATTCCAAGTTGGTTTGGCTCCAAACTACTTCCTGAACTTTCTGTGTGATCTTGAACAAGTAAACTCAATTTAATGAACTTTTGTTTCCTCATCTAGAAATCATGAAATATAATACTTAGATTGTCCAATTTTATTCAGTATGGGAAAATACATGATTTCTAGTGAGGTCTCTGGAGACTTTCCAATGATATTGAAGGCTGTGAAAATACAAATATTGTGTAGCAATCTCATTATATAATGTGGAGCTGGTCATTAGATAAAATCTGTTGTAAAGAATCTTAAGTAAACTATTTATCTCCCTTCCTTCTGCTATCAAATGAGGCAGAACTTCTTTGATTTTGAGGTGTGTGTGTGAGAGAGAGAGAATGTAAGCATTTGTTTTGCGGGAAATGCTAAATTAACCTATTTACATATTTACAATTCTCTAGTTATGCTTACACATTTTAAAGGGGCTGCTTGAGACCCAAGCCCTGGTGTCTCTTGCGATTGGATCTCAAGCACTGTCTACTAAAGTAAAAGGAAAATATTCTATGCTTTGAATGTGATAGGAACTTTGCAAGTCAGTAGACATGCCTTTTAAAAGCAATAAAATGAAGCTGTCAGCCATTGCAAATGGACCAAGATGGAGGTCACATGACTAAAGCGCCCCTGCAGCAGGCAGCCTCTGATGTATTTTACTCCAGTTTCAACCTATTAATCAGAGGAGCTGGAAGAGCAATAATTTCAATGCTGCAATAATCAATTCCATACACATTAATAGAAGCTACAGTCAAACTTTGCCACACCACTGACTGCACTGGAATCTTGACAGGAGCCCTAGGGCCATGCCTAATTTGCATTAAATTTACATAAAATCATAAATCAAGAATACATGAACACAAGCCTAATATTTGTTAGTGCTTAGATCTTGTTAGGTGGATTGAAACTGCTGGTGGTTTGAATTCGCTCACAATAAAATTGTGCAGCTGATCAGTTTTGTTTTCCTTCTGCAATTATGGGGAAAGGGACCCAAGAGAGCTATAGTTTGGGGGCATGTGTGTGTGCCATTTAGCGTTTTCATCCTGTAAAATCATGACTCACATGTGCCCGTGGAAACCCGAGTCTAGAAGCACATTGTCCCCAATGACTTTGCAGATCCTTGTCACTGAATTTGCTCACAAATAACTTGCCATTAGATGGAGCCACAAACTACATAGAAAGCTGGTCAGTCAGCTGAGAGGACATCAAGGCCTTTGGTAATTTTTATTTTTCCAAACAACATTTACTATCATAAAGACAGATGATTAGTGGTATTCTTTAGGCTGAGTGTAACAGAGTTCAGACCTTGGGGTGTTCTAGTATATACGATAATAGGCCTGGCTGGGGGAAGGGACACATGGATCAGGGCCAGTGAGAGTTATTTTTCAGGCCAGCTTCATATGTGATATGCAAAAATGGTTATTTTGTATATCAATAACAATAGACTAGTCTTCCAACCTAAACTGGAGCCGGAAGGTATGCATAGCTATGACCCATGATGTAACTGGGAGGCAGCTCCCCCTGGTGACAGTGCCTGTGTGAGAGCCTGGAGATGGTTTGCTCCACGCCCTGGGGCCATGCCTGCCCAGACTTATTATGGCAGCCCAGAAAGGCTGAAAACTGCAGGAGTGCTGGCAGGTATAGCCTATTGTGGGAGGAGTCAGAAATGGGGTTATAGAGGAGGTTCCAGGCCGGGATTTAAAACTAAAGTTGGGCTGCCACGAAAGAAGGGGAAAACAATATGAAACCAAGCAGGAAGGAAAGGGGTGAAAGGACTCTCGATGGTGAGCCATGAGAAAGTGACACATGGCTTTGGATTAAGAAGTGGAGATTGCGGTGGCAACACAGGTGAGTTGCTGGGGACTGTGGGAGGCCTTTCCAGCCGAGCATGGATTACTGGGAGGAACTGGGAGTCTAGATGAGCTACAGACTTCTATTTCCTTTCCTGAGATATAGCACCACTGACTGGCCTGACTGGACAAAGTGGGGAGGCAGAACTGTGTGTGTTGGTGGGTGTTTTAAAGGAACTTTGGGAATTTTAATGGATACATTCTTCCATTACTCTAAACCTGTATAACTTTTGAATAAATAGTTCCTTTCCTTTTCACAAAATTCTAGCATTGAGAGCCAGAATTCCTAACACCTGGCAGTGGGCAACGTTCTCACAGTGACAGAAAGACCCTGGGGGAGGGGGCTTGTTTGGATAACAGTACTTGGGCGTCCCCCACGGGTCCGTTCTGCAACATCAGGACAGGTTAAAAATCAAACCTTCAGCAAAGTATCCAGTATTTGGCAGTGTGATAAAGTGGACTTGACATGGTTTTAAGCATTTTGTGTGTTCTTGTGCTCCTGTTTCAACTTACTCCAACAGCTATGGTTTTACACTCAGAGCTAGGAGAAGACATTCTCACCAAGGGTACTGATTCACAGTGGCAAAACTCAAGTCTCTATATTCTCCTTAGTCCTCTCAAAACAAAGTTAGGTCTGTTCTTTTGGACAGAAAACAGAAACTTAAGTGCCATGATGTATTTAAAAGTCTTTCTTTTTATTTTCAGAAAGGATTATGCAAGCATTTTATACATCAAGATTATTCCATACCTCCTACCTCTACTTCCCCACCCACCTATCCCATCCTTTTCTTACCTTGCACGATCAAGTAAACTTGAGAGGTCTTGGGCTCATGCTGTGTCTGAACGGAGCAGGTATAGGAACCCTCATCATAGACATCCACCTTCTGGATTCGAAGGCTGTATTCCAGAGAATGGCGTTTCTCCAGCTCAACCCTGGGGTCCAGAGACCACTTGTCATCGCCAGCGAAAATGATTCCAGAACGGTTCAACCAGGCCACCTTCGAGTTCTTATCTTCTACAACGCACCTGTCAGAGCAGAATAACAACATTAGAATGTTAGCCATACCTGCATCTGCATTCATTCTCCACATGATTAGACTCAACAAGACCAGTCAAAAAAATAATTTTATGTAGGATGAACCATGGCATGCTATTTGTTAGGGTCTTATGTATTACCACTATTTCTCCTTTAGGACCTAATTACCATTAAATGGATAGACGTCACTATATTAAACTCAATTCAGCAATAAACAATGTGAGTATGAGTAATGCAGGCAAGTAAAGTTAAATGGGTATTGATTTCCCACTAGGTTATCTTCTTGTCTAGGAAAAGGTCATTCACACAGAACTCCATCTGTTTAAGTAACTTTGAGAATTAGATGATTGATAATGTGGCACATTTACTCAATTTTGAATTATACTTATTCTTTCATAAATATTTCCTAAAGTCTTGTGTGATGGAGTAGTCAAGTACTGCCCCACCACTGTAGGAATTAGACTAGATTTCGGAGTTTGCATCCGATCTGTATGAGTTGGAATGCCCACTCCTAGGAAGAGATGTGTGTGAGCAGATCCAAGTAAGTGGATAGGTGTCAAGGTAATCAAAGTGAACATCATCTTGCCTAAGTGTGGTTCCCTCTGCTGAGGGCAGCAGGTTGTCTGCTGGCAAGACAGCTTGCCACCAGCATTTTGGATCACATTAGAATGAATTCAATCTTTTATGGGAGATGAAGACACCCACTGTGTAGTTTGTATTCCAAGGAAGATGAAGGAAACTACTTATTTTGGAGATCTAAAAGAGTCTCTCCCTGAAACTTAAAAGAAAGGGGCAAAGAGTACAGATTAGTAAAAGGGTCAATGCTTCATGGTGAGTTGTTTTCTTCAATTTTATTAAGAATCTGGAAATTTAACAATCAAACAAGAAATTCTCTCTATCACTTTGGCAAGATTTATGTCTGCCCCACAGGAACATTGTCCCAGACCCTGTGCACAGCTGCAGAGCCAGCTGCTCAGCACTCTGGGGCACAAGAGATGGACAGAAGGAGCCTAAAATATGACAGCAAAACAATTAAAACACCATGTTTCCCTGTATTTTCTGAGCCAACTCAAACCTAGGTTTCCTCTCAGGTCAAAACAGTCAGGCATAGAGATTCCACACCCGTGCACAGACAGGAAATCGATGTCCTATTCACAGGCTCTTCACCATAGGGATACAGAGGCCAATTTGTATCTTTCATAAGAAAGAGGAAAGCTGAGTCATTTAAAAATCCCTATGGTACAAAAGCCCTACTTACCCCATTAATTTTTGTTGAATTATGTATTTTATTTAGCATGATTATTTTACTTAATTAGTTGGGTACCTTGGTATGCAGGTCTTTCTTTTCTTCTCAGCTTATTTATTTTCCTAAACCCAGGCAAATTAAGGTATCATTTAGTAACTCCATTGCTCAATATGTGTTTCTCTGCCATACAGATATTACTGGGACTCATTACCTGCATTTGATAATTTCAAACTTGTCCATGAGGGAATGCAAAGCTGACTTCATGGACACTTGCTGTTTCTTTCCAGACTCAATGTTACTTGTCCTGTTCTATTCCTTTATGGCATCACTTCTCCGTCCTTGGTGATGTTTGTGGCACTTCTCTAATTAAAATCATGGATGAATTAATTAATAGGCTGTTTTCTGCCTTCTAGATCATAAATGAAGTTGTTCATGTAGATTTACTGTGTTTCTCCTTTCTACTGAATAGAATGGAAATGTACCTCTATAAATGCATTTTAAATCTTCTTTCACATTTCTCCTTGCATTTGTGTCATCTCTACAGCTCAACACAGCAGCAGGTAGGTATCACAGAGATGTGCTTTAAATGCTGTTTAGCCTGGCATATGGTCCTAATATGTTCATTTTGGGAAAAAATGCCATGTAGTAGGTTATACACAAAAATGGCCCATCAATCAAATAAAGACCAAAATGTTGTTTAATTCATTAAGGTATTTGATTTGGTCATTAAGACCAAAACTAATGTTGTGTAAAACAGTAAATGCCTGGTAAATACCTATCATGTGAACTAACAGAGTTACAGTGTAGACACAAGACATATGGTTAGCTATAGGGTGGGGCAAACATAGGTTTACAATTGTAAGTAACAGTTGTAAGTATGCAAAAAAGAGTTTATTGTTGTATTATTATTTATTAATTATTGTACTATGTTCCATATGAACAACTGTAAACCTACTTTTGCGCATACTGTATATTTCACCCCACCCCAACCCCAATCCCAAACTCTATAGCATCTACAAATGAATTGGGCAAATTTTCTTATCAGCACAAGGGAAGTTTCTAAGTCAGGCCTTTGGGATCCTTTTGCTATTTTAGCTATTTTTTTTCCATGAAAAGTTAACATTACTACACAGACCATTATACCAAACCTAGCTCTAGGTTTCAAGGTTAAAGTTATGCTCTGAGTTCTAGGAAGACCCCTATGATTCAAATGTACTTTCTCTTTAGTCTGAAAGCATTTGTATTCCACTTTCCCACCCTTTCTGTCTCCTGGGGCATTGTAGCTTTGAGACTATGATAGGAGAGGCATCTGCTCTCACAGTGACTCAAATTATGGCTGTTAAATGAAAAAAATAGGCAGAGGTAGGGAAAAACTAAATCTAAGTTGAGATGAACAAGGCATCGTTTTGAACCTGTTTCCTTATTTCTTCTGAGTTGCTTAGTAAGTAAATAATAGGTAATGACACTGTCTACCAGGGCTACCTTTAGAAAAGGGCTCTGCAGTTTAGTTTGCCTTTATTGTAAAGGTCGAGGCCTCTTATGGTGAAGGCTTTAAAATTAAGACCTTAATAAGATTCTCTGCCATGAATCTTATTCTTTATTCAGATTGCAACCTCATTCTTCATTGTTCTTGTTTCCCTTTTACCTAAAGTACATTTTGCAACCTTTTCCTTCAGCAAACTCCTCCACACAAAAAAATCTGTCTCAGGTGCACCCTACCTTGTGAAGTACTGTCCAGTTTCCCTGCTTGTGCTAGCATTTTAATTCTTTGTTTTTCTTCTTCTCATTATTATTGAAGAGTAAAGTACAGCCATATCTTCTCAATATTTACACCTTTATTGTCTCACAAAGAGCTTGACCCATAAAAACACTCAATAATTGTTTAATAGATAAATGAACATACCAAGATCTTTCTCCTCTGATTTCACATTCTTAGAGATGTTTCTCTTCTAATACATATTGAAGGTAGAAGAATTTTACTATTCCTAGTGGTTTCACACTGAGGACTAACCACCTTCAGCATAACCTAATCTCTATGAGTCTGTAGAGAGCCTATTACTAAGTCATAACCAATTTTCTCACTATTCATCTCTGTTGAAATAAGTTAATTTGATTTTATTGAATTTTTTTCTTTCCCCAATATATACTTCACTCTGAAATTAGCAATTATTTTTTTTCTTCAAGATACTAATTTCCTCATTCTCACTGTGACTGGTATGGCTCAGTGGGTTGGGCATAGACTTGCAAACTGAAAAGTCTCCGGTTTGATTCCCAGTCAGGACACATGCCTGGATCGTAGGCCAGGTTCCTGGTTGGGGGTGTGTGAGAGACAACTGATTGTCATATCTTTCCCTCTCTTTCTCCCTCCCTTCCCTTTTCCCTAAAAATAAATAAATAATAAATAAAAAGATACTAATTTCCTCATTCTGAATGACAGCATCCAAATCAGCAATCAGGGCCAAGCAAAGTTTCCCCAAAATACAGAATGAGAGAAGAATAAGTACAAACAAAATATTTTTAATGATTTACAGCTAAGCTCATCTCAGTCGAATGGATAATAACATAGTATTGCTTCTTATGCCTTGCTCTTTCTTTTTCTCTAAGGACAGGCTTCCTAAAGTTCTTATTCTTACCTTCAGTCACAGTGTTCTCTAAAAGAACTTTGCTAAAGGAAGTAACTACTATAGTTCATCAACATATTATTAACAAAAGAGATGACAGGCCTATATGGAGTCACTTGTGGTAAACTCATGTCACCAAACCCAGATTTAATACCTAACCTAATTGCGGTTACAGTCTTTCCCAGGAATGTAATTTTAAACCAGTCAATATGAAATCTCTTAATGTATAGTAGTGAGGTAATCCACTACTGATAGACCCTTTCCAACCCTCCCAAAGAAGATGAGGTAATTTACTTTTTCTTGGTCCCTGCTCTTCTTGGCCTATACAATTTTACATTTTGTAATGTTTCTTGACTTCTTACTAAGTGGGATGCTTGCCCAACTCATGAATTCTTGAATAAAAACCAATTTGATCTTTCAATTTACTCAGTTGAATTTTGTTTTCTTAATGCTGTATTCTTATATTCACTTACAGATTTCTCCTAATCATTAGTTAGCAGCAAAAAAAGGCAGGAGGAAAGTAGAGCAACATCAAAAGATACATATTCAAATGCAAAACAACTTGGCCTGTTGGCCCCCAGAGACAAATAAGTGGAGAACCTTCTCCATTGTGTAGTAAAGTGTGTGTTTCTGGGAGGCCTATGTTAGATTCAAATCTGCCCCAGGCAATGTTTAAACAAATTAACAGCCCAACAACAAAAGCAAACCAAGCCTGTACATTTTGTTCTTTCACATAACTCACTCAGTCTTTGTCCATCATGTTGGACAGCTAATATTATTTTACAAGAAAGGTTAGAAGAGATTAACAATCTTACATCAGCTATTAACCCCTTCTATGATGTTGCTTTTGCTAAAATCCTTCATTTTTAAACAGCACAAAAATGTCAGATACCGGGTTGCACAGGTTGTAGAAAATAATGTTTGTTACAGTGTGATCCTTTGTGGACCATCCACAAGTGAACTACTGCAACTTTCTCTAAAACAGGAAAATGCAGTTAACTCTGTCACACTACAACACTAAGCCTGCTCACCCTATCTCTCCAGAGGGAGGTATGTGGTATGAGATCAGACCAAAATCTCCCCAAAAGACCTTACAGTTACCCCATTCCTTCTCAATGTCAGATAAAAGCTAATAACAACATATCACAGGACAGAATCAATCTCCACTTAACAAACACACTTTTACTCTCCATCCTTGGGAAGCACAGCCATAGTGGAGGCATAGTATTTGAAGAGCTGTTTGTTGCTGAGGTCCCAGCTGCTTTCATAGCAGACTCCAGTGTTAGAAATAGGGTGGAAAACGTGCTTCGGTATCAGAAGGCACAAACCTGGAAGAGTCAACTATTCTCTAAAAGCCTTTTGAAAGTTTGATTGGAATAGTTAGCGTATTGAAGACATTGAGCCTTCTGGCTAGGGAAGAAGTAGTATACGTTTTGCCTAGGAAAAACTTTTTGCCACAGCTGGTGATACACCGTATAGGATAAAGGCAGAATTGCCAGCCAACCCTTTGAGACTGTTCCAACCACAGTAGAAGCATAATGTAACAGAAGGAACTGCCACAAAGATCTCCCAGCTTCCCGTGCGGTCTACTACTGAGGCATGACCCTCTGAATAGAAACAGTTCTGGACAGACAGTAGGACAGTTGGTTGTGGCCTGCTGTATATAGCCAAGGAGGCACTGCTACTGGGAAATGGTAGCACAGGTAGTAAATGTTTCCCTTTAATCAATTAGAAGTTTTATTTCCTCTGATTGGTGCCTAACAGAAGGTAACTCCTGTACTTATGGATTCATGAATTTGCACTGTGACAGGAGTTAATTCTTCATTTTCATCAATGCTGTTAAAGCGTTCAAATAGTTCATTTAGAATCACTTAAGAAATGATTTCAAAATATTCCTACTTTGAGGCTTGGACCTAGAACACCCTATGTAAAAGTAGATTTTCACAAAGTCATACAGTATGACCTTAGTAGCCTGTTCTTTTTATTTTCCTTCCTTCTCTTTCTTTTAACACTTATTTTTAGCCATAGGTCATGAAACATTTGTTTAGTATATTATTTGCAAAGATTTGCAAGACTGTTTCTTTTCTGTTTCATTAATTCTGCTAATTTACCAATTAATTGGGTAATGACATTCACTTCCTTTTCACTACTCTCCTGATAAGAGACTTCAGTGAGCTCGAGGTGGCTATAACGGATGTTGGTGCAAAATCAAGAGGACTCTGGCAGCACACTGGCAGCATTTGAAAATCACTCTGCTTCTGCTAACTAGCACTAAACTTTCAGAAGCAAAGTTAGGGAAATGAATAGAAGGGTTTAGATAACATAAGACAGCTTTTCCTCCAGTATGTGAAAGATAATTACTCAGTGGGATTTACCTGGACAGAAACCACATTCTGTGATGACACCTGCTTTCTCGCAGGAATAAGTCTTCCTGTCTGGATAACAAAACAGAAAGGTGCATTCCAACCTGGAATGCTGAATCAGAGAAACTGGAGCTCCACAGATGCTTTAACTAAGGGAGTTCTGTGAGAGGCCACTCTGTGTGGTGTGGGCCCAGCTCCCACTGGGAGATGCACAGGACCCACGCCCATGGATAGGTTCTCCTGTGGGAAATCTAGCCTGTGATGTACTTAGGCCGCTATGAGTCTTGCTTTTTGCTAAAACTCCCTCACCCTGAATTGAGTATATTTACTGCAAAGCAACTTCCTAAAATCCATGCTAAACCTTCCAAGGACGAGTGTAACCGGTCCAACTACTTTTGCCTTTTCATTTGCAAATATCCCTCTTCTGTGATGTGATTAGCAGCAATGGCTCCTTTGTTTTCTGTAAAAGGTAACCACCTAAAGCGAGCCTGTGCATAGTTAATGAGGACCTTCTTGTAATGTGCCCAGTAAGACAATAAAAGCTCATTGGAGTAAGGGTTGAGCTTTTTGCTCCCCTTGAGAGAAAAGTCATGCTGTCCCTTTTCCTCCACCGGATTCAATAATCCATGTGAATGTCTCATCCACAATGACACAGACCCCACGAGCTGGGGTCTGCATCAGAGTTCAAGGTCAGAACAGGGATACCCCTTAGAAATGTGGTCCTGGGACCACAACTCATCAAAATCAATCATTCTTTTAGTGATAGAGAGTATACAAATATGTGTACTGTAACAAGAGAACTCAAATGTGTGATGAAGGGCCAAATGGGAGAGAAGAACAGAATTCGACCTGACTGTGCTGTCTAAAACAGTGGGGTACATCTTTTATTTAGACCCCAAAGGCGGGGACTGGGAGGATAGTAAGCTTCTAGATGACTATGATAAGAAAAGTAATAAAATATCTAGAAATTAGAATGGTTCACATTCTGAAAAACAGTCATTAATTTAACAATTCAATGTTACAATCTGTACTCAACCCTTTAGTATTTTAATAGATGGATCTTTTGATCCACAAAACTCATGATCTCTTATGCTTTTTAGAAACATTGTAACCAGCCTTGGAAGTTTGCAATTAGAAAGACTAGATCTGGTGGGATCTTCAAAGCAGGTGTGAGAAGTTCCAGGGATTGTCAGTAATTAGAGAAGGAAGGCAGGAAAGTGTTTGGTTTGAAAAGAGGCCCATCCAGGAAGTTGACTTTGCTCTAGCCAGGGAATCTTTTTTCAAACACCTGGGCCAACCCACCCCACAGTATCTTTGTCATGTCAATGTCTATATTTCTCTTACTCCACACAGGCTATTTTAGTAACAAAAATTTATAACCTATTAGATTTACCCATACTTGATTTAAGTATTATTTTAACCTTTTAAGGGTTTATGACTAAATAACAGCCATGACTTTATCTTTGGGCAATTTAAATGTGAGTTTGTGTTATATTCATATCCCTAATAATTCTGAAATATTTTCCTAAGTATTAGCAAGTTTAAGGTTGTGAGATTCCAGTGGTCAGATGCTTTTTTAAAAATGTATTCAGGCAGATGAAGAAAACCAGAAATGTATCTGTAACAAACATGAGAGAGAGTATGTGAGGAAAAGAGAAAGAAGGAACCCCAACTCAGTGTGAGAGAATGTGAGAAACAGAGTGAGAAAGAGTGGAGAGAAAGAGAGATGCACAGGGCAACTATACAGAATCAGATAAAGGGACTTATATAAAAAGCCAAAGGAAATTCCAGAATAGATATCCAGAATGACTTGTTTTTAAGTAGGAGATGTAGAAAAGAGAAATAAGAGTACTGGTGTTCAGGCATGTTAAATCGTGCTCTCTCTTCATCTCAAGTCTCACCACCTCCCACACCCCTCTAAAACAGCAAGCTTGAAGGATCAGTAAGTGGTGTATGGTAGAGAAGTCTAGAAATTCAGAAATATTCTCACTGTATCTTCTACAATTCTCAAACAACACACATTATGCACCAAAGTTTCAGAAAAGATAGAAATAAAATCAATCAGAATATTAACAATGCTTAATTCTGGTGATTTATATTTAAAGTGATATACTCACACATATTTAATTAGAATCATATTGAACTTACAACTTATAAATTTATACTTATACAAATGTATATAATGCTGTACCCTACTTTTAAAAATAATTGTATTAGACAAATAGTGCATGTTAATCATTGAATAATATAATTTCCTTCTTACCTATTTACCAAGTAGCTCTTGAAGGTGTTCCCATAAAATAAGGGTCCTGGGACAACGCACGCTAATACCTATGTAGTACACCATGCATGAGGTTAGCATAATGTTAACTCACTCTGCTGAGTAAAGTTAAACTCATGTGGGAGAGTCATTTCCCTAGGCCAGCTACTTCCCTCCCTCACTACTACTCTTAGGATTTATAACTGATTCCTAGGGTGTCTCTAATGAACACTGGACTGTGTCCCCAAGGTGCATGCATTGACGTGTGGTGTGGAATTCCCAAGTTAGTAGTGTAATGAGGAAAAGCAGTCTCAGGAAGTTAAAATCTCAATTCCACAACACATCAGCTATAATAATTTAGGCAAATTATTTCACATCTCTAAGTCTCAGTATCTGCATTGGATTGTTTTGGGTCTTAATAAATCATTAAATATAATGCCCTGAGAATAATATCTGACATATGAAAAAAGATCAATAATTGTTATAAATTATTATTGATACTGTCATTGTTATTATTATTATTGCTATTATATTTACTAGTCACAAAATGGAATGAGGAAGGATGGGATGTGAGACATTTTTTTTCTGAATCAAATAGGCCAATGATTGCTAGATACAAGTAGCAATGAGGAGGATCTCAAGAAGGTTCACTCTGGGGAAAGCACTGATTGAGATATAATTTACTGAGATGATCTTCTAAATGGGAAAAAACATAGTAGAAGACTACGTTGAGAATGTGAAACTTTATCTAGCCCTACATTCCCAGAAAGCAAGAATGATTAACACCAATCCCCTACCTGACCTTTGCACTCCACCCCTGCCACTTTTGTATTCCAGAAAATGGCAAAGTGCAAAGGCTCTCATAGCACATGAGGTAAGACTCGTCCCTATTCTTCTGCATGACCTCCATGAGACTCTGATGATGCCCTGGCCCAATGAAACCCCAGCTCTCTTGTTTCTTCTTATTGCAATGATGTAAATAACATCACTTCTGTAACAGTCTGGTGCCTTTTGTCTTTCACAAGTATCACAAAGTTCCCTGTGCTAGGTTTCCCTTTGGAAACAAGGTCTGGGAGCAGTGCCCAGAGCAATCCTGGACAGTGCATGGCATGGCAGGGAGAAGTTAAAAAAAGAAGGCTTTATCCTTATTTGGGTGTGAGCCTGCTCATTATATATTATCCCTTAATTCACAAAATATGTGCATTCCAGAAATGCATTTTTTTCTAGTGCCTTAGTGATAGCTATTAGAAAACCAGAAATCCCTGAATATGATAAAATCGTGGGATGTAATAAAAATCAAATACTTAAGAAAGCAGTTGTAGCACTTTTTATAGTCACATATTTAAAAGAAATAGTAATTCCGCTTTTATGAAACACTAAAAGCAATACTCTCAGCATTTGTAATTTTATCACACCCACCATATTGGTCACAATGAAAACACTGAAAGGGACAGCCTTAGGTAGATTTCAGATTTCAGTGGTCTGTCTACACTTCTGATCATTCCTCTGTGTGGGTCATAAAGGCAGGGATTTGGCATTCGTTGTCTCTTCAGTTTAGTTACTATGTCAGCAGGGTGTAGAATCCGAACATTTTATTATGTTTTTCTTTATCTTATGCTGCTGGGTCAATAGCTGAGTATTGTCTCTTTTAGTATCTAGAATAACTTGCAAATGTAGATGCTTTTAAATAGTATTTTATAAAGAGGAAGGAATTGTTTTGCTTATTATTCATCTCTTTATGATTGTAGGTTTTGAAGGTTTTTGGAAAACTTTAAATAAAATCTTTAGTTTAGCTCAGATTGTATGAAGTGATAAAATAAAAACAATGTGACTTGCATTTGGGGGGCTTATTTTTTCTTAAAATAAGCCAACACATCTATGTTACTTTTAATAGAGACCAAATAGGGAGCAAAGTTGGAAGGGGTATTAATAATAAATAGTAAAGGTTAGTGTTTGTTGAGCATCTAGTTTGTGCCAGGCACGGCTCAAATATAGTTATGCTGTTAGATTTAATCCTCACAACAATCCATGTGAGGGGTAAGTACTCTGATTATCCCCATTGTGCAGAAGAGGAAAGTGAGTCACAAGTCAATGACACTGCTTATGGAACTTAGTCAATAAATGGTTCTGGGAATGTCATTTAGTCCATTCTAAACTTTTTGCTTTCTATATCTGTTACTTTTCTTTGCCTCTGTCCTAAGTTCAGTCTTTTATTTTCTCTAGTCCATAGTGTTCTTTTTTCTGTTTATTTATTCATTTTGGTGAAACATATCTTCCAATAACTTCTTGATTAAGATGTGTGACATATATTCATTATTTTATAAATTTTATGTCTACCAATCAAATGTGAAGGGAAAAAATTCAACTTTGTTCAGTTGAGAGCTCTAGATTTGAAATTATTTTCCTCCACGATTTTGAAATTATTTCAATTCTAAATGCCAGTTTGCTATTGAGAAGTCCCGAATCAATTTGATAGCTGATTTTTTGAATGTGACTTGCTTTCCTGTTTTTATTCCCCCTTACTTGGATGCTTATTGACTCTTCTCTTTGCCCCAGTATTTTGGAAATTCAAGGCAAAGTATTTACCTTGGGTGGGTTAATTCCATTGCATTTTTAATCATTTAGATCTGGAAACTCATGTTCTTCAGGAAATTTTTATTGAACTCTTTCATGGTGATTTCCACCCTTCCTTTTTCTCTACTTTCTTTTTCAATAATTACTATTATTTGGAGTGTAGGTCTTCTGCACTGGTTCTGTAGTGTAATCTTTTCCCCCTCTACTTTCCCTCTTTTCTTTTTTTTGCCTCCACTTCCTGAGTGATTTTCTCAGTGTCCAGTGTCAATGTCTATTGAGTTTTTCATTTCTACCATCATGTTTTAAATTTCCAAGATGTTTTGTATATGGGTGCAATATCTTCTATTGTCTAAGAATGTTAACAATATTTAATTTTTTTCCCTTGCTCAAATCTTCTCTCTTTTCTTCAAGTTGCTTTTAGCTTTTTCTTTTGGTTTCTCTCATTGCAGAGGCATTCCTTAGGTATCTGGAAATCTTCATTTGCTATTAATATTTAATAGAGGGAATAAAATATAAGTGAATCTTGGAAGAATCACTGGCCACATCAAAAGTTTGACTATCATAGGCTTCCATGCCAGAGAGTCCATGTATAGGTACTCTAGCAAAGCTGTCCAGCTGAGTCCCGCCTTCCAATCATCCCATAAAAGTGCCAGAAAAGGGATTATCTGGACCCTGCAAACCAATCGTGGGCTGAATTGCATATAGTGGCCTCAGTCAATGCCACATACACAAGAAGAATCACCTAGTCAAGCCTTGTCCAAATTCCTGGATCTTGAGATATAACAAAGTGGTTGCTGTTATAAGCAACTAAGATTTGGCTACTTTTGTGTGTAGCAATGGATAATCAAAACATTACATTTATATGAGTTTATATGGACAGGTAATGTCTCAAATGCTGGTGAGTTAAAATAAACGCAATTTGTACAATGACTTAAAATAGTGATTGGAAATTCTGATGGTTTAGGTGGGACTCCTTGATAGGGAACTTTACTATAAGTTTCCTTAGAGGAACAGCACAGCCTCCCCCATCCTATTATTCATTATCATTATTTTATGTTTTATTTTTAATTACAGTTATGTTCAGTATTATTTTGTATTTTGTGTTAGTTTCATGGTTGCCAGAGGGTAAGGGGTTGGGGATTGGGTGAAAAAGGAAGGGGATCAAGAAGTACAAGTTAGTAGGTACAAAATAATCACAGGAACATTATTATTTTTAGAACAATTTTAGATTTACAGAACAATTGCAAAGTCAATACAAACTTTTCATAAACCCTACATCAATTTTCCCTTATTATTAACATATTATATTAGCATGTTACATTTGTCATAATTATTAGGCTAATACTGATAGATTATTACTATTGATTAAAATACACTGCTTTGGTTTTTGTCTGATGTCTTTTTTCTCTTTTAGGATCACATCCAGGATACCACCTTAGCCAACATGTCTTTTTGTGCTCCTCTTGGCTGTGACATTCTCAGACTTGCCTTATTTTTAGATCAGGCTTATGAGATTTGGGGGAGGAAACCACAGGGGTACAGTGTCATTTTTATTACCTCATATTAAGAAGAGTACATGCTATCAATGTGACTTGTCATTGTTGATCTTGACTTGACTACATTGACCTTGATCGCCTGGCTTAGGTACTCTACCGTACTCTTTTTTCCTCTTCTTCCTTTCATGTTGTCCTCTTTGGAAAGAAGAAACTATGAACAGCCCACACTCAAGGAGCGGGGAATTATGCCCCACCTCCTGGAAGGTACAATATCTGCATAGTTTACTTGGAATTCTTCTGCATAGGAGATTTATTTCTTCCCACATTTATTTACTTAATCACTTATTTATATCAGGGTTGATTCATATTCACAGATTTTCTTATATGATGCCTGTTTTCAGTTCTTTCTTTTTGAGTTAGTTTTATTTCCCAGGAAAGAGTCATACAATATTCTGCATAAAAGGTAAAATCTAGCTGCCAATATTCTGGAGTCTCAGTGGAAAGTTAAAGCTGGGTTTTATAGCTGATGTGAAAATATCATGTACCCAGCTTTCAACTGAATCTGGTTCCGCCAGCACGGACACCCTGTTTTACTTTCTCCAGAGAATTAACCTAGATTACTTTGCATAGTTTAGTTAAGGAGAGTCAGCCAGGGAAATGAACAAAGGAAGAGATCTAGGGATTTAACTCATTTTAAAATATCATTCAATTTTGCTTATTTTAGTTGCCCCTCCACCTCCACCTTGATCTTCCCTTATTTCCAGTGGTCTACGGTGCTGCCAATTCCTAAACACTGTGGTGAATTTTAAAAAATTGTTTATGCTATCACAGTTGTTTCTGCTTTTTTCTCCCCTTTTCCCACCTCAACCCAGCCCCACCCTCTCCTCTCACTCTGTCAATCTCCATAATGTTGTCTGCGTCCATGGGCTGTGCATATATTTTTTTGGTTAATCCCGTCACCATCTCTCATCTAATTCCCCCTCTGGTAACTATCAGTCCGTTCCATGTATCCATGCTTCTGTTTCTATTTTGTTCATTAGTTTATCATGTTCATTAGATTCCACATATAAGTGAGATTATGTGGTATTTGTCCTTCACTGACTGGCTTACTTCACTTAGCATGATATTCTCCATGAAACATCCCTGCTGTTTCAAAGGGTGTTTCCTCTTTTTTACTGCTAAATAGTACTCCATTGTGTGAGTGTACCATAGCTTTTTAATCTACTCATCTGCTGATGGGTACCCAGTGCTCTGAACATAGGGGTGAAAATATTCTTTTGTATTGGTGTTTCAGGATTCTTAGGATATATTCCCAGAAGTGAAACAGCTGGGCCAAAGGGGAGTTCATTTTTAATTTGTTGAGGATACTTTATATTGTTTTACACAGTGGTTGCACCAGTCTGCATTTCCACCAACCCTGCACTAAGGTTCCCTTTTCTCCACATTCTTGCCAACACCTGTTTTTTGTGGATTTATTGATGGTAGCCATTCTGATAGATGTGCAATGACATCTCATTGTGGTTTTAAGTTGCATAGCTCTGATGGTTAGTGATATCAGAGATGCAAATTAAAATGCTGTGGGGATTTTGTGGGAAGAATTAGTTTGGGTTCTCTACCCTCCTTGTTAGTGGCTTAGGTCTCAGCATTTTCATGGTTTCTTAAACAGTTTCACTCATCCAACTGCCTTACAGCTTCCAACACTGATTTTGCTTTGCTCTCCTGTCTTGTTCTCTCTACTCCCTTCTATGTTTGTATTTAGGGAAAAAAAAAAAAATCCCTGCATAACAGGTTTAGTAGAGTTTGGGGGAGAGCAAATTGGATGTGTGTTCAATCTGCCATCTTTTCACAGATTCACTCAGATTCACAGAGGCTCTGTATCTCCATTACCCACACACATGCCTAATGAAGAGTAGGAGACAAATACTAATTGAGTGTTGCATAAATGAAAATAGGAAGCAGAGTCAGGACTCAAATACAAATCTAAACCCAATTTAATTTTTTTATATTACATTCAAATTCCACTCCTTATCAATTATAAGGTTTGTTATCTTCAATATTTAAAATGGAATTTTTGATCATAAGATTTTGCAGATCAGTGCTCTTTAAACTGTTATGTGCATACAAATACCCCGGGGATCTTTTAAAATGCAGATTCTGATTTAGTAAGTCTGGGCTGAGTCTCTGCTGGTCCAGGACCACAAACTTGCAATGCTAGAATGTTTATTAATAGATAAATAGCACTATATATTCTAACATTAAAAATGCCATTGCACATTTTATATCTATTGTAGAAGTACTATTTGCATAACAATTTCATCACAATCAGGACTTGGATAGCAAGAAGTTGAGCTGTCCTGGGGAAAGGAAGAACTGAAAGCTCAGGTCAATCTACCAGTTGAATAAAAATGTAGGATGTAATGTGAAAGTGCAACCAGTCTATATATATTCATTTTGAGCTGACTGCCCAGAACCATATTTATGATGACTCTATCATTCCTGTGCATATATTTTGTGAACATATTTTGTGTACAAGGCACATATTTAGTGTATTAACCTCAACATTTGTTTTATTTCATCTTTCTTATTGTCATTTTTCTTTTGCCTTCATTTCTTTGTCTCTTTTAATAAATATTACTTTCATGCATAGTTAAGCCATCTTAAATCAGTTTGGTATGAGGTATAAAATACTGTGTGTGATATATATAGACATATAATATAATATATAATAATTATATATAATGATATAACATATAGTATATAATGTATAACATATATCTACATATATATTACACACAGACATCTACATGTATGTAGCCATTTAATAATTACTAGCCCCAACCATTTCTTCACAGATAACAATCTTAACAGTCTTATGGCTATCTAATGAAATAAAGTTTCCAGTGGAATATATGAGGTCTGTCCATAAAGTATCCAGCCATGCAATATGAAAAATAGAGACATTTATTAAGAAGATATAAGATACAAAAAACATTGTACATAGGACAATGATGCCTCAGTCCCCTTTACAGTAGGCACCTTTGGACCTCACACAGTTCTCCTAGTCACCATCAGCTGCCCTGTCATATTTTCCTGAATCTCATCAATGATCTGAAATCTCTTCCCTTTCAAAGGTGATTTAAGTTTTGGGAAAAGGTAGAAGTCACAGGGCACCAAATATGGGCTGTAGAGAAGCCAAGTAACCTGGGTGATTTGATGTTTTGCCAAAAATCTCTGCATAAGACATGATGCATGAGAGGTGCACTGTGGTGATGAAGCTGCCAATCACCACTTGCCCATAGCTGCAGCCTTCTGAATCATCCAAATAGTTTCCACGGAGGAATGTTCAAGCTTAATGCAAAACTTGGTGCAGATCCCTTGCTCTACTACTCAGTCATTTTGAATATGACGACCACACAGTACACATGCTCACTGAACTGTGTCTACCATACCCACTGACTAGTACAGTGAAGTTGTCACTGTTCGCACATGCACATTCCAGTCCACTCTCTTTGGCTGCCATGTTACATGTGCAAACCATTCTTGTTATATATTAAAAATGGTTGGACCTTTTATAGACAGAATATATACAAAATGTATATATCACAGTGGAATGCATAAAAATACATATATGTGTATGCATCTATAAGTCTATTTAATTTCTACTTACAAAAACTCCAAATAAACACATATGAAAAATTTTGGTTTGGGTTCAGGGGTTTTAGGAACATCACAGACTTTTTAAAATTTTCCTTAGACACTGAGTAAAAAACAAATAAACAAATAAAATTTAATGGATTCTTTTGGCTATCATCATGACTTGAGACAGACAGCCATTCTGATATTCTTGCTAACTCCCTTTATTTTAATTCTGTGCTCATCAAGTGACCTTCTGGTTACAGAATATCAACGGTTTCAGATGGATGGCATATACCGTGAAGCCCATTATAGGCACCTTAGGTTAAGAACACTCAGGTCGAGGGAGATATGATGTCCTTGAATTGGGAGGTCACAACACCTTCAATTATTTTATCCCAATCACGTTTCATTTGTGTGTACTCTTCTCATTACTTGAACTCACTGGCCTTTCAACAGGCCTTTTCACCCAATAACAGTTGCCAATGGTAAGATCTTAAGCTGAAAAATGAAATACTGCGTTCTTGCTTAGCACTGAGATCTCAGTGAATAAATGATAAGCACTTTATTAATCTATAAATATTGGGCCTAACAACAAGTTTGCAACTTTTCCAACCTTTCCAGTAAACACAAACACAAACTTCATAGGTCATAAAAATTTGCTTATTCTCCACAATAAGTCAGTTCTGGGATGTATGGTAGACTGTAATCCATACAATTTTGACTTTATTTCAACTATCTTATAAATCTTAAAAAATAAATCACAAAGCAGTCCCATGAAGAGAATAATAACTGACAATGTTTGGTTGGCACAGTATATTTCCTTCTCTGAAGAGTTCTCTAGAACCTAAAAGTGGTTGCTCACATGTAGTGAGATGCTCAGATGATGCCAAGCATTTCTCTGTGTGCATTACAAGTATTATTATCTCAACGAAACTTTCTACCAGCAACACTATGATGTAGGCATAACTATTATGTCCATTTTAGAAATGACAAAATTTGTAGGTTAAGCAATTCACCTAAGGTCATACAGCTTTAAATGGCACAAACAGGTCAAAACTCAGGCAGGCTGGCTCTGGAGACTGCACATGTCATTATTTTATAACAGGTACTCCCTCCTCAGAGGCCTCACTGAATAAAAACAAAAATCAAGGTAATAAAATATTGAAGACAAAATAAGTGTGGAATAATAGGAGATGTTGACTAAGTAATATTGGTTGAATTTAATTTAATTCTATGCTGTCATTAAAATGTAGGTTGAAGAAATAAATGTAGTGGGCTGGTAAAATATTCACAATATGCTACTGAATGAATAAAGCAAACATACTCTATAATAAAGCACATTTATACATACACACAGAAAAATAAACACACACAAATACAGGATATATATCAAAATGTTATTATGATAATTAGCATAATGGTGGTAAATAGGTAGTTTTCATTTATTTTCTCCAGAATGCTCTTCTGATCTTGGCACAGGTGACTCTTTTTTAGCTTTTAGCATTTAGTCTAAATGTCCCCTTTTCAAAGAGGTCCTCCCTGATGTGCTGGTCTGAAGTAGACACCCAGATGCTCTCTTTGCATCTCCATATGATAAGCACTCTATCACACTTATCACACTTCAATATTTATTATTATCTTTTCTTATAAATTATTACATAGGTTTTGACTTTTCTATCATCTCTACTATAAGCAGCCTACATGATCATGTCCCTCTTGCTCACATCTGTACATTTCCATGATGTAGAATGCTGTGTGGGTGTTCTATAACTATGTATTGAATAAATTAGTGAACAAGTGACAAAGAAATTGTATATCTACAACCTAACACATTTTTAAAACCTATTACTTAACCACAGCAAATCTCAACCTCAAATTTAACCAAAGAAAATTCAAAGCTTCTTTCCCTTCAGCCATCCCCACATTACCCCCAGTATCACATGTAACTGGGCATGCACTGAACTATGGTAGCCATGGGAGACGTGGAGAGAGGATTTCTGAATTACTTTCTAAAATGGAGAAACCAAAATAGCTTTTTAAAATTTATTTTTTGAGATATCAAAAAATTATAAAAACAATTCTCATGGTAAAAATCAACAACAGTAAACTGCTAGTGTTGGATCAGGTCTCTTCTGCCCATTTATGACTAATAACCAAAGGTAGTGTGAGCTGTCTTCACATTTGGACACAAGTGATCACATTTAACAGGAGCTTTGGGAAAGTGGCCCATAACACCTGCAGTCATGGGGCACAACTAAAGCAGTTTTTCCTCAGCAATATATATTATCCTCTATATATATTCTGAACATAACTTTTATTCCTGGAAATTCATATGGAAAGAAATAGCAAGGAAAGTTCAGGTTTTTCAACTTTGATGACATTCCAACAGTAGGCAAAGCTATACCACCTCATGGGAGACATTATAGTGCAGAAGAAAGTTGAAGATAAATAACAACTATTTATTTATCATGGAATGTTGGGAACTGCCCTGCCTGGTTTCAGAAGCTGCAATCCCCCATGGCTAAAGCTGAGTGAGAGACCTCTGGACCAGAAGCCACTAAGGAGACAAAGTTTATCTCCCTGGCAGGAGCACCGCTTCTACTCCTTGCCTGGCCCCCATTGCTTGATCAGTTAGCCAATGATGGGTAAGATTCCCTAATGGGGGAACCACCTAAGACAGGCATGGTCACATGGGAAGGCCCTCAGGGAAGGACTTGGGGGGCTGTGGAAAAAGGGGGTGATTGACCCTCGCCCCTTGGCTTTGACAAAGCCTTAGTCCTCATTCCGCCTGTGAGAAGTCTCCAGTCTCCCGGCTGCTTTGTCTCCTCTGCCTGACTCAAGCCTGTAACAATGACAAGGGGCAGTACAACCCTGTACTGGGAACGGGGGACTTCCTGGGGTAATTAGGCCTGAGGAAGGATATGTAAAATCCTGTGAAACCTGCTTTGCTGAGGATGCTCTTAACTAGATTGTAAAGGCCTGGGCAGAAAATGAGTTTAGCCCCTTAAGTTTTGTAGCTGTTTAGGTGATAGACCCCCAACTCAGTGTGAGCCCTAATAGTTCTTTGAACGTTATCTATTCGTGTGATCCTCACTGCCAGACAATGATTAATAAGCTGTATCTGTATTCCTACCCAAAAAACCTAATAAAATCCTGTTCAGGCAGGGTGGCGGGGTGCTCTCCTCTTGAGAGAGTGGCCAGGCCACTCCAAGGCACCCTCCCCTTGAGAGGGTAGCCAGGGCATCCCTTTTCCTCCACAGACTCAGTAATCCATGTGAATTTATCTCAAGTTTCATCCGTAACACTGCAGACACTGCTGGCCAGCGTCTGCATCAATGAAACTTGAAGGACAAAAACCATTCTGCTTTAATTGTTAAACCTTTCCTATACCTCTTTCACTATAACTATTGTGAATCAAAAGTTTTCTCTTGAATTGTTTTTACCTTAAATGAATGTGTATACAGGGTACTAGACTGGAAGAAAAAAATCACTATATTCCTTGAGACTTTGTTAGCATAACAGATACTAGGTTTACTCAGCCCATCTTTGGAATAAGCCCTAACTGCTTTGGCTTTGATGTTGTATGATAGACCCATAAATTTTGAGATGACTTAAGTAACTGAGTTACAGATAATATAAGGTATATTTGGAGAAAAGCTTTGTTATTTAAAGAACTACAAAACTACAACTCTGGGACAAGGGGCCATATGCCTTCCTTACCATCAAATTAAGATTTGGAGAAAAAATCTTACGCACTCAGGATCTGTAAGAATGTAAGTTTGGAATAAATACTTCCTTATCACCTTACATGGTTAGACTACTAGGCATAAGAGCAAAACATATGAAATTCTTTTCATATGTTTGGTAGTAGGTGGACTTCTCATTTAGAAAGAACAATGGAACACTCAGTATTGTCCACTGATGTGCAAAGAGGAGAAGTAACTGAGTCACTTAAATGCAGAATGGCCCACAAATGTTGTAAATCTTTATCAACTAAAACTTCTGCAGTTTGAATAGATGATCTACCACTTTCATACTCTAGAAACCTGAAGATATCATTACTTCTAACTCATAAAAATTACCTGTGGGCTCTGAGGTTTTCTGAGTTCTTTCAAAGTTGTACCAAAGTATTACATTCTTGTCTTCAACCAATCTAGTCTTGGTGAAATAATCCAGGTTAAGGTCATTGTCTCAAACCTTGAAAAGTTTATTTAAATTAAATCACTTGGGAAAATTAAATATATATATTTATATATATATATAATAAGCTGTATCTGTATATATATATATCCTTAGAATTTAAGCATTTTAAGTTAATTAAAATTTAAATAACTTTGAAAACACTTTAGGGACTGATTTATCATCAACCATACTTATAATTACAGTTGTGAACAAGTTTCTGGCCAAGAGAGATTTAAAAACACAAAATGAAAATGTTAAACTGTGAGAGTAAATATTCTCCATTCAACTTTAAAAGTACAGAAAGCGTGGAGTTAGGAGCCATTTAAAGAAGTGAAGTTGTTTATAGCAGTTACAGACTGGTGTAGGCATGGGGATGGTCACACACTTGAAGATGAAAATTCATTTGGGGTCATAATTACTTAGAAGTTTTACAAAAATATTCATTTTCATTTACACATGAAAGGGGTTATTGTTTTCAACTGAAAACTCCATTCCTAATCTTGCACAGGAAAAACTGACCTGTTCTTGCTAATTGACGGGGGCAGGAAGTACAAATCAGATAGGAGGGTATGGAAAGATACTCAGATTTGGGGCTTTAAAAGGGAGACATTTAAAAAATTGGATCCCTGAAATATTTCAAGGTCATTTATTTTCCAGGGACTTCTACCTTAGCCTGGTGTGCTTCCATTGTGCAAGTGTCCTATCTACCCTGTTAAGTCTTTCCACTTGAAAGCAGAGAATGATCTCTGTTATAGGGAGCAAGAAGTGACAAACTCATTTCCATATCTAAAGCCAGCTCTGAAATATTATCATATAATGAAGTTCTTAAGAGAACAAAATAAAACTTCATCTGTTTCTGTGTCTTTTTGTTTCCAACTATAATCAAGTGATAAGCATCTTTTGGAATATTCTGTTTGCTTTCCTTTTCTCTACTCTCCCTTTCAATGTTGTTAATTATTCATAACAGTTTTTTTCTACCTCCTATTCTCTCTTTTCTTCAGTGTGTTCCTTTAGCTTTTCTTGGTATCTATGTTCCTTTCTTAATATTCTTCTTTCCTGGTGGACCTACTGCCATTCTCTCTTTCTCTTGTCCTCCTTCCCTGCATTGACCCTCTTCTCTGTTTTTCCAACACCCTCTACAACCCTTTTCTTTAACTTCCCTCAGCTTGACTGACTCTCCTATGCTCAGAAGGAATTGGTTTCCAACAGATTGATTGCATTTATTTGTTGCTTTATTTCAGCTGAACAAATAATGAAATGGAATAGCATTTTGTACATTAACTAGCTCCTAGGAGTTTTTGTTTTTTTCCTGAAATTTACCTTCAAACCACTAGTTATAATGGGCTTTATAAATAAGGGCAGTTCAATAAATAATAAAGAAAAATTAAAACAAAACCAAAAAATCTTGGCAGAATATACTTGATGGTATTCCTTGTGGCAAAACTGACAACTAAAAATGATCTAAAATTAGTAACCAAAAGAAAAAAGACAGTAAGTGTTAGAGAATTAGGATCTGTGGTTGTGCCTGGGCTCATTCCTCTTTCATGGTAAGTAATGTCCTTCACACATTACAAAACATAGAGCCATCGAGAAAATGTAGATGACAGAATCTGGACTGAGTCTTTCCTCCATGGTACAGCATTTCATATCCAACTGCAGGCAGGATTCTTCTTCAGACACCAGGGATAAAAAGGAGCTTTTTTTTTTTTTTTTTTTAGAATTTATTTATTTATTTTTAGAGAGAGGGGAAGGGAAGGAGAGAGAGGGAAAGAAACATCAATGTGTAGTTGCCTCTTGCATGCCCCTCGCTGGGGACCTGGCCTGCAACCCAGGCATGTGCCCTGACTGGGAATTGAACTGTGACTCCTTGGTTCGCAGACCCACACTCAATCCACTGAGCTATACCAGCCAGGGTGGAGTTTTTGTTTTTGTCTTGTTTTTTCGAGGGGAGAGAGGATTGGGAAATTGAGACACAAATGGCTTTGGACTTTGAATATATCAATCCAAAGCTTCTAAATTTTTCTCTATATGACAAAAAATTACAACAAAAACAAAGAATCTAAAAAATACAGCTAACACATCTGGATGTCTGACCATATTTTGTTTGGCAATGTGTAAACTCAAGTTGAATCTCAGTCAAATCAGTATGAGTCATGACTCACCCTAGCTGCCTCAATGTAACTAGTGAAATTTGAGGTTATATGGAGTCAGAAATCTACAGGACAAGTCTCTCTCAAAAGCATTATCAATGGGACATGCCCAAAGGATATCAATCCTTCTGCCAAATTTCTCTTGGAAGTAAGGCAGGGTGTGTTCAAGATCTAATAAATGATAGAAAATAGTATAGTGGATTATGTCCTTCATTTATATTTGTTAAGCATCAAAGTCCAGTGCACTAGCCTGGATACTAGAAGATATGAATAGAATTTTAAGCTGTCCCTTAAGGGGTTAAGAATCTAGCTGGAGAGATGAGAAAAGTAGGCCAGTAAATTCTACTACTTGGACATGAGATTTGTCTGGCCTCTAACTCTTTCCTGTTCTGGAGAGATTCAAGGCAATCTGTGAAAAGAAATTTTGCTAGCATGAGAATTGCCAGTTTAGATCTTAAGGATTTCTGTAAATTTTTCTGATGTCTGGATTCATTTGTTGTGATTTATTTACAGGGAATAACTCAAATGATATAGTAAGTATCTCTAGGATTTGCTATAAATTGTCTACTAAAAAGTGCAGAACCATAGGCTTTTATTATTTAATGTGCCATATCAAAGTTCAATTAATTAGGATACCAAATGAGTTTGGTTTATATGCTAAATTAGATAGTGGTTGGTCTGAGTGTTTGAACAATTTTCTGTCAATATTGATAAGCATATCCAAGTGACACATACGTGTGGTGGACATAAGACATAGATATATCCTTCCCATTCCTTTTGCATCTATAGGCCTCACTTTAGTCACATAGAAATAGTATGATGCAACTACTGTTTTTCTTTAATGCAGCAAAGGCATTTTGAGAGAAATTAAAGAAAAGGGGGGTAACAGGTAAAAGAAAGGGCAAAAGAAAAGAAGAGAAACACATGTTCAAATTAATACCATCAGAGTACATTTGCATGTCTTAAATCATTTTCAGAAAAAGTGCAAATCCACAAGTACAAAAATATTCACACTTAAAAATATAAGTTGAGAAAGTTCCTTTTGATATAACTTCTCTCAAAGTGGGAATTGGTGTCTCTAGAAAGGATAAAAGCTCAGTAGGTAAATGTTTTCTTTTCCATGTTTGTGGACGTTTCTTGTATAGATGTTGGCTCTTAAGGCAAATAGCAGTGAAACCCTTTGACTTTATAATGGGGACATACTAAAAATGAAACAATTCTATATTTTTGATTTTATTTACTAGGAGAGTTAATTTAATTTTAAACAATATGCATTTCTTCTAAAACAACTATTTTTAAAGATCAACTTCATTCATCATACTGCTTAACATCTCTAATAGAAGTTTTCAAAACATTGCTATAGATTGTTCAACAGGTTCCTCAAGACTTAGTTTTATTTTCATTATCACAACTGGGTCAAACAAGATGGTTGAAGCAGTTGGAGTACTTTCATTGGCTTGCTTCAGTTTTTAATTTAAATCTCTTATGTGATTGTCAGTAATCACAATTTTAATGTTTATTTATTTGTTTATTTACTCAATAAACATTTATAAAATGGTTTCTGCTTCAGGAAATGTCCTAAGTTTAGGGGACCCTAGGGGTAAACATGTAATTATTGCCTTAACAAGATCATAGCATAGTGGAAGAAGAGTCATATATATTGAACAACTATCATCAATCAGACCCTTTTTTATAGACATCTCTCCACTTATTTCTCCCAAGAAAACAACAAAGATAATTGGAAAACTTGGCTAATTTTATACAGCTGGAAAAAAGTAAAAATGGAATTTAAACACTTGAGTTTCTGACTCCAAAAGTCACACATTTTCCCCACAAAATGATGTTTTTGGACACTGGTAGAGCAGTTTCTCCCCTCGATGCTTTAGTGAGTACACACATTCCCACCATGTGCATGGGTGAGAGGTTAACTGGATTTGTTCATGTTATTTACCCTCAAATTCTATAGCCATTGCTTTCATAATTGTATTGTGGTCTACATTATATGATATAGTAGACAAACCTTAGGACACAGCTGTGCTCCTACCTACTTGAATTGCACATTTGGAAAACTACTTCAATATTCCAAGGAACAGTATCATTTAGATGGCCACTGTCGCTATATATGAAGTTCCCATCAGTATAATTGCAAGAGGCATTCCTCTACTGTTTAGTTAGAAATCTTAAAGAAAACATTTAGACGATGCACTTCTTCAACAAAGTCTATAAGTAAAATAAGAACACAGTGCAGAAAAAAAATTAATTCTCAATTTCATGTGACCTCTGCAGAGAAAAGGAACATTAAAACAACATGTCACTAAAATTTTTGCTAAATGCCATTCACACGTCACCTAAGTTAACTAAAATTCTTTCAGCAATGTGACAACATTCCAGGGTATTTGTCAAAAACAAATGTTCAGGCTATTGAAAACTATGAAATCACAATAGATTGGATTTTGTAGGTTCATAGATGGGCACAGTGAAGCAGAATGTCTAAGGTTTTGTGACTCTATTTATGTTGCATCCATGATATTACCTGAAAAACTTAACAAAAGGAGAACTCATAGGACCTTGATATTTGGCAATAGGAAACATTGATAAAATTTATTTGGCAATACAGAGGAGTGTCAAAAAACAGACTAGGTACACAATATAATTAAAAATAGTGAACTTCCTTATGCATACACAACAGCTTTTGGCACAGCTCTGGGTAAATCACGAACATAGGAGTGGAACTGCACTGCACTTCATAGGACATGCTCATACCGAAAAAGACAAATAGGAGAGGTTCTGATTAAATATTTGTTCAGAAAACACCCTCTGATAATGTACTGCCAACTTCTTACCTTGGGTAAATAGCATCTTCCTCTCCCAAGGTAAGTAGGTCTCTGCTATATTAGATTTTATTTACAAAATGGAACTCTGGCCATGAAACACACAGCAGTTATGAGGAGGGTATGGCCCAGCTTGTCTCAAAACACTGTCAGTGTGACCTCTGGCAAGGACCTAGCAGGAAACCATTTTCCCTAAAGGAAACCAACACCCTTTCCCTATAATCCAGCTAGCACAATATGGGTTTAATGAAGCAAGGCCAGCTTCCAGTGGCCGTAGCACAAATTGCCTCATTTGGCTTGGTCACTGGAAGGATAGATGCCAGTTGGGGATGTGCACACATGAGCATATGCAAGGTTTCCATGGAAATTCTACTTGATCTGCCTGCAAAGTGTTGGGGGATGCATCCAGCCCTGTAGGGATGTGCTGTATGTTTCTGGAGGTCAGCCCAGGGAAAAGTAAAGTATTAGAGATGTACCCAACTCTGCATTCTGTGTGTTATCTGGAGGGTGATGAAAGGAATTGGGTTACCAATGTCAATCTCACTTTCAATATTCACTGTATTCTAGACACCAACTCTGAAAATAGCATCCAGTCTGAGTCCAAATATAAAGATGGCAAGCTTTCCCAAGCATATCAGGGAACACTTCCAGTAGTCTCAAGGACAATGTTATAAAGAGAAAAAATTTTGGTAATTGTGCCAAAAACCAAACTTTTTAGCCCATCTCATGACTGCCCTATCTAGCTGAGTTTCTCTCTCCCTTCACTTCATGTATCTGCCACTGCCTCCTCCTCTCTTGTTACCTGTCTCCCTCATATATGTTGGTCTGTGTCCCAGAGAATTTCCTGGAAGGTAATTTGGCTAACCAAAATATCTAAAATCTGATATATCCAACCAGGACTTCCCATCAAGGTGGCCCTATAGGTAAGCATGGCTCCCCTCCTCATATAACCACATCAAAGTTACAACTAAATTATAGAATAGCCATCATTCAGAACAATCAGGAATCAATTTGAATGGAAGTTTGACAAGAACAGTATTAAAGAAACCACATCCATCCAGACTGTTAGGAGGTGTGCAGATGTGGAATGGGCTAGTCCCCCATCCACATGGTGGATAAAACTTTGCAAGGTATATCTCAGAAGTGAGGAGTCCCAGCCCCACACTGGGCTCCACAGCCCAGGGTTCCAGCACCAGGAAGATAAGTTCCCATAACATCTGGCTGCAAAAACCATCAGGGATTGAGTCAGTGGAAAAAACTACTGGAGTCCCATGCAATTCCTCTTAAAGAACCCACACATGGACTTACACTCACTCCCTATGAGCTCCAGCACTAGGGTAGCAGCTTGAAAGGCACCAGTGGCAAATGGAAAGGAAGTAAAGTATCTGGAATCAAGGTGAGAGCTGGGGGACAGCTTTCTCCCAGAGAGAAAGGTAGGCAGAGGCCATTGTCCCTTCTCTGAACCCTACTCCAAAGAGCCACAGAGCCAACAGGTGGTACCATGACTGAGACACCATCAATTTGGCTAACGCTGTTTGTCCCACCCTGGAGATCTCCTGAGACTCTGCCCCACAAAACGTACAGCTGTTAACAGTAGCTTTTCCATATGAATGGTAGGTCTGGATCCATGCTTCACAACTTCCTAAATCCCTTCAAACAAGCAACAACTAGCCTCAGTAAGCCCCCAGCCACCCTACTTCTTGCTAGTGGCCCCAGGCACAGCACTAGCACCAGCCAGGATAGACTCACAGCTTGGCTTTGCCTGGGAAACACCAAGCCTAGCATAAGTAGCCACCATCTCAGACTGCTTTATAGCTCAGGCAAGGTGGTCCCAGGCAAAACAAAGGTGGGGGCTGACCTTAGCCTGTACCCCTCAAAACCCCAAGGACTGCGCACCCAGTCCATAGCTACAGACCACATTGGAGCACTACCATCCTGACTCTGCACAGCTGATACGCCACAGAGGACAGAGGTTGGTTGTCAGTGGTCAGAGTCAATCCTTGCAGCAGACTAGCCTAGGTAAATCCCTCCCATTGACCTGCCAACAGCAAGTTTCAACTACAAGAGGAAGTTGTATTCAGCCCACACAAAGGGTGCACTTTGAGTACCCAGGTTGGGTAGTAGGGAAGGCTGTGTTACTGGACCCTACAGGATACCTACTACATTAAGCCACACTAACAAGACACAGAGTCAAGCAGCTCTACCTAAGACATAGAAACAAACACAGGGAGGCTTCTAAAATGAGGAGACAAAGAAACATGGCAGATCAAAACAGATCAAAACTGCAGAAAAATAGCTAAATGAAATGGAAGTAAGCAATCTATCAGATGCAGAGTTCAGAACACTGGTTATAAGGATACTAAGGGAACTTAGTAAGGACCTCAGAAGCATCAAAAAGATCCAGTTAGAAATGAAGGATACATTAATTGAAATAAAGAACAATTTACAAGGAAACAACAGTAGAGCAGATGAAGTGAGAATCAAATCAATGATTTGGAATATAAAGAAGAAAAACACAACCAATCAGAACAACAAGAAAATAAAGAATCCAGAAAAACGAGGACAGTATAAGCAGCGTCTGGGACAACTTCAAGTGTACCAACACTTGCATCATGGGGGTTCTAGAAGGTGAAGAGAAAGAGCAAGAAAATGTAAATCTATTTGAAAAAATAATGAAAGAAAACTTCCTTAATTTGTTGAAGGAAACTGACATGCAAGTCCAGGAGGCACAGAGAGTCCCAAATAAGACAGATGCAAAGAGACTCACTCAAAGACACATCATAATTAAATTGCCAAAGTTAAAGAAAAAGAGAGAATCTTAAAAGCAGTAAGAGAAAAGAATTTAGTTACCTACAGGGGAATTCCTGTAAGATTGTCAGCTAATTTCTCAAAAAAACTTTACAGACTAGAAGAGATTGGCAAGCAATATTCAAAGTCATACATAGCAGGGAGCAGCAGCCAGGATTGCTCTACCCAGCAAAACTAGCATTTAGGATCAAAGGGCAGATAAAAAGCTTCCCAGACAAGATAAAACTAAAGGAGTTCATCATCAAAGAAACATTATTATATGAAATGTTAAGGGACTTATTTAAGAAAAAGGTGAAGATCAAAATTATGAACAATAAAACAGAAAAAATATGTATCTGTCAACAATTGAATCTAAGAAACAAACTAAGCAAACAAGAAGAATATAAACAGAATCATGGATACAGAGAGTGTTTTGATGGTTGCCAGATGGGAGGGGTGGTATAGAGGATAGGTGAAGAGGTGAGGGGATTATGAAGTACTTTTATGTAGTTACAGAATAGCCATAGGTATGTAAAGTACTGGTAGGAAATGGAGTAGCCAAATAACTTATACACATGGCCCATGGACAGGAACAATGGTGTGGGGATTGCCTGAAGGAGTGGTGGGTGCTGGGTAGAATGGGGTTAAAGGGGAAACAATTGGGGCAACTGTAATAGCACTGTCAATAAAATACAAATAACAAGATTTCTATAATCAGGTAGGATGATTTTTATATACATACAAAGCCAAGGTTATCAGCATGTGATTAGGAAGCTACAGTTGACTAAATCTCAATGGTATAGGTATAAATATAGGTAACAGAAATTCTTACATGAGCTGGTTTGTTCTTTCAGACATAGCTCAATCATCTAATGCCTGACTGGAAAAAAACAATGACTATTCAATACTAACACGTGGACTAAAAATGATGTCCATTTTAAAGATAAGGCCTTGGAGTTGTGGCTAAAGATTCTTATATTTTTTCTATACATTATTGACCATGTTGGAAATAGAATTTGAAGAAGAGCATTTTTTTATTATAATGATGAAACTCAAAAATAATTTATTCTTATTCTCATTGCCCCACTTTAAAAATATTCATTACTATAAGTTTTTTAAATAAAATAAGCGTAGTTTTTAAATATATAGTCAAATGTTCTTCCTTATAAATAAAAAACTTACCTACTTAGACATTCTAAATATATATCTAAGTATAGATGTTATCTGTGTAGACTTTCCTTCCCTCTGCATTCCTCTTCTCCATCATCTTTCTCTTTCCTCATCAAGTCCTTCCACTTCCTTCACTTGGTCTTGCTCTAATATGCACTTTTCCCCCTTACCTGAGAACATTTTTTCATTGTTTTGAGAGAGAGAGAAACAGAGACATTGATGTGAGAGAGAAACTTTTGATTGGTTGCCTTCTTGTATGTGCCCATACTGGGGATGAAACCTGCAAGCTGGCTGTGTGCCCTGAACTAGAATCAAACCTGCAGACGTTTGGTCTATGGGAGTATGCATCAAGCAACTAAGCTACAACAGCCAGGGCTCATTTTTAAAAAATTAAAAACAATTTTTTTTAGAGAGAGGGGAAGGGAGGGAGAAAGGGAGGGAGAGAAACATTGATGTGAGAGAGAAATATCAATCGGTTGCTTCTTGTATGTGCCCTGACTGGGGATCAAACCTACAACCCAGGCATGTGCTCTGACTGGGAACCAAACTAGGGGAACTTTCTCTTTGAGGAACAATGCCCAACCAATTGAGAGACACTGGTCAGGGCAAGAATACATACTTTCATCTCTTTTGCCTTTACAAGTTGGCTGTGACCCACTTGCTTACTGCAGAGATGGTGCCCAGAGATGAGCAAATAATGTATCTATTATTGGTCCAGAGACAGACATGTAACCCAATCAAGCCAGTAAAATGGAATAAAGTGGTTTGAGATTTCTATAGACTTTGGGGTGAGAGAGGCTTGCTCTTTCCAGAGTATTTAAAGGCCGGAGGACACAACGTGCAGTGCTGCAATGGCCATCTTCTGACCATGCGAAGCATGCCTATCAGGTGGTAGGGAAAAAGTCAACAGGGAAGCTAGTAAAGCAGGACACAGAGGGAGTGATCAGCTGACACCTGCAGCCAGTCCCTCACTGTGCTTCTCATTTATGCGAATCAATAAATTCTCTCTGTGCTTAAGTGAGTTTAAATCAAGTATTCTGTGTTTCATAACAAAAAATGTTTTGAATGATAAACCCAGCCTATAAACAGTGCAGAACAGGTAGACAGAGACAGAGTCCATTACTAGTAGCTCCCAAATTTTCAAGTCCAAGGACCCCCTTGACAACTGCTGCTCGTCCATTGAGAACCACTACTTTAATCCTTTGTACTTAACAGCAAGTTACCAATAGAGCAATCCAGTGAAGAAAATAGTCCAAATGCCTCAGAATTAATGTCCCTTAGGTCCTTGAAAAACAAGCCTCTTTAACCTGGTAGCACATATTCCCCACAGGAGGCTCAGAAGCTGAGATAAGCTTCAACTGGCACCATTTGGCAATAAGAATGGGGATGAAAAGGATGCAAAACATCTGGCTTTGTTCACTGTGCTGTTCAATAGCGGATGGATTATTTATAATGACACACGGTCGATCATATTTCCTTTGTAAAATAGGGACTATAACAACTCAAACAAAAATGGAGAGCATAATCTAGTACATAATGTGTTTCTCATGAACTTCTCATGACAGAAAAGTCCCCACAATTTTAAAAGAAAAAAGTCTTCAGTTAATACACTCTCATTTTGTTTTTCTATACATGTCCCATTTTCTTCATCTCTCTTTTCTCCCAAGTTCTCTCCCTTACAATAGCTGAGTACTTTTATTTTTAGCTGAAACAGCAACAGCAAAAACATTTCAGTCAATAATTAACAACTTGATAAAGTTGAGTGAATTATTTCATAGTTTATTTTAACCTTAGGATATATCTCTCCCCAAATACACTATCTTGAATTATCCTGTAATGTTTATCTAAGACAACCTGCAACTCATCCTATCAATCTATTTCTGTTCCTTCACAGTACTTCCCTCAACGCCTCCATGTTGGTATAAATATTGTATAGGGAATGGTTTGATAAAATAGAATGAGATCCTGATTATGATCATTCCTCAGATCACTAAACCAAAGTTTCCTGACATAGCCAAACCTCTTCTCTGCATTTGAATGAGGCTCAGACATTTCCATAACAGGAATTCTCAGAATGGAGGTTTTAAAGATTAGCATGTGCGTTCCTGTCCAGTCAACTGCAGAAGGTACAGAAAAACACTTAGTGAATTCAAATTTTGACTCAGTAGCACACCCTATGAGAATTTCAGTATATGCCTTAAACTCAGTGGGCCTCAGTTTCCACATTTAAATTGAGAATAGTCATACCTAATTAATTAATTAATTCAATACATAGTTATTTAGCATCTGGCTAGGTATTATTCTAGGGGGTCATAATATACTTTGATTAAAGTGAAATAAGCCAGGTGGTGAAAGACAGGTACCATAGGGTCTCACCTGTAAGTGGAACCTAATCAACAAAACAAACAAATGAGCAAAGTAGAACCAGAGATGATACATAAAGAACAAACTGACAGTGACTAGAGAGGATGAGGGAGGGGGATAACAGGGAAAGAAGGGGAAGGGTCAAGTCAAGGAACAAGTATAAAGGGCCCATGGACGATGAGGGGGCAGAACTGAATGTGGGAGAGGGGATGGGCAGGGCAAGGGAGAGTAATGAGGGGAAAAGGGGACAAATGTAATTGAACAACAATAAAAAAATCTTAAAAATAGTCGAAATTCAATTATAATTGCATTTATATTTCACTTAGGAGCTTTGTGAATGAACTAAATTATATAATTTAAATAAATCCAGGGTACAGGGCCTAGCACACAGTAAAATTCAACACAGAGTATCTAAGGTAAGCCCTCTTTCCCAATTAGGGCATTCCAACTTCTTTTTTCTGTTAAAAATTCCTTTAGTCTCTTTAAGGCTTTTGGAAAAGTTAGGTATGAAGTATCACACTTTGGAATGAGCCAGAATATGACTTCAATATCCAGAACTCTCCTTTGAATAAAATACTTGGGCTGATTTGAGCTTGATTTGGTCCAAGTTGATTAAAATGTTTATCTGTAAACAGAGGTAAACATTTTTTTTGCCATAAATTATTTTTAAGTCATCCTTGATTCCTTTTTCAAAAAATTTTCTCCATGAAATTCATCAGCAATGCTACTCCTCAAATATACTTCATATATATTCTCCTTCCTGTCTTCTTTACTGCTACTACCCTTGTATACATTTCTGTAATGCTAGTATAAGCTACTACCATCTGTCTTCCTGGCATACAGAATTACCTTTTAAAAGGGGAGGCAGACCACCATTACCAGCTCTGATATTGTCTGATGCCTTTTTAAAGCACTTACCATAAAATCCAAACTCTCACCATCACCTACAAAAGCTTTACATGATCTTGCCTCTAACTGTTGACCTCAGACAAGACTGGGCACATTCAGGGTGGTATGGCTGTAGACTAACTGTTGACCTCATATTCTGCTAATCCATCCCTGGGTCACCACACTCCAGACACCTGGCCTTTCTTGTCACATGTTTCTGCCTAGAGCCTTTGTACTTGCAATACTCTTTGCTTAAAATATGTTCACCCTCCCTTCCCATATTTGCATTCTTTCCTAGTTTAAACTGCATTATTTCAGAGGGGTCTATGCTGACCAATAACCTCTCTGAATCTCCCCATCACTATCTTTCACATCATCTTGTATTGTAGTTACTTTGAAAGGTATGAGTCCATCTTCCCCATGTAGGTTATGAGATCTATGAACAGAGATTTTCCTATCCTGTTCTTCTTTGTGTCCCCACTGTTTAGCTATGGAAGGTAATCAATATACATTTGTTATCCAAATTTACACAATCAATGAAATTAATAATTCTCTAGGCATGCACATAGATATTTCTTTCTAAAATTTGTCCAAGCTCTCAATAATCATATAAGAATGTTGCTGATGGAATGTTTATGGTGTGTGAAGCACTACGGACATGCAGAAAGCATGCATCATACATTACAAACATGATTTTCCACTGGTCTTCACAACAACTTTGAGGGTTTGGCATTATTGTGTTCATAACCATTTATAGCTTAAAGAATTAACTCAGAGAAAGTAAGTTTATTTCTCAAAAATTCACAGGTCATAAGTGGCAGAGCTTGGGTCCAAATCTAACTCCATCAGACACTAAAATTGGTCTTAATCTTACAAACATCATCATCAATCATATATTTTCATCAGTGCTATATACCCAACTGGAAATGAGAATCTATCAAAACCAGTAATGTTAGTTTACTATTTACTGAGTGTACATTATCTACATTAATTCTCACAACATCCCTAAGATATAGGTCCCTTGTTTCTCAATTGAGAAAAATTCAGTTCAAATAAGTCAGAGGGAACTTGATCCCAGTCTTGTCTGACTCTTGAGCCTGAACTGTTAAATACTATGGGATAGCACTTCCCTGATCCAGTGAAAAACAGAATAACTTGCCAAGTCAGAGATGATAGGAACTACTACTCTAAGCCAGTGCTACAAGCTGAGTGCAGCCCTACTGCATGGCCAGGACATTCATCTTGGTCAGACGACAGATGCATTGTGTCTCTAAGTATGGAAACCAGCAATTGCTCTACTGGCGGACCACCAATTCTCTGTCAAGTAGGGGAAAAACAAGCTTAAACTTTCATTACTACATTCATGGTGCCTCCTTCATTTATTTTATAAGCATAAACTGTGCTCATGCATTGTTTTAATTAGAAAGTTTCAAATAAGACTGAAGATAATGCATCCCATAATTTCTCATCCTTCCCTGGTCCACAGGATCAGGCAGAGCTGATCCAAGGGTGGAATTTGCACTCTACTGATGGATGAGGCTAATAAAATGCCTTTATTGTGATATAAATAGCCTTAAAAATGTCCTAAAGAGTCAATATCAGTGCTTGATTGCCTAACACAGGCAAGGTCTTTGCCCTAAACAGCACTAAAGCTTAATGAGTTATGCTTTTGAAAAAATTTGTCATTGAATTTGGATATTGATTTGTAAGGCTACAAGGTGGCAAGATCCACATTAGTGACACAGATGGAACAAACTATTAAAAAAACACCCATTTATTTCACACACCTAATATAACAACAATTTTTTAACTGATTTGAGAGAGAAAGAGGAAGAGGGGGAGAGAGAGAGAATAGAGAGAGAGAAGCATTGATTTGCCTTTGCACTTATTTTTATTCATTAGTTGATTCTTGAATATGCTCTGCTAGATCATTCAACTTTGGTAAGGCATTGGAAAAGTGTAAAACAAATCACACAAGTATTCATTCAACCTGACTGATGACTATCACTCTATCCACACTGGGGGTGTGCAGATACCCCCTAGAAATAAGAGTATGTTTTCAAAACCCACCTTAGTCACACACATGCATTCGCAGAGGTCAATCCAGGTATAACAGAACAAAATGTTATAACTCTAATACCTTTAACACCCCTGGAATTAGACTGTGATTGTTGAATTGGAGAGTAAAAGCTATTCATTAATTTCTTTGTATATTGGAAATATCAAAAGCCAAGATTACTGAAGGTTAGTAAGCCAGGACAAGTAGAACAGGGAAACTGAGACAGATAAAGGGCCAAACAGTTTATAGCCATCTAGTAAAGTCCAAAATCCTATCTTTCCTAACCAAGGAGGTATAAGAGTAAATGGTTTACACTTCTTCCCAACCAGAGGGTAAATAGCAAAAATCACCCTTCTCAGGGAGGGAGATAGCAGAAATCCAGTTAGCGCCATTTTTGCCAACTACACCCAAGGACAGATGAAGTCAAGAGAATAAATCTCATTTTGGCATATCAGCATAAAGCTGACAAATATTCTTTTGAGTTCCTCCCCTAATACCTCCCCAAAACTCCCAGCCTTTAAAACCCTCAAGATGAAGAACCCAGGGCCTGCTTGCTCTGCCACTCAGGAGCATGCTCACAACTTTCTTCCCTCTCAGAGGTGCATCTCCTAAACTCTAAGGGTTTCCATGAGACTTGCAACCAGGGGAGCAATGGGCAGCAGCAGCTTGTCCCAGGCCAGCCCCCTACCTGTCTCCAAGACCCCCTTTTATCTGACTTTCCTATGAGCAAAGTGGCCCTTCCTAGGCTCTGTCCTGTTGCTTCTTCTATCCTAAGTCCTTTCTTGTTTCATTGTTCCCAGCCTTAATAAACATACTCTCAAAATCACCTGGACTCACGTGAAATCTTTGCTATACAAAGTTAACCCACACACCATAGGCTGGCCCGAAGCACTCTCTCTGGGCCTGGTTCCTGTCCAGTAACAGTTATGGCCCTTTATATACACAGGTAATTCTGATCTTTGTTTCTTTAAAACCTCTGTCCTTACATTTTCAAACTTCTTTAAAAATCTTATTTTGCTTTTCTCTTTTCCCGCCAATTTTCCCATTCTTAGCAGTATCATCTCTTTTTTCCACTTGTCCACTTGTTATTGTTTTCTCAGTTTTCATCTGTGTGTGCATGTCCTGCATTCTGTGCACAGGTGTGTGCTTCTACACTCAGAAACAGGGCAAGAGGGTGATATATACATCACCTTCAAGGTTTAAATTTTAGCTATTAAACTGATATTTTATAACTCTCTCAACTAATCAATTTTGAAATTACTAATTAGTCTTCAGAGCAGTTTGAAACAAGACAAAAATATCTTGAATACTTACAAAGTATTCTACATTCTAGACAGAAGACCACTGCACTTTATGTTCAAGAAGATTATACTCATATTAATCTATATAATAACATCCTTATCAAAGGGTAATGAATACCCACAAAATGGATTTTGTGTTTGAGCCTATGGACAGTGGATATAAACACAATCTCTCTACCTTCTTCAGTAAAAGGGCCGGTTGGAATCAATATAAGAGAAGTATATTCATATGGCAAGAGCTGAAGAAAACAAAGCCTGACCATCTTAATAAAGAAACAAACATATAGAGAAGCAATGCTTTCACATAAGAAAAACTTGGAGATCTTGTTAAAATCAAGATTCCAGTGGGGTCAGTGGAATATCCTATGATTTTTGTATTTCTAACAAACTCCCAGGTAATGAACAAGGACCACACTTTTAGTACCACGGTTGTAGAGAATCAAGTTATTCCAACAGAGCCGGCAAGAATTACTGTGTCACACAGGCTAAAGACGATTCTAGTCATTCTGCGGACATTCACTGGGCTCCGAGTCTGTACCAGCCATTGTGGTAAATACAAAGATAAATGAAATATAACTCATATCTTCAAGATTGTTTTCACAGGTATAACATCTGGCATCTACTTCCTTTTTCAAACACTATTAGAAATATATAGAGATAAAATATTGTATAAATAGGCTAAAAGTTAACCTATGCTTAGCAATTTTTGAAAAATTGATACACATTTTTTTCTCTAAAAGGTACAATCCCTCAGCAGTGTGGGCAGTGTCTTTCTTTCCTGAAGACGGTTCTTAAAGAGAGAGCATGACAACACAACTCAGCTCAGGTTTTGGGAGCAAAAATCAGAATAGTGCTTTGGGGTCCGGGCTGGAAGCAGGTGCAGTAATGAGTAGGGATTACTCATAAAGAGACAATAAAACATTCACAGAAAACAAATTATTTTTTAAAAAATGGATAGATTCTTGTTTTTTATTTAATTTAATACTATGCCTTGCTAAAGAGACGTGCTAGGGACTAATGGTTTTCAGTGCTGAAGTCTCAACTTACGCCAGTTGCTTCTTTTTAAAAAAAAATGTTGGCTTGGTTAGTTAAGATTGGGGAGTTCATGGGCAGATAGCTATCAAGGCGATTTGTTTGTGATTCTTGTTGAGTCTGAATGAGAATCCACCAGAGACTAGTCCGATCATGACAGTGGTCTACATGTTTACACTGCCAACTGAAAATATATACTGAGCATTACACACATATATATACATAATAGATGTATATATATACATACACATTCAACATACATGTATTTTTTTAAAGATTTTATTTATTTATTTTTAGAGAGGGGAAGGGAGGGAGAAGGAGAGAGAGAGAAACATCAATGTGTGGTTGCCTCTCATGTGGTCTCCACTGGGGACCTGCCCGCAACCCAGGCATGTGCCCTGACTGGGAATCGAACCTGTGATACTTTGGTTCTCAGCCCGCGCTCAATCCACTGAGCTATGCCAGTCAGGGCCACATGTATTATATAGGTATATATGTTTGATGTATGCATATATGGGTGAATAGATGCATGTGTACATATGTGTATAACTTATACATATACATTATACATTATCAGGAGGGTCTTTAATCTTGCCCTGTGAGAAACCTGCTCATACTCGCTTTGCTGAGGAAGGTAGCAGTGACTTTCTGATATTCTCAAGCCTGAGACACAAAGGCAGCTGCAGTGCCATGACTTCCCCAGTACATTCTCGCAGAAGGGGAACTGTCATGCTGCTACCAATTCTGAAAGGATGAATGTTCACATTTAAACTTATTTTGATCAGAAGCATTCAAGACCACAAAATATTCATTTCTAACATTAGACATGAATCTTCTCCAGTTAGTAGACTAAGGTTTCTGAGGCCAATGTGGAGTCCCTCATAACATCAAAGATGATGGCGAATGACTATTTTAACCACCATAACCAGATCCTGCAGCATAAGCTAAAAGACTACGTTTTGTATTTGGAAAATTTAACTATATTTCTTCACCTCCAAAAGCAGACATAGTGGATGAAATGTTTGGTTTTGCTATCTTCATTGATCAAACAAGCTAGCCAATTGCCAAGTATATGCTATAGGATTTTATGCATAGCTATATTGTTTAAGTCATTGATTATCAACCTATGGGCCTTTATTTTTCTCCTTAAAGGTCTATTCAGACAAACATATAATAGCACTTTTGGGACCTATTTTTAGACTGATAGTGCTTCTCATGGTTTCTGCACTTTGGAGAAATGAGAACGATGCAGCAAGAGGGAACATTGTTTTCTGTTCTCTTGCTAGCTAGGTATTTATTTATTTGCATTTATTGTGTAACATCGGTTAATAAAATTATATAGGTTTCAGGTGTACAATTCTATAATATAGCATCTGTACATTGTATTGTGTGTCCACCACCTGAAGTCAAGTCTCCTTTTATCACCATTTATCCCCCATTACCATTAGCCTCTTCTACCTCCCTCTACTCCTTTTCCCTCTGGTAATCACCATATGTTCTTTGTGTCTATGAGGTTTTTGTTTTTGTGTTTGTTTTTTGCTCAAATACTTTCACGTTTTTCACCTACCCCCCCTGACAGCTATCAGGCTGTTCTGTCTCTGTGAGTTGTTTTTATTTTGATAATTTATTTGGTTCATTAGATTGAAAGTGAAACCCTACGATACAAGTCTTTCTTTGACTGGCTTATTTCACTTAGCATAATACTGTCCAGGTCAGGAAATTTATGACTCATTTCAGTCTAGGGAGGGGAGCATTGTACCTGGAGACAGAGTTATCTTGGGTTTTGTTACCTTGTCTGTGGTTCTCATAAGGTATATGCCCTACTTTTCACAAATAGCCAAAGGGCCACAATAGAAGAAAGATGGTTTTATCAGTGCAAAATGTTATCCAAGATTTCTTCAAGTTTCTACAAGTTACAAATACATGTGATGAAAGACATGGGAGGAGAGACACCAAGGATCCCTGAACAGTAGGTTGGACTTCCCAGAATGAGAAATGGTCTTTGGTCTTAGAATATTAAAAACTTTCAGCATGATGGAAAAGATTTGCTAGTTCCATTATGAACCGCCCTTGGTAATTAAGATGTGCTGTTTAGTTTCTCAGATGTTGATTCATTTCTCCTATGGATTTGGACATTAAAAAAACTTGAGGAAAAGCCAAGTGCACTAACTCTAATATACCACCAGGTGACAGTGTTTCTAAAATTAATCTTTGAATCTAGAGGACCCAGACCCTTTTTTTGTAAATGGGACCACATTTTAACAGGTGAACGCACAATCACAAGTTTGCTTTTAAACCTGTCAAACACAATTGAATTTCTTTTTCTAATTATAATTAATTAAGTGTGATGCAATCACATGCCCAGTGACAGTGGTGGGGTTAATCTTGTGCTACGGCCACCATGACAAGGTCACCTTAGAAAAGACACTGTGTAAGCAGTTTAGAAAGCTAGTTTTCAGCAATTCCCCTGAAGACTGGGATCAGCTAAACTAACTAGAGAAGATAGAAAGTAGAATTCCTATTTGTCATATGATGGCAACAAAAAACAATGTTGAGACTTTAAGGCAACAGGTAGTAATCGATTCACAGCAAAATAAACATTCCTGTAATTTTGTCCCAAAGATATATCTGCTCATGGGCTTATATTGACTAACACAGATCAAATAAGTATTTGGGATTCATTTGTTGAAATTGTCATAATTTTTTAAAAAGTGAAACTGCAGAGGGTAAATGTTCAAACTAATGCAAATAAAGTAGGAAATTAAGATTACTGGAAAAGAGAGAGAAGAAGGAGAGGGAGAAGAAAAAATAATCAGTGGTTTTCTCCATAGGCTTGATACTCAATAACTAGAAAGGATTTGCACTGGCCTGAATGGAAGAGCCCTAAAAATAAAACACAGTGAACCTAGCTCGAGCAATAAGCTACCCCTGTTGTCTAGGAACATGCTGTTATTGCCCAAGCAGTTAGAGCTGATGGCTTCAGTTCTATTCGTTTCTACTAAAATGTCTCAAACACCTGCCAATATGACTGAAATACGATTTATAGTTTATTTAAGGCTAGATGTTTGACATTAAAATTTATTTGCAGTGAGTGGCAGAGCTGTAACATACATTCAGACACCCTGATTATAAACAGTGTTCTTCCCATTACACACCATCAAGGGCTGTCTACTCCTATTTTTAGGCAGGTTAAAAGGAGATAAATAGCAGCACAAGTGCCCATCAGCAGATGAGTGGATAAAAAAGTATGGTACGTTTACACAATGGAATAGTACTCAGCCATACAAAAGAAGGAAATCTTACCTTTTGTGACAGCATGGATGGACCTGGAGAGTATTATGCTGAGTCAGATAAGCTAAGTCAGTAAGAGAGGACAGATACCATGTGATTTCACTTATATATGGAATCTAATAAACAAAATATACTAACAAAATTGAAACAGACCCATAGAAACAGAGAACAGACTGACAAGGGTAAAGAGCAATAAGTGGAGATTTGACTTGGGGTGGTAAATACACAATATACTATACACATGATGTATTATAGAATTGTACACCTGAAACCCAAAAAACTTTATTAAACAATATCACCCAATAAATTCAATAAAAATTTTAAAAATAAAGTAAAAAATAAAGATAAATTTTAAAATAGAAAAAAGGTGAAAAGGGTACGGGGAAAAGGGCGGGAAGAAATGGAGGGAGGGATACTTCAGAAAGGTGTACATTAGTAAGAAAATAAAGTGCAATTTATAATGATAGCTAAAAAGAGAAGTCAATACACTCTCAGTCTTCTATTTTACCTTCCTCACTTTCCCTTCTCCATTTCCATGATACCCTCCTTTTCTTATTACTACTTCCTTAAAATTAAATCTCAAGTCAAATTTTAGAACAAGGTAGGAAAAAGAATGAATCCTTAAACCTGCTGAGCTGCTGAATGCCTGTGGCAATACAAGTATCTCCTGGGAGTCCTCATGTGGTCATATGTGCCAGTTTAGTATACATCCCATAGAAAGGGACATTGAAGACCTAAGGAATCACTTATACTATAAGTCAGATTGCTGGGAAACAGCCTGTGGGATTGAATTGTTTGCAAAAGCTCTGGAGCTGCAATGGCCTTTCAGAGTTGTATAGCCTTAGGCAAAAGAAACTTAATACTTCTTATCAACCAGTCATGGAATTGGGACTCTGTTCAGGGAGGGGCAGAGCCTTAGGTGTTCACCAGGGTGGGGTAACACCCCCCCATTGGATACCTTGTGATGCTGTATGTTGGGGAGGGGTCCAAGAGGGAACAGTGCCACTTGCTCTGCTCTCTGCCAGTTTTCAGTTACTTCCCCCACTTCCCACAATCAAATTGGGTCCTTCTGGTGCTGGTTCCCGGGTGCGTGGATTTGTGTACAGTCTAGGACCCTGTGGGTCTCTCCAATGAACTCTCCTATGAGGCTGGGAGTTTCTCGCACTGCCGCCTCAACCCCCACAGGTATTTTCAGTCAGAGGCTTTGAGGCTTAGCTGTCTTGTGCAGTCTGTCTGGCTCCCCAGTTGTTCCTCCAGTTTATCTGCACTCAAATGTGGGACCGCCCAGTCTGTAAGCCACCCTCACCTGGTCAGCCAGCCATGGCCTTGCCCACCCTGGCCCTCCAGCCACAGCCTTGCAAATCCTCTCCACTTGGCTACCTGTCTCTGCCCCTCCTACCGGTCTGGATGAATGTTTCTTTAACTCCTTGGTTGTCGGACTTCTATACAGTTAGATTTCCTGTCAGTTCTGGTTGTTTTTTTGTTTTTAAATTAGTTGTTGTCCTTCTTTTGTGTGAGGAGGCACAATGTGTCTACCTAGGCCTCCATCTTGGCCAGAAGTCCCTTTTTTTTTTCCCACCCCAAAATGTAGCCCTGGCTGGTGTAGCTCATTGGATTGAGTGCTGGCCTGTGAACTAAAGGGTTGCCGGTTCCATTCCCAGTCAGGGCACATGCTTGGGTTGCAGGTCGGGTCCCCAGTGGGGGTACGCAAGAAGCAACCATATAGTGATGTTTCTCTTCCTCTCTTTCTCTCTCACTTCCCCTTTCTATAAACAAATGAATACAATCTTAAAAAAACATATTTTTGAATGTAGATCAAATTTGCTTTTTCATGAATTGCTGGAAGCCTGTGAAAGTACTGGCAATTTTAAGAATTTTTCTCTGGGTAACTGTGTTTTTTTAAATGAACAATTTTTTCAGTTACAAATTTCTTCCAAATAAACTGTCTTCCTTTTGGAAAACTAATTGTATACATTTGTCAATTTCTCATTGATTTAGAGTAGTTGCAGTATTCAGAAGTTATTTTGATCACTATAAAGTTCCAAGTTCTCAAGTTCTACCATAAAAATTATTTTTCAAATCTCCATTAATGATAACATTTATTTTTTTTTACTGAAGTTGAAAGGACTGGAAACAGGTCATTGTTTTCTTGTATATTTGTAATGTATTATGTAAAAATGTATTCATACTGACAATTTCAGTTAGCATAATGGTGTGGTTGCAATTTTAAAACTTAATTCATTGTTTTGTTTGATTAACAAAAAATCAGCAAGCACTGATCAGGATTTCTTCTAAGAGGTAATTTACCTCCTTTTTCCTTTTAATGATCCTTACATTCTAACTTTTCATCTTGGGGAGATAACAAGAAGGAAACATAATTAAATTGGGGGATAATCTAATCTTTGTTGTTTAAATGGTGCCACTTCTCATCATCAAAGCCATTTTTCTGGCCTCAGAGAGACAAAATAATGTTTCCACAATTTTCTATCTGGTGACTTGAAAACTGAGGCTTTAGTTGGGAAGAAGTCACTAAGCATCAGGAAACTTGTATACCACTATCTGCAGCATTGTTATGCTGCAATCATTTCTTTCTTTTGAATATAATTTTACTAGTGCTTTGAAAAAAATTGGTGTAAAAAATTTCTTTAAGTGTTTTTTAGTTTCTCAGCATATCATATTGGGAATTGGGGCAGTCATATTATGTTATCAGAGATCTTTTTGTGATTTATCATGTGGGCAGTTTTTAAAATGACTCATGCATGCTTCAAAAGAAAATATATTCTCCAATTGCCCTGTGCAGGGCTCTATGTTCATCTTTAAACTCCTTAATTTTGTTGTTCAAATTCTCTATATTACCACTTTTTTTTGTCTTTTTCATCTATCGATTTGAGTGAGGGTATATTAATTTTCCCACTATGTTTATATTTGTCAACGTTTTTATGTAATTTGGTCAAATCTATCTGAATATAATTTGAAACCTTTATTTGACTACATAATCCCTCAGTTTATTAAATTCTGTTGGCAAAAATCAATGTTGGCACATATCACTATTACTACATCATATTTCCTTTTAAAATTTTGAATTTACCTTTTTTCCATTGTTTGTTTTCACTTTCTATGTTCTAGATGTGTTCATGGTTTTAAAATTATATTTATTCACTTATATGCTACATACACAAATATACACACCCAATTTAATTATATATATATACACACACACAAATATGTGTGTGTATAGTTGGGTTTCAGAAGTGGTATAGAATTGTGGGAAAATAATCATTGGATATAGAATTGTAGAAAAATGATCATTATCTTTGCCACATTAAAGACAATACTCTACTACTTTTTTATTTTTTATTCCATTGTCGTTTTATGTATTCTGTTGCTAATGAGAAAGAAATCTGGTTAACTCAACTGACAATTTTTTAAGGTAATTTGTCTTATTTTGTATAGTTGCTTTTAAGATTTTTTTCTTTTGGTGTTTTTTAGTTCCACTGCGAGGTAGCTTTGTGCAAATTTATTTTTGTTTATTTTGCTTGAGACTTTTGTTTTTTAAATCTTTAAGATTTTTGTCCATTATCCCTTTGAATATTTCTTCTTCCTCATTTTATATACTTTATTTTTCTGCAACTCCTATTTTAGAGTTCTCATTTTATATTATTCAGAGTTCTTCAGAGAACCAGAACCAAATATGTGCATGTGTGTGTGTATACATTAGCCCTTCAATTATCTGAAACATAGCTATCATATCTCCTTCAGGTCTCCTCCAGAAAATAGCTCCAGTTTTCCAAAAGTAAAATCTTATATGCCAACTGTCATTAAAATAAAAATCTCAAGTGCCACGTTGGCAATTATGAATAAATCTTTTTCATTGAAGTAGTAACAGCAAAATAGTTTCTGCTTTTTCTTCTGCATTCCTGTACCATTCACTACATATCTCTGTTCCACAACATATATAACATTATAATGTGATTCTTATTTTATACACTTTCATCTACCAATAGACTGGCAACCTTAAAGGAAGGAGTTGTACCTGGACCTTAATATAGGCTGGTTGCTTTAAATTTACAAATTTTAAGAAGGTTTAATATTACTAAATCATAAAGCATCGCTTTTTCAGTGGTTTAAAACTGAACTAGCATGCTGGCTGGTGTGGCTCAGTGGATTGAATACAGGCCTGTGAACCAAGGGGCCAGTGGTTCAATTCCCAGTCACGGCACAGGCCTGGGTTGTAGGCAAGGCCGGGTCCCCGGTTGGGGGAGTGTGAGAGGCAACTGGTTAATGTATCTCTTACACATCGATGTTTCTCTTCTTCTCTTTCTCCCTCCCTCCCCATCTCTCTAAAAAAAAATAAATAAAATCTTAAAAATAAATAAATAAAAAGGCACACAAAAAACCTGAACTAGTATTTGTATCAGTAAAACAGGTGAAACATGGCTTAGCAGCTGCTACTATTTACAAAAATGAAAAGGACCTTAGAGTTCTTATTTGGCAAAAATTCTAATATGGGTTAATAATATGTTGTTTTCTTCTAAACATCATGCCTCTTTGAGTTCTGAGAAAAGTCTTGTTTTTCTTTTTATCATCAATACTAGCACATCAATTGGAACAGTAACTATGTGTTATATAAATGGATGGCAATATTAACAAAAGAGGAGATGTTGACTTGATATATATTTCACAAGAAAATACAAAAAAAAAAAAGAAGAGATGCTCAGGTACCCAAAGAGTTGTCAGACACAAGATGTATTAGAACTTTTCTGTGCTTTTCGAGTGAAGAGAATGATATCTATTTGCTACAAGTCACTGGCAAATCAATTGGGCCCAAAAGAAAAATGGAATGTCCTGTTTTGATGGTATTGAAGAAGCTAAACACAGCTTATTAGAAGTATTGCTGAAGAAATTTATATGAATCGTAAAAATTTTTCAGCAAGATGACTTTTCAGGGTCCTACCGAACTGAGAATTCTGGTGTTGCATGGTCAAGACATCAATTTGGATAATTATCCCTCAAATCTAACATTACCTTTATTTCTCTTTATTTTTGATATAACTTTGTCAGATTATTGATTTGAATTGAAATTGCAGTGAACTTGACAGCCAAAGTTTTTTTACATATACCCAGATGTTAAATTTGACACATATTCTCAGTCTCATGTTTTTTGAGATTTTTATTACTATTCTAAGTTCCTAAAAACTTAAAATTCCAGGTCTACCTTTTAAGATGTTGTCTCTGTTCATCCAAATTTTTGTGACATGCCCAGCCTCTGTGATTTACATCCTCATGTAATCCATTGACAGAAACATTAACCCTCACAACATGATCTAAGAAATCCCCTTTAGGTGAACTCAGCTTTATTAAAATTCCCTTCATTTCTCTCCATTCTATCACTGACAGTACCATAGCCGGTATTTTCCGGTGTTTTGGTAACATTCATCTATGGTACATACAGTCATTCTTCTAATCAATAGTTTTGTAAGATGATTGGAAAAGCACATGAGTTCCGTTCGATAAAACCTGGCTTTTTGTGACCCTACCCTAGCTCATAGTGATCACCACCTTCTTTTCTCACACTTAAGTTAGTAATTTGTCTGTTATATTTTTCAAGAATTGGAACAGGCTTTATATTATATGGTTTGTAATATTTATCTCATTTTCTGTTTTTAAAAACCAGGGCCCAGTTTTCTCATCTCTAGTTTCTGATCCATTATTCTTGATTTTTCAAAAATTGCAAATCAGTTTCATTAATTTTGTCAGCAAGCATCTGGCCAAGAACAGTTGAACTCACTTAGATGCCTTCATTATTTCTGCAAATTTTGAGTTCCATGTTTTTCAGTTTGAAAATCTTTCTCCATTATACAAATCATAATTTTAAAATAGGAAAAACATGGTTCTATTCTTTTCTTTTTGTCTGAGCCTAGCTGTTATTTATTCTTTCCCTTAATTTGAATGAAACTAATATATAATTTTTGTCTTTAGACATTCTCCTCACAGTTTACTTTGTTTTAATTGTAAGACTTACAAACACTATTTTTGGAGGTTCATGGCACTTGGGGAGTATTTTTTCCTTCATCATGTACTAATCCTTTGTATTACTACTACAAAAAAAAACTATGCTGCTTCTATTCATTAGGAATGGTTCCTAAATTGCATTTATACCCTCAGAGCCAGTTAAACAAACAATGACAACAACAGCAAAACCAAAGAAATAGGAATTGTGGTTGGTTTAGTATTTATTTACACAAATCAAGCATTTAGCCAATGTCCTTTTAAATAGAACAGGAAATCACTTTGCAGAAATGGATTAATGCTCAGTTCATGTCACACAGGTGGTCCCTGCTCACCTTCTCTAGCTTATGATTATTAGGAACAGCTGAAGTCAGTACAGTGAGGAGCAATGCAAGAAATTTACCTTGTTCCCCTACATTTTGGAGCAAAAGCTTTATATGTTCCTGCAACATAAAAAAAGTTGGTCATATTACCTTTATAGTCATACCCAATTGCAAATAAAAGGAGTCATTTGGGGGCACAAACCGGTGCTCAAGAAGTAGATAGGGAACCCCTATAAGTTCAAGGCAGTCTTTAGCTATGTGGGGTGTCTTAGTGAAGTAAAGACACCAGGAGATAATGATAAGCCATCCAACATTTTTGTTTCATGTAATCTCAGACTAAATTCACTTGCCTTTTAAAATGCATCTGTCGGAATAATTAATGCACGATTGGTAAACAGAAAGAGGTCTATTCCAAACTCAGAATAAAAGAGTAACTGATATTGGATAATAGTCACCACTGTTTCAAAAGAATGTCAGGAGTTTGCTTATAGAAGTGTGCACACAGCAAACGATTGATTTTGGACAACAGGTGCAATCACAGAAGTCCATAGGGAAAAATGGCACAGCCTATGAAAAGACTAGTAATAATGGGAGACCCACTGCTATGCTGACGCACAGCCACAGAGCAAGTGATTGCATAAGATCATCTATTCAGCCCCTAATGAGCTGTTGTTAGTGCTCTGTTGCACCTTCCACTAGTCACCAATTATGTTTACAATTAGCAGTTCGAGTACACAGTTACTTCTCTGGAGAGTGGTAATATGTGCAGAACTGTGGTGAACGGATCACAATATAATCCACATACCCTCAAAGTACAGACTTCAGGAAGCCCTGCAGTATAGTTAGATTTGTGCTGGAAGAAAGGGAAAGAACAGAGGAAGAGAAAACAGTATGGCAAAGGGGCTGAAAGGGGTAGAGTAGAGGAGGAGGTTGTGTACTGCCATTGCTGTCTGTAACAGGAAATTACAACAAATCCTAAAGGCTTGGCCTGTGACTAAAGAAGCATTTGTTCCCAACCATTAAACCTGGCTTGCTCACCAGAAGGATTTTACAGTCCCTTTGACCATGTTGAAAATTTGAGGATGGAGATAATCCCTTTCACTCCTGTTTGTGTCGGTCTGCAAAACTGTTTGAGAGATTGAACCTTGAGCATTTGTCGGCGAGGTCTAATGCACATTTTGCTCTCTTTCAATGGGTATTCAGCAGACTTCAGATCTATAAAAATTCGCCTTAGTCGTTGCCCATTTTCTCATCTATGGGGGCTGGGCAGCTCAGCGTTATCTGAGAGGTGCCAGCTGTTGCTATTACATACAGCATTCAATGGTTCATTTATCTGCGTATGTACTGTTACTCTGCAAGATCTCAGGGAAGGGGACTTGGTAGTGATGGTGATGCACTTCTTTTTTGATGGAGCTCTTAAATAAATATCAGTTTTTAAAGGAGAGCTCTCCGAGTGACTGGAAGCATTTCTTATGCACATAATGACTTGAGCAGCTGAAATAACCCTACTGAAAATATATATTGTTGAAATAGCAAGTATTTTTCTAAATATAGCACTGAGTATTACTTGGGGTATGTATAAAAACAATAACTGCATTCATTAATTTGATTCAAATTCACATATTCATTATTAGATGACTGAATGTTGAACTGAATGTACTAAGCTGATTCAAAAGTATATGGACTCATTAAAACCACTTGGTGTGTTTTAATTAGCAAATTACATTCTTCTGACCTCATGAGTGTGTTACAATTTCACACACTTGCTTTTCACAGCAGGGGCCTAAGTTTGGTCATCACTTTCAATTAAAGGAATACAAGAAATCAAGGTCTAGAGTTTATTTAAATCAACAAATTGTTTTTTAAATGCCCAACATAAAAACAGATCTCTAATTCATAAAATAGTTAATTCTTCTCCCCTATCCTGGATTCTAGTTAAGGAGTGATAATTGAATCTAATATCTGTACTCGTTGATTTAAATATATTTAGATATTTGGTTTAGAGAACTTTTTAACAGTCTCAAGAATAAGAAAGAATCTTTTTAGCAGGACTGTTGTGACACTTTTTTTTTTACCGCAAATGGATGCTTTAGGTGAAATAATTCTGATAGCAGCTACATGGTAGCAGAAAGAAAAGGGAAAATTGTGTTTTCATTACTAATAGAAAAAACTGTCTAAAGTAAAAAAGCTAGAGATAGAGAAAAAGGGTCATAGACTGCATGGGGCTGAGGGCCAAGAAAGCAGTTTGATGATAAGTGATGCATAATTATAGAAGTTGGAATAATTAAGGATATAAAAAGAGACATATAGCTATCTACTTCAGGGGCTGGGAAATGCAGTAATAGAGGGAACAAGCAGTTTTAATTTGATCCAGAAGTGTTAGTAGCAACTTTTAAAATATAAAGAAAAAATATGAGGGTGTTATATTATAATAAAAACTACTAATTTGGAAAGAGAAACCTGCTGAATAGGTAAAAATCTAAATTAGAAAATATATGAAAGAAATGCAATTTTACCACTTATAGCATATATAAAGTAAACTATTTTTGGCTAATAACATATTTCGAGGAAGTGTACTACTACATCCACTTTAGGGTTGGATGAGTTGTGCCACCAGTCTCAGAGAAGGGAGAGAACATTCAGCACAGACTATTTTCCATCCTTAAGTAGTATTTCTAGAGGTCCTGCTTTGCCCAGCCCATTTTAAACCCTATTATTTCAAAATCCTTTCCTACATGGAGTAAAGGTCAGTCCTGAGGATACCATGCCAAAATTTAAAGTCATTGGCATAACAATATCTTGCAACTTAACAAGAAAGATAAAAACTAATGGAATTTACTAATGTTGTAATAGACAAAAATATGCATAGGGTCTACGGGGTTACGAAGGATGGCATTTATCTGAGCCTGAGCTGAGGTGGAGAGGACATAGTAAGGGATTTCCTGAGAACAGAGATATGTCAGCTGAGTTTTTAAGAATGTGTAGGATTTAGCCCAGAATAAGTAACAGAAATGGGTATTCCAAACAAAGGCAACAATTTATTCAGAGGCTGAGAGACCTGAAGGAGACTGGTGTGGTTAGGAAGCATGCAACACTACAAAACTCAATAAGGACACCAGTATTCTCTTCCTCTTTAAATACTGCTTCTTTTCTTTCTTTTTTTTTTTTTTTGGTAGAAAAATATCTATTATGCCTCTTCTGTGTATCAGGTCAGTCTCTTCCCTTAAGGTACTTAAAGTTGAGGGTCGTGTTGGGGAAGGGACAGAAAAATATGCCTTTGCTATTGAGCTTCAGTGTGGCCACACTAGCATATCCCAGGATTTACTGGTGGAGACTAAACACTGGCAACTTGGTCAACTCTACAGGGAAGGAACAGGTCTTCATTCCTTCATTACAATGCAGTCTAGAGAACTCCCTTTACCTACCTCTCCACTCCACAAACTCTGCTAATCTCTTGTTGCTAAACCCATGAAGGATGTTGTTCTTTTTTAAGAAAGGCATCCAGAAATCACACAAGACTCTAGCCATAATAAAACTAGCAATTACTTGGGGGGGGGGGGAGGGAGGCAAAGGAATAAGAATTTACTTATATTTCTGTTCAGTGTTTCCCTCTTTCTTTTTCTGACCTCTCCAGACCTAACATCAGGCCTACTTAACTATCTCTTACCTCTTTTCTAAGAAAATCCTTGGACTTTGTTCTTTCTCACCAAATTTGTTTAATTCCTGCCCCAGATCAGGTCTGACGCAAGTTTTTGGTGCAAAAGCTATTTTAATCTTATCATGTTGTAAACTTTTTAAATGCCAGGACATTCTTTGGGTTTACCTCATTGTGATACACTCCATGAATAGTAGCATTTGAGGACTTTACCATGTACCAAGCAACCTTCTTAGTGCTGTTCATGTATAAATTTATTTTTCTCTAATAATAATTGAGATTAATTTCTGATTGTTATCCCCTTCTAAGATATAAACAATAGCTGTAAGCTAAGGAATGTGAAGAAGATCATAGCTGGTTAATGTGGGAGCTGGTGTGCATATCCAGGCATTGTGCCTGCAGAACCTGCCCTGTTAACCATGATGCTGCACTGCCTCAACCCCTGTGCTCTATTGTGGCTCATTTGTACTAAACTGAGCTTGTGTAACTTAGAAAGGGCACCGATTACGTCTCCACTTAGATCCTTCATTGTAACAATTAATCAGTCAATAAATATTGAGCAGGCAACATTTGTGTGCCAGGCTCACGGTTTTGGGTATCTGGATACACAGGGGAGAAATCACGTGGTCAGTATTTTGATATAGATTAAATTCTAATACTAATAATTGAAATTACAGAAGATCATGTGAGGTGGGATCTGTGGGAGATCCAGAGATCATCAAGTCTAATTTACTTATTTAGCAAAACAGGAAAATAACACCTGAAATAAAATTTATTATACATATGCACAGACACACACACTTATTTAAAGTAATAAACATGTGATTAGAAGAGTGTGGACTAACATTCAATCTCTGTAGTCCATCCCACTGGCTCTTGTCACTTATATGCTATGAAATATGAGGCTCTGAGCACGGTCTTAGCTCTACAAGTGAATAAATCAATGCTTAAAAAAAGATTAGAAGTAAATTTGCCAAAATATTACCAGTGTTTACCTTTCCATGATATTATGGATAATTTTAAAAAATATCCTTTATATTTTAAAAATGAACTATATTAAGGATATACAAATATTCAGAAAAAATGTTTAAAGTGAAAAAATACCTTCTTCTAAAAAAATATAGACCCACTATATTAGAACCACTATAAATGTTTAGAACCACTACATGCACTTTTACAAAATTCTTTGAGTTTGATTTCATGCTCTGCTCAAGTTCCTCCAAAGCCGAAGCCTCTCCGTTATCTTCTGGCCACCCCAGACCATCTGAGAATTCAAAGGGATTTCTCAGACTGTACCTGTGTGACTCAGCTAATGACTCATCTGTTATAGGAAAATGAGAGTAATTCCATATTTCAGAGCTCAGCTCTGCAGGGTATCTTCTGAATAATGGCTCTAAATTATCCTACATGCTTGGAGGGCTAATGTTTTTCTAAAAAGAGATGAGTCATCAGACTGTGTCATCTCTTCAGTAAATTGACTAGGTAAAAGAATTCACCAAGGATGAAAATAGCTTTGATACTGGATGTACATTTTCCAATGATGGTTGTATTGATTAAAGATAAAGAATAAGATCCATCCGAAACCCTCATATTGCCCTATTTCACTAAGTGGACTACAGTTCATTTTCTAGCTTCAGTGTAGCAGTGTGTATAAAATTATTTTTTATATTTCTATAGAATCATGATGGTACATAAAAACAATAGTGAATTTAATTAAGAATAATAAGGAGTTTTATAGGTTGGTAACCATAATGTGGTTCCAATTCATAGAAAATTATTGGTAGCCTCTCATATTATTAAGAGGAGAATTGGCATTGTGTCAATGAGATTGCCTATCACTTAGCTTTTGCTCAGGGCTGAGAACTAGTGCCAGAGGCAAAGGGGCACTTGACCTAGAAACTCCTTATTTCAATTCTGTGAGATTTATTTAAGAGTACTTTTAATACTTTGCCTTTCACTAAAACCTAGTCTCAACTATCATATTTACAGTAGTTGGAAACTACTCATTTATTACCTTGGATAACTAAATCTGGTAGATTTGTTCTGTAAGTAAGAGTAAGGAAAACCATAGTAAATTTCATACATAATTGTGGTCAAATCTTTGTTCTGAGGGCATCAAAACCAACCAACCAACTAGAGCTCTAGCAAATGAAGCACTCTAAATCTGTGTTCACTTATTCAAAAAAATTGACAAATTTCCCAAATTAGCTCATTTATTATGGGACCACTTGTAATAATAACCTATAACATAAGTCTATGCACCTCATAGTGTCTTTGAAGGATTAACAATTATTGCAAGGAAAGTACTAAATTTGTTGTTCTATAATATGTTTTCAGAAAATAAAGCAGTATGTCAAAAGAAATCTGATTCACAGCTATGATGATGATGGACCCTGTCATAATAATTATCAGTCACAAATATATATTCATGCACTTGAGGAACTGCAAGACCAATTATATTTGTTATGGTATTTGGTATGTTATGTACCTTAACTAATTTAGAAAGGCATTTTTTAATAACAAAGCTTGGATCACAAAGAGTGTTCTCGTAAACTTTGATTTATCTTAACATATTCACTGACAAAATCAGTTGCTCAAGGTTTACTATGCTCTGGTAAAATACATTCTCCACAATTAGTTAAAATGGTCTTTTCAAAACTGAAATGAAATCATCTCATCCACTGATTAAACTTTTCACAGTGTTCCATTGGTCTTAAGTTAATGACCTAAGACTAATGCCCTGCCTGGTCTGGAACATAAGATGTCTCTGAGTGTCACCTAACTGTCCCCTCTCTCACTCATTCCTACTGGGCTCTGTTCAGCTCTTCAAACATACCTCACTTCCTTCTCCTTTAGGGAGCCTTGACACACCTTCTTTTCCCAACCCTACTTATTTTGCTAAGTCAGCTTATCAACATCCTCACAGGTCTCCACAGTAGGATGTGTTGTGTGTATCCCATGAAGAATGGAAGACTGTCTTTGGGGACTGAGGAGTAAAGGAAAAAAAAAACTGTTCTTATTTCTATTTACTTTTTACTTAAATTTAAAGGATTTGTACATAATTAATCCATATTTGAAGTATAATGTATGAAAAACGTTTGCCTCAGATCTCAGCTCAGCTCAGATCTCAGTTCAAAGGCATTCATGATGTCGCCTCATCATGAATGACTTTCTTTATCAATCAGACTAAGACAAAAACTCCCCTGTTGACCCATTGTGCAATACGCTCCTGTGAATCATTATGGTAGTTACAATTTTACATTTAGCTCTGAGACTATATGATTAATATCTGTTCTCATTCACTGGATTGTCTCAGGAGAACAGGCACTGAGGTCTCTTTTTACTCACCTTTTTCCTTAATAATGCTTAGCATGTTGCCTAGCTTACAGGAAGTACTTGATAGCCCTGGCTGGTGTAGCTCATTGGATTGAGTGCTGGCCTGTGAACCAAAGGATGGCCTGTTCAATTCCCAGTCAGGGCACCTGGCTGGGTTGCAGGCCAGGTCCCCAGGTGGGGGCATGAGAGAGGCAACCAATCTATGTTTCTCTCACACATCAATGTTTCTCTCCTTCTCTTTCTCCCTTCCTTCCCTTCTCTCTAAAAATATATAAATAAAGGAAGTACTTGATAAATATTTGATGAACATAGGTGTCTGTATGAAACTTAAATATATATATATTTGAAACATATAGTTTACATTTGAAACATACATACATATATGTATACATAAATAAATTAGCTAAAATCAAAACTCTTCAAAGGGAGAGCTGAAATGTTTTCCTTCTTAGTTTGTAACCAATAACCAACAAACACTTCCTCCATCTTTCTAGTTTCTTTTTTAATTAATTTCAGTGGGCTATATTTGTGTCATATGTTTATTTGCTACAGACTTGTCAAGACAAAGCTCAAATATCAGCTGGGTCCACGATGCCCACAGTAATTGCAAAACTGTTTGCTGTAAAACAGATTAAGAGGCCCTCCTCAGCGAGCACTGAGCCAGCCTCTCCCCTGGCTGCCCAGGAACATGTGGCAGGGCTCTGTAATGTGATGGATAACACATGAAGTGCAGAGGGCTGCCCATATGCTGCTGCAATTTTCCTGTACAGGATGTGCTCTTTGGACTTAATAATGGTGATTGAGGACCCTGGTGAAAATTCCAGTTCTCTTTATGTCTCATTCAGAGATCCCAGGCAGGGGGTGGCAAACCTATACTCCACACTGCAGGAAAGAAAATGAAGGAAGGGAAAAGAAACCTCTAGGACTGACTCATATTAAAAGTGATCAGATCAGTCTGTACTACCTGTCACAGGAAGGAACAGATATTGCTGCTGAAATCCTAAAAGTTGAGTAAAAGAATGCATGAGGTCACAAATGACCCTTCTAATTTAGATTGGGGTTGGAGGAAGGAAGGTTTGTTATCCCTATCTAAAAAAAGTATTCATATAATTTGATGTTGATTATTGATATCTATATCTATTATCTAATGCATATATGTGAGTGTGTTTGCGTGTATGTGTGTGTGTGTAAACCATTAGTGAGATTAGGAAAACACATGTTTGAGATTTGGGAGCAGTGACAAGATGAACAGCAGTGCACCTAAAGACTGCCAGGATTTTGGTGGGCAGGAAGTATGATATGATGGGGATATGGCTATTAAATATTGTAAATTAAGTCAGGCTTTACTGATAGAAAAAATAGTTCAGAGTGTTACATTTTAAAATGATAGCAAACTGGAAATCTTTTGGAACAGAGAGACCACTATGATGAGATAACACAATACTCTAGCTAAAATTGAATGATTACCAAAAGTTATCAGGATGTAACCAGGAGAAAAGAAAGCTCTGGAGGAATGTTATTAGTAGCATCAAATGGGAAAGTATGTTTTGCAAAAGGAGTATTAGGTGGAGAATTAGGCATATCCTATATAGACATAAAAAGCAACACTGAAACCTGTGGAGAGATGCTTCAAAGACAAGTTCAACTCCATTCAAGAAAAGATATTATTAGACTCTGCGATGTTTGGGTAGGCAGCCTTAAGGACAGTGAATGTGGACCACTGGACAGAATCAATCATAACCCAGATTACTGGTTTCTAGATCTGCCACATTATCAAAATCACCTGCAGAACTCCCTAACCCAAGACCCAAGCCAAGCTATTCTTATGATGAGGCAAAGTGTAGGATCCCAGGGCTAGGTGATCATTATGTGATGTAGACATAATTCAAGCAGGATGAGGGAGATGATTTCTAAGAGTCCCTTCATTTTTGAGACATTGACTCTACATTTCTTTATAATTTCTAGTGATAATAATAATCAAAGAACTGACAAAAGGAAGAGGCCATCATTCATGATTCGAACTATGATTTGTGAGGTTTTAAGTGAGAGTTTTTAGTTTTTTTCAGGGGCTCCTATGTTCTGCACTTTATTCTCTGGTTTTGTTTGTTAATGGAGTCATTAGCAAAGAGAAGAGATATAGATTCTTGCTAGTCACTTCAACCAAACCATTTAGTAATTACTCTCCTGATGGGAATTACTTTATGATCCCAAAATACATGAGAAAAACGTATCTCAGTGAAAAAAAGAGAAAATAGAAACAAGCAAGGGAAACTATTTTAAATAAAATATATTTGGCAACATTTGAGTGAGTAGTACATGAATGTATGATGGATGTGGGGACATACTATGAAACATTCTGAAATTTCACTGCAAATAGAGAACATTTGAGAAGTGTGTTAACATGCAGATTTGAAGACCACACCCCAGATATTCTGACTGCGAAGGTCTTGAATGGGGCCCAAAATATGTGTTTTCAATAAGCAGAAGGAACAATTGCACAGACCACATTTAGGGTAAGAATATTTCACAGAGTTCTCCAATAGAAGTTTCTGCAATAGAAATGCTCTATTGAAGCTTTCCCATGAGGTAGTCCTTAGACACGTGTGGTTGTTGAGTCCTTAAAAAGTAGGTAGTGCAGGTGAATAACTGAATTTTCAATTTTATTTATTTTAATTACTTTAAAATTAAATGGCCACATGTGACTAGTGGCTGCCATATAGAAGAGTTCAGCTTTAGAATATTTTGTTATGAGACAAGAATGAAAAAAAAAAGAACTATGCAGTTTTCTTTTGCATTATACCCAGTACAGTGAGGAAGCAAGAGACTCTATATCTCAGTAAGAACAGCATGAGAAAACATTTTCTACAGGATGTTTCCATTCAGTCCACAAGTGAATATAGCAATATGACTATACATTATCAGTATTATCAGAGTAAACATTTTTATTCCCATCCCAGTCTGTAAATAGCGAGCAATACCATATTCATAGTGTGAACTAAATGAACCATCTATGGTTATCTCCAATTATTTGTACTTAAAATAACTGAAGAGCATGCAGTGGGTATGTTGTTGGACCATGTGGCGATCCCACCAGTTACCTTCATGACTATTCTGCTTGTGGCTGATTAGGTCAGGCACATAAGCCTTGATTAGGTGTTAAAAATGGCTACATGATGGGCTTAAGAAGCTCACCAAATAGTAAGAAGAAGCTTAAGCAAATAGTAGGAATGCTGATTGTCAACAAAGGTATAACAGAAGAAACAGATTTCAATGTACGTTATGAATGGGTTTAGTGCCAATAAATACTCAAAATCAATGAGCATCAGTGTATGGTATTCATGCACAAACAGAAGTGAGACACAGTGGATTTTCCTTAAAAAAATTAGTTGGATTCCTATGCCAGGCTAGCATGGATGTGAAATCTTATCTTTACTGACCTGTGCTAAGAAGCATTTAGGAAGAAAAGCTAAAAACCATGTGCACACACAGACTAAATAGATGGGGTTTGGCAGGCAAGGGTGGGCTTGGCTGGTGGACTTGGGTGCTGAAATGAGAGTGCATAATTATATCAAAATTACTCACCTACAATCAGAAAAAAAATAGGGCAGGAAAAAAAAACATTAATGGATCTGCCTCCTTTGCCCCTAGAGACAAAGGTTCTTTCTGCACATTCACATTAGCATTTTAGCATATGAAAATGAATTCTAGTGTTAGTCTGAGATTAATTACTGCTTTCCAAAATAAAATCTTAGACATCTTCATGTGGCTGGCAATAAATGGTCTTAGACAACTGTTTTCAGAAATTCTGTGATTGGCAGTAAGTATACGTACCTGTATATGGGTTGGTACTGGCCATATTCCATGACCTGTGCAGATTGTTTCAATTACCTAGTTCTTGGGAGCATCTCCCCTAGGAAAGTGGTTCTGGCCAGAAAATGGTAGGAGAGATAGATTCTGGAGCCAACACTTCTAAATATTCCCCTAATGATCTCAGAATATAGTGAGGGCTCAGTTCACAGATTTGTTCTTTAAGACTCACTTAGTAATCAGCGTTGATACACTACTCCCTATTTTAATGTTTTAAAAGCTATTATTTACATGGCACTTCTGTTTTCCTTTGCAGTCAACCTTCTGTGGTTCCAACTTCTTCGACTGTCACAATTTTATAGATGCAAAAGCGGAAGCTCATATAATAAGGTTGGCTTGAGCTGGGTTCTCTGAATCACAAATGTGCCAAATATTTGTACAACTGTTGGATAATAGTGGTTTTTAACTCAACTATGCATCATGCTTCTTACATGTGGGTTCTATGTGCTTACACAAAATGCAGTTAGTTAACAAGCATCTGGATACCAGTCACATTATTTAACACCCAACAATGCAACAGATAGCCTACTTACATCCTTTGAAATTCTAGCCCACTCTTCTCTTTCATTCCTAATTCCAAATAGTTTTGGTTTTCTTTTTGTTTTAGAAAAAGAGTGAGCACAGATAAGAAATTTTGCTGTGAAGATTTGGGTATGAAGATGTACTATTGTGATTAATGTCTCATTCTGAAATCAACACGGGGTTGCTAATTCAACTAACATAGTATATGAAGCATCTTTATGTTTTGGATCCTCTTCTCATCACTTCAGATATAAGGTGCACATGATACATTGTCTGCTCTTAAGGAGCCTCTAGCTGAAGGAGGATGATACCAGGGAACAATATATCTGCCACGTATATGGCTTTAGGGGAACATGAAGGAGCTGTCCCTAATTAGTACTGAGGTATCAGCAAAGGAAACTAATTCTAATACTTATAAGTGGATAGCCTTCATCAACTATTGCCTCTCTGAGCCTGATTCCTCACTTCTAACTTTAAATAAATTTCATGTAGGTCTAATGTACTAGGGATAGTAGATGTAAACATTCCCCAACTCTACCCTTGCAATATGGATCACTCAATGCTTTGTCCAGGAAGAAGGCCCTGAGTTGAAATTCTGTACACTCACCTTGTAGACCAAGGCTACCTACATTTGCCCTTTGGCTGGGGATAGGAGCTGGTCTCGGAAGCCCAGACCTGGCTTATTTGCAGTCACCAGTGAGCTCTCCTTGGCCAGAGCCTAGCTCCACACTGCAGTTGTCCCCCATTATTGCAGACTTTTCCTCTTGTGTTAAATCAATAGTTTATGACATGTACAAGGGAAAGCTGTAAATTTAATTTTATCCCCTGCAGTGTGATTCCCATCTTGTTTGCTGGCAACATAATGAATATTTTTGCCCTCCAGACCCCTAGCCCAGTGAAGCAATCGTAAGATAAAGAAAGAGGTAAAAAAGCAAAGCACAATTAGGAACATAGATTAAAACTGGATTAATCAAAACCTCAACTAAAGATAGGCATATGCCTTTTGTGTGTGTGTGCACAATTGTGTATATATGTATATGTGCATAATTATTTTTTCAGAAATTCACTAACTAGGACATAATTGATAATAAAGGAAAACTGAGGCTGTATCTGTGCCTTGGGAATTTAAGGGTAGTCCAAATAGGTTATTTTTAATTCTGAGGGAAATGCAGGCAGAACAGGCTGTCTCCATTCAACTCCACAGGTCTCACTCATCTGCTGTCACCAGCCCCCACCACCCTGCCTTCTATGCTGCAAAAATGCCAAGTTCCTTATTACCAGGGGCCTCTACAAGGCAGACCCCTTGAATGTCATCTCCTACTCTATGCAGGATTGGTTTCATTCCATTGAATGAATATTCCCCCAATGATCTCAGAATATAGTGAGGGCTCAGTTCACAGATTTATTCTTTAAGACTCACTTAGTAATCAGAGTTGATACACTACTCCCTATTTTAATGTTTTAAAAGCTATTATTTACATGGCACTTCTGTTTTCCTTTGCAGTCAACCTTCTGTGGTTCCAACTTCTTCGACTGTCACAATTTTATAGATGCAAAAGCGGAAGCTCATATAATAAGGTTGGCTTGAGTCTGGTTTTTAGCAGACTTCCCGCTTCACTCAAGCTCCTGATTCCTTAGCCCTGTTGCATAATCTCTAGCCTTGAGATCTATTTATCTACCTACAATATCTATCTATCTATCTATCTCTCTATTTATCTTAGTTTCATCTACCTCTCCTTCTCTGTATGTGCATGTCCTTGTTTTTTGTTTCTCCAACAAGAAGGTAAGTTCAGTGGGGGCAAGGAAATTGTCTATTTTATTCCCTATGTAGAAACAGTGACTACCATAACATATGAATCAGCACATTCCATAATGTGCTGAATCAATGAATGAATGATATACTGAGGTAATAGTTACTATGAAAAAAATACTTTCAGCACCTTTTGCTATTGTAACCACATGCCAGTTGATACCATCAAAGTTACCCTTTATATAGCATTTGCCACATAACAGGTACTGTTCTAAGTTCTTTATATACTATATTTAATTCTTTAAAAAAACTGAGGAGGCAGGTGCTATTATCCCTATATTTTAGATGAGTAAATTGAGGGACAAAGACCACAGAGAGTTTTAGTTACTTTCCTATGTCTGCAAAGTTGCCAAGTGGCAGAACTGGTATTTGGTTTCAGGCCATTTGGCCCTAAACTCTATGTTCTTAGGCACTCTACTATACTTTCTCTTAAAATTATCATGAGCAACTGTAGGCACTCAGCGCAATTAAACAATAATAACACCAAAAGGCCAAATGTGTGTGTGTGCTCATTTTATGTAATTGCATTGGACCATCGGCTCCTAGAACACATAGTCAAAGGTACTAGAAAAAAATCTAGTGTAGATATTGAGAGTCCATTTGCAAGGTACTGTGATCAGAAGTTACATCATCAAACCTATTCAGCTTATATCTCAAGCAATTTGTGTCACTGTATTGCATATGAGTAAAAACATTTTTTTCACAGCATTATTTGGGCTAAGAGCTTGTTACACAAATACATTCTTCAAAAATGGTGGAGAGAAGTATGTGTATATGTGCAAAAACTATAAAGGTGAATTAAAATGAGCAAGAAAGACCTCAGAATATTATGAAGCATATATAGCCTTTGTGCCTGGTCCATATCCATATGTCTGTCCATCCATCCATCCATCCGTCCATCCATCCATCCAATGCCTGCTATGAGCTCATCACTATGTAAATGGCTTAAGCACGAGATGTAAGCAATAGTAAGGCAGATCCTGTCCTTGACCCTGCCCTCTTAGAGATATATTGTTCTCAACACTCTTAGACCTTCATCCCATGTACAGAGCTATTGTGTGAAGTCAAAAGACAGAAGAGAAATAGAGGCTTAACGATCAGGAGGGAAAACTCAGTATAATGGGAGAAGCAGTGGTGAGAAGAAAGGAACAAGTACAAAACTGGAGATAAAATTAAGGGGATCTAGGGAAGGAACAGATCAAAGAAAGAATGACAACCTTGTCCTATGAAACTGAGAAGGTTCATCCTATATACCTAGGACAAGTGCAGAGACTGCTCATCTTAAAGTATTTTTAAGTGTTTTAAGATATATTAGAGGACATAAACAAGTTGTTCAAGTTGGTACTTTTTCCTAAGAAATACAACAGACTCCACCAGCCCACCATCACTATGTTTGTTTGGGGCACGATACCCTGAGAGCTTCTACTTCTTTATTGATTGAAGGGGTCTGTTCGGGTACAGGAGATTACACCTTTGGAGGGGAGCTCTCTGTGCCATGGTGGGTGGCAGAACTAGCTGCATCTCCCAAAAAGCAAAGGACATTTATCTATATTTGAAATAAGAGGAAAAAAACACCCTCATTTTACTGTCCGTTCTGTTCTACTTTGTCCACTCCTCACCGTGACTGCGAAGTAGACCTTTGAGGAAAATCCATCAAAAAATAGGACATACAATTTTAATGAGATTATACTAATGTTTACAATCTCTGAGAATGTCCTTCACAAGTAATATGGAGGGAGGCATTTTCTTTTGCTTCTCCTCTGCACACATCTGATCTCTGAGCATTTAACTTACCATGTCCTGACAAGACTGACTGGAATACCCCTGGCTATGCAGGATGTGCTGGCCCTGTGGTGAGAGTTGATAGGGCACAGGACAGCCTCGATGACCTGTGCATCTCCCCCACTGGTGCCTAAAGTTCCACCATTAGTGATTAATGCTTAGGGGAAATCAAGGGGCCATTGTGGATTAGGTATTTGTAAGTTGTTTCTTAATTACCAAAAAGCACAGTGTAATTCATTATATATTTCTAAACACTATGTCTAATTCTGCTGCTTTAACTGCGTCTTTCTAAAATGAACATTTTCTTTAAAAGGACAGATATAGAAAGAAGTCTTTAAACATGTATGCTTAACAAGTGGGGATAAGGCATATAACAAACCTGAAAAGGCAACCCCCCTGCCGAAACTTAAATTGCTCTTTCCCCCTAAATGGCCTCTATGGAACCTGGTAGTAGAACGGTCATCCTTTAAGACCCTTTGCTCTTTCCCAGTTTGTGTCCTTATCAAAAAACCAAATGAGAGACACAGGCTTGGGCAAGGCTGACCCCCAGGGCTGAGGTGTTTCCCATAGGTTGAGCTTGCAGATCCTATTTCCCTTCCAATTGACACCTTTCTCCCTTTTCTGCCTCTCTTGTATGGTTTTGTGAACCAATGTCCTCCCAATACTTTTTATAAAAATAAATTAATTAAAGTAAAAAAATAAAAGATGTAGCAGTGAACAACACAGTTATTTTGAGTGTTTCCAGGAAGTCCAGGGCCCAGCAAGGCCCACAGAACACTCTCCACTCCCCGCAGTGAAAGTCATCACTGCTTAGGAGGGCGGCCTTCAAGATTTCAACTCATTGTTAAAAAATTGTCCTTCATTTTAAAAGCACAGCCCCAAAATGATAACTGTATTTCTTAAACTCATTTCATTCTTTGTGTATCAGAAGAATCTTTGAGGATTTCAGCTGAAAAGGTTTTTAAAAATCTAATTTATTTTTCTCCCTACTCATGCTGTTGATTACTGTCGGTAGGTCTCATGAAACTAGATTCATCTATTTTTAACACCTGCCATTCAGTACATTTTTAAAATAAATAGATGTGCATTTGAGTAAAGCCTGTGTCTGTCTCTAGTTACAGGCTGTAAACACCAGTGGTAGGCAATAGCAATTTTCTTAGCCAAAGCTCACAGCTACTGATAATTGATGGGCTTAAACCTCATCTAAGAGACATCATGATCATATGGCCAGCTCTACTGATTGCCTTTAATCTGTTCTTGTGTTTCTTAGGGATGTCTGTGTGCTTTACTATATGTTTAGATTTTTTAAGATGCCCAAAACTTGTTCAAGTTTTTCTTCGATAAGCCAATGCAGTAAAAGCATGTATATATTTAAAACTAATCATGTGAATAGGCAAAACTACCATAAGTACATTTCAATTTGGAATTTTTCTTGCTTGAAAAGAAAAGCAAGGAAAATGTCAACATTTTTGCTATCAATTGCCCTAACTTGTTGTCTAAGCCAATCAGAGGTGAGCAGTATTTAAAATTTAATCTGATTGCTTAGTCGCATAAAACAGTATATGTAATGTACTTGCTTTGTGACTTACTCTTTGACTCACAGAATTTATATATAGATAGAATTATAGATATAGATGATTTGCCCATTATAAAAGGTAAAACCTGTTTTGTACAATAGGCATTGGATAAGAAGGTTTTACTATGAAATAATATGTATGATTGAGAAAGACAGTTGTGCAGTGTTAAGAACATGGGTATTGGTGTCCAGTATACAGGCCTCTGCCATCGACTTGATGCATGATTGTGGAAAAGTAGCTTATCTGTTTAACCTTCAATCTAGATATGAGTATAATAAAGCCTATTTTAGATTTCAAGGGTTACATAAGATAACATGTAACATACTTGCTATGTGACAAGGAGTGGGATTAGCGCTCAATATATTAATAACTGCTTGGGTGCATGAAGCTATAAAAAAGAGAAAATCCTGAGATAGGATTGAGACAATGAGGATGTTTATAATCTCACATAACTAGAAGCTCGTAAGTGCGGCAGGTTCGGTGGTGGTACATCTGATCGTTGGCTTTGCCTCCCTGGAGTTCCCTGTAATCCTGTCCTCCCTCCATTGGTTCAACTCCCAGGTGCAAGGAAGCTCTCTGAGAAAATCCCAACAACTTTTGTTATTACATTATCATTGGCCAGAATTGGGTCGGGTGCAGAATAAAATAGTGATTAAGAGCATGAGAACTGGAGTAAGATGCCGAGTTTGAATTCCAACATTGTTCAGCAGTTGCTTTGTTTTTCTGCACCTCAAATTCCTTATCTATAAAATGAGAATGTTATTACTACCCTCCTCATTGAATTGGTTGCATGGGCTAATACAAAGCAAACACTGAGAATAGTACCTGGCACATACTGCATGTTTAATAAGTGTTTGCTATTTTTAATTCTAAATCAATCAATGAGAATCAGAATGAAATTCCCAGTATGGTTTAGATTAATTACCTTGAGGAAGGGTCACTTTTTATTGAGTCGCGTGGGAGAACAGAAACTTTAACAAAATTGAGTTATATAAGGGCGGCAACCAAGTCTGATCACCACACTCAAAGTACTAGTGCTCTTACTCCTCCTCCTATTCTTTCAATAACATCACCACATTACCTTTCTCTCCTAATGAAAATCCATTGGCTAAACTACAGGTGAGACCTACCTGATCATTTTATTTTTTTACCTGTTATTTTAAAAATGGAACATATTTTTTCAGCAACACTTTTTTAAAACTGTGTGTGTACAACTATTTGTCACCCATGATATCACCGAAATAGGACTTCAAACCAGCCCTGAGGTAAGTCTCCTGTAGCATCTCTGAACCCAAAGGATCTAGAACCTTCCAGCACCTCCAATCCCTCCTGTTCTCTAAGTAACCACAAACCGTGGAACCTGGTAAGGAAAGTGACAACAGAAGGAAACTGTGGGAGACAGGGGTATATGGAGCAATTGGAGAAGAGAGGGCCAATCCTTAGAAGGGCAGGAAAGAGCTTATCTATCTGCATGTCTCTGGAGTTCATCACAATGCCCAGTGAATTGTGGCTGCTCAAAAAATAGCTTGTGAATAAAGGAGAGAGTGAGTAGACATGCATAGATCCTGTATAAGGTGAGCATGTTTTCCTTCAAAAAATGTTTATTTACATACAATAAATAAATTTATTTTGTGTTCAGTTCCATTAATTTTGACAAGTGTATATAACCATGTAACCATCAACACTATAAAAAGAGAACAGTTTTATCACACCCTCTCCCCAAATTTATTCAATAAGTATTAATTGATCTTCTACGTTATGTCAGGTGCTGGCCAAGTATAGTTGACCCTTGAGCAAAAAAGGTTTGAACTGCACAGATTCACTTGTACACATATTTTTTTCAATAGATATACAGTCAACCTTCAGTATTCCCAGGTTTTGCATCTGTGGATTTAACCAACTGTGGGTAAAAAACAGTATTTTCCACCTGCCTCTGGGATTCAGAGGATGCAGAGTGCCAACTATATGCATTGTTCTATTCCATTTTTTAATAAGGCACTTAAGTTGCAGTAAATTTTGGTATTCAAGGGTGGGGAGGATGCTGGAACTAATCCCCCCCACACACAAATGGACAATTACAGTTAATTTGGGAGAGTCAAAAGTTTCACATGGATTTTCAGCTGTGCATTGGTCAGTACCCAATGTGCCCACATTGTTCAAGGGTCAACTCTCTAGTTACAGGCTGGTGAAAAGAAGATCTGACCTCTAACAATGTAGAAATTGTAGCAGGCTGTTTGTTTGTTCATAGTCTTCTATAACTTGATGCAAAAAGACTTAAAATTTCACCAGGCAGAATAAGTGAGAAGTAAAACTGGATGTTTAACAATTTCTTTGTTTAGGGTTTTATTTTCAAATTTTATTGAAAGCTCTGTAGGTTCTTTTAACCTAATTATCAGTATCTCTCACTTCTGCTAGAGGTAAGAAAATAGGTAAGAACCAGATACAAATGTCTGGAATTTGTTACTGGGGGTTTCCAACGAGCTGATATTTTTTGCTTAACCTTGTGATGGAGAGAAGATGCAGTGAGGATACAAGGCAACTTCAAACCTAGGCTTAAGAGTATCTGTAAACTCCCATGGAAGCTAGTAGCAACAGTGCAGAGAGGTTATGAGATAGTAATGTTAACTACCTAGTTGCTCTCAGATTCTCTCAAGAAAACCTGCTTCCAGAATCATTACTGTTATTGATGCTGTGTGTCATGATTCAAACTTTGTTCAATAACCTAAAAATAAGGATCAGTTTATTTATGTTTGCCTTGTTGAGTGAAGTGTTTCTCCCCCATACCCTAAATGACATGAAACAGAGCACAGTTCCTCCACCTACAATGGCTACCAGGACACAGGGAAAGAAATACTTGGAAAGAGAGATGACTGATACCCTTTTCAGATAAGACACCAAAAGTCAAGTAAATTGTCAATAGTGCTATCTATTAAATTCTCAAAAAATTAATATCTACTTACTACAACATGCTTGAGTTTTATGTTAAAGAGACCAGGTTAGTTGTCCACTGGTTGAGCAGAGGAAGTCCATATTTGGTTAAATCCCACTGTATTTGTTTGAAATGCATCTCTCAAAACTTGGATGAACAGAGCTCATATACTGCGGCCTTTTCGACTTGTCAATTAAATGGCTAAACACTGATTGATTTATGGATAACAAAGATCCATTAAAACAACATTAAGTGCTGGCCTGCGAACCAAAGTGTTGCCGGTTTGATTCCTAGTCAGGGCATGTGCCTGGGTTGCTGGCCAAGTCTCCAGTAACAGGCATGCAAGAGGCAACCACACACTGATGTTTCTCTCCCTTTCTTTCTCCTTCCCTTCCCCTTCTCTAAAAATAAATATATAAAATATTTTTTTAAAAAAGAAAAACACTAATAGTAAGTCTAGAATTTATAGTCCACTGCCAAATGTTCACTAATAATTCAAGAGTTAAACAATGTATAAACTATTAGCTATCACCTTCTGTTGCCACTTTCTTTACAGCAGGAATAGAACTGTTTAAAGAAGGAAAAACCTCTCTTTCTATTTCTGTCTCTGTATTTCTCCCTCCCTCCCTTCTTCCCTCTCCCTCTCTGTTGATTTCTATGACATGTATAATGTATTTTTCATCTTTCATCAAATATTTTGAAAATCCAGAAATTTTGATTATAAAAGAATTTTAAAGGCAAGTGATTTTTAATGGAAGGTAAAGACAGAGTTCATTTACCAGCTGATGTATATCTGACATAATAAATTAAAAAGAGAAAGAAGGAGAAATATTTTCTTTTTCTTAACTACTGGAAAAACAATCTCCAGTTTCTTGTACCTTCTTCCTCTTCTATCTTTCCTTGTTCCAAAGATACATTTCACACAGTTACATTGTTATTGGGCAATCTATTTTCTACCCCTTTTGAAAAAGTATCTAGCACTTTGATTAAACAGTTTTTGGCCCTCACATTCCAATACTTTTCAACTCTGACAGTTTAATTTCCAGACTCAGAACTTTTCCAAATCAGAAAATGCCAGATTTGTGCATTGTCACATATAAAAATCAAAGCAGTTTCATTTATTCCCAAGGACTGTTTAGCTGCTTTTAGACATATTTAATATTATAACTCCAGAGACTATTTCTTACAGTTTATGGCTGTGGTTTGAGCTACCATTGCAATTAGTTCTTATAAACTTCCAAAGACAACAATTACAACCAATATTGTTATGACTGTTGGTGATGACACCTTGCATTTGTATGGCGCCTTTTATTTGAGCTAATTCCTAAATACTCTATGAGCCTTATCCTCAGGTATCAATAGCTGTTTAACTTAGTGCTGGCCCACAAAATACCACATTGAGATTAGTATTCTCTCTTCAAATCTTCAAGCATATTTATAATAATAGCAATCATAAAAGCTATGTTTTTTATTATGCTCATTCTTTTGCCCAATTCATAGGCCAGAAACATTTTATTTTAGTAAAGAAAACATGAAAACTTCACCAAGAAGCCCCAAATAATCAGTCTATAAAATTATGGATCATCAAATCCCGTCATATCTCGTTTATATCCCTTCCCCTTCATTTCTATAATTGTGATAAAGAATTCCTTATTATATCATAGGAGATACTTTTGTGTCCAATCTTCAGTTGCTTTCTTATCTTTTTGTTCTTCCTCTATGAGGTTTGTCCAGAAAATATCCAGCCATGTGATATGAAAAATTGAAGAAGAAGAAGAAGAAACAAGATGTATCTTGTGCCTATGTACAAGAAACATTGTACATAGAACAATGACACCTCAGCCCCTTCACAGTAAGCATCTTGGGACCTCACACAGTTCTCCCAATCGCCATCAGCTGCCCTGTCATATTTTATTGATTTTCATTCATAGTCTGGAATCGCTTCCCTTTCAAAGGTGATTTTAGTTTTGGGAAAAGCCAGACGTTGCAGGGTGCCAAGTCTGGGCTGTAGTGGGGCAGAGTCACCTTGGTGATGTTTTGCTAAAAATGTCTGCATGAGACATGATGTATGAGCAGACATGTTGCTGTGATGAAACTGCCAGTTACCAGTTGCCCATAGCTGTGGCCTTCTGACTCATCTGAATAGTTCCCACAGAAGAACGTTCAAGCTTAACACAAAATTTGATGCCGATTCATTGCTATACTTGCTCAGTCGTTTTGAATGCCACAACCACACAGTACACATGCTCACTTAATGGCATTTACTACCTTCACTGACTAGTACAGTGAAGTTATCACTGTTTATGCATGCACATTCCAGTCCATGCTCCTTGGCTGCCAGATTATATTGATGTGGTGCAAACTGTTCTCATTGTATTAACAATATCTGGACTTTTTCCAGACATACCTTGTATATAGCTAAGTCTATCTCAAATACAATATTCACTTAATCCACATTATGTACATCAGTTCCCTGCTATCTATCAACATCATATTCAAACTCTACTAATTACCTTTCAAAGTCACCCATCATCTTGTCCATCCACCACTCTCTTCCTCATTCTTCTTTGTACTTGACCATGTGTGCGTAATCCTTTGCTTCAGCCTATTTCTTGTCACCTGACCTTATTCTTCGGTATTTCACCTTTCTTCATTGGCTTATGCTACCTCTCCAGTGCTCACCTTCAAAAATGTCCTTTTAATCAATATAAGAACAAGTCTAGACTCCGACCATTTTCCTTATTAAATAAAATCACCACTGGAACCATCTTTTTAGTGTAGGTGGTAATCCTTTCTCACAGTATAGCAAACTTTTTCCTAGGACATCTAAGATTATCAGTCATTGGGTTTTTCTTTTTGATTTTTCTTTCTTTCTTTTCTTTTTTTTTTTTTTTTTGTCTCTCCAACTAGACTATGCTTTGCAAGGCCAATCACATACCATCTTATTTTTTTGACTCTACCAAAGCAACTACAGCAGTGTTGGGAAGCCAGCAACTATTCAAGAAATCCTGATTAAATGACTGGACAAGTCAAATGACTGTACAAGTGTATGCCCAAAGAATATGAAGATAAAACAGACCTGCAGCATCATGAACACATTCAAACAGAATCACATATAGATATATTTTAGAATATTTCTTTTTATCAGAAAATGAAAAAGACTGGGTCAAAATGTGTGTCATAGAGGTATAAGCAGGCATCTTTACTAAATGGCTCATGATGAAGGCATTTTTGAGCTAAAAAGCAGAGCCAAGTTTCGTGGCACTTTCAGTAGAATGCAAAGACCATTGTGTTCATGGTTCTAGTCAATCTAATGAAAAATCAAAGTGAAGGATGTGAAAGCCTAACACTCAAGGCGAACATTTTTTCTGTTTATAAAAGTGCACTCTTGTGCAATAACACAGAATCATAAAAATTAAGAGGTGAAAGGAGCTTTGGAGGTCACTTACTTTAACCCTTTATGTGATGTATAAATTCCTGATATAATATTCCTCCTAAAAATAGTTTTCCACCTGATAGACCTTGGCATGTGGTTAAAAAAAAAAACCCTGCAATACTTCAAACATTTTCCTCACCAGAACAGTCAGAAATGCAGAAATATAATAACTGGTATTTTCAGACATATTATTGAGTATCCTATATGTGAAAATAATTGCACTAGAAACAGTAGGAAACGGAGCAGTTCACAGATGGGTGAGAAATAATCTCTGCCCTCAACAGACATAAGGAAGTATAAGTTTGCAGCAAAAATATGCAAGAGAAAAATGAAAGAGAAATGCTAAGTATGGGATGAGTGCAGAAGTAATCAGTTTATGTTTAGAACTGGGAGGCAACAGATAACTGACAAAAACTTTACTACCTGAGAACAATTAGCACACTTCATGATCTCACTAGCTCTCAACATTACCAGCCACTGCCATGATCTTACTTGTCAAATTAAAGGAAGGGTGAATCAACCAACCAACAAGCAAACAACTAAGCACTCAACCAAAGGCTCTTCCTTATCAGAAAAGACATATCTCAAAATGTAATGCTGACTAGAGAATAAGATAAATGTGGTTTGGAACTCCTTTAGTCTGTACAGGTTCAGGCTTATATAGCAAAATAACAGAGCCTGGGTAGCTTATTAACAACAGATATTTTTTTGTCACAGTTTTGGAGGGTGAAGTTCTGACATCAGGGTGCTACCATGGTTGGGGGTGAAGGTCCTCTTTTAGGTCTCAGGTTTTGCCTTGTGGCCTTACATTGCAGAAGAAACAGGATCAGTGTGGAGCCTCTTTTATGAGGCATCCATCCCATTCATGAGGGTTCTGCCCTTGTAACTTAATTACTCCCAAAGGCCCCATCTACTAATACCATCACTTTTGTCAATTCATTTGTAAACATTTATATTTTATTTGGAGGAACACAAATATTCAGACCATAGTAAGAACCATATATAATTTTTTGTTTGCTTTTTTGAACTTGTTATAACTAGCAACATATATATTATCTGGCACATAAAGGGACTCAGTAATACCCATAAAACCATCTTGAACCATTTTATGAGGGGTAAGTGCATGTGAAAGAAAGCAATAAAATTCTGTCTGTATAAATGACTTTTAGATGAGGTGGGCATTAAGAAAGAATAGAAAGGAGGTTATAAAAGCTTCTAATACTTGAAGAATTGCTTAAAGTTAGTATTAACTAACTTTATTCCATACCTTTGTATTTATCCCCTAATATATTTAATTTCACCCATTTTTAAGCTTTGGAAATTTTATTTTTGTGGTAAATGCTGTTTTCCAAAGTAAAGTCTTACTTGGAATCTAAGTTATACAAAATAGATAAAAGCAAAGTTGTCAAACATTGAAGTTTTTCTCATAGGAAACATAGAACTCTTTTAAGAAGGCTAAAAATCATTGGGATACAGTTTAAAAACCACTTCTCTGAAAGATTCAAGAAGTATGTTTGTGTAGTTGTGTTGCAGCTTTGTATGTAACACTGATTATATGAAGGAACAGCAGTTCCCAAGGCTGACATTTCAGAATTGCAGTATGTCTCAGAGATTTGGGATAAGTAATGTTTGGATCCTGCCCGAGAAACTAGTCCAGAACCAAAGGGGAGTCACTTCACTCTGACTGAAGTTAATAGGAATCCATGTACTGCAGAGGATATGAATACTCTGTATAAGAAATCTTGTACCAGGGAGGCATGAGGTAGCCCTCTTGAGATTCAGTCAATGTAAAATAGGTCTGGATGTTTTCCCAATGTGGCCAAAGGGGTTTTATGTGTGTTTTGCAATGTGAAATGCCACAATATGAACAAGATCAGGAGAGAGTACAGGTAAAAAAATAATTAAAAAATAAAAACAGTTCCTTCAGAATTATCCAGGGATGAGAAATGAATAGATCTTTTTGAAGGTTTTTATAAAAATTCATCTCACAGGGAGGAAAAAAAGGGGGGATGGGGGAGGAAAGGAGATAATTACATCTGCTTCCTCTTATGGCCTACATGAGATAATCCTCAAAATCAATGAAAGCAGTCACCCTTTCATTAAGCAAATATCTATTAGGTACCTGTTATGTAAAAAAATTGTCCTAGTTATTATAGGGATGTGGTAATCAATATAATGTTCCCTCTGACTTATGGCAGTTCACAAGTTAGATGGAGAGGACAATGGTTCCATAACACAGCTGGTAGATATATGGCATATCATGCTATGTTTTATCAGAGATATTGAGGTCAAATTAGTGGAAGTCTTAAAAGTAGGAGTTCTAGGTTTTAAAAAGGAAACACTGAAAGCAGGGTAAATACATTATACATTGCAATGTCTGTCTTAATTGGAAATCATTCTGACAGTCTTGTGTATATGTGTAAGTGTGTGGGAATGGGTATGCATAGTTGTACATTCTCGTGCATGTGTGCACTTGCTTGTACATGCGTGTAGAAAGGGAGAGACTTAAAGCAGACAGATCGGTCTGGAGGTGATAATAAATTTAGGCATTATTACCTAAACCAGAGAAGTGGTAGAGCAGGAATGACAGGATGAATTACAGGATGCATACTATGAATGCTAAGAAGGAACAGGATAAATTAAGACATAGAGGTAACAGAAATTCTGCTCCCCTGAAGAAGGCTAGTAAGGAAAAAGGAACACATTCCTGTCACTTGGGAGCCCAAGATAACCCACGTCCATTTCTCATCTGACTGTCTATTTTATCCAAAATAGATAACAATAAACAAATATAAAAATTAAGTAGAATCAAAAGGTATTAAAGTGGCATTTGGACAAAATTGTGAATTATTTCTTAATAAAAACTTCTTGCCTGAAACTCCCTTAAGTGTTATCTGGCCTCATTGTCTTTTCTTTCACCCTTCCTCTCCTGAAGTGGTCTGAATCCATGAGATTCCATCAAATTGAGTTTTAATCATTTTACAGTTCATAAAATGATGTTGCATCCAGTCCCTCTGTAAGAGTCTCAGTTGCCCAACTTTTAATACTTTAAAAAAATGTCTCTCTTGACAGCAGTGGCCTCCTCCCATTTCCTGAATAATGACCCCCATGATTGCATCACAGTTTAAATTTCTCCAAGAAGATAATCAGACATGTTGAAGAGAAGACCTTACAGAACAAGTCTTCTTCCTGCTCTTCCAGGCTGCAACCTTCATTGCCACAAACCACGAAAACCTTTGCAAACATCTCTTGGAAACAGTTTCATGTACAGGCACTTCCTCAAATAATTCCTCGGCTCAGCAAACGAATACACAAGTAAGATCACTGAGGTGCATAACTTCGGGCCTCAAACACCTCCCATGGAAAAACCCTGTCTAAACTTGATGCCTAAGCACTGGAAGATAAATTTCACTAGAAAGAGGTGGTTACAGAGCGAACAATTGATCAGAAAAACATGCTTGACAGTTCTCAAGGATATTAATGTCAAGAAAAATGTAATAAAATAGTACCTAACCAACTGCTGCTTGAATGAAATACTTTTGACCTCCCAGCCTCTTTATTGAAATTTTTTAAACAGCATGCTTGCACTTGACCACAGAAGTAGTATTTGTTCTAAGTACATGTAACATAATCATAATAGCATTATAATAGACAGCTTGGACTCAGATCTCAGATGTTTATTCATTTTCAATCATTTATTTTTCCATGTGACAAATATTTTTAAGATTGTGCCCATCTGCTCAGTCCCCAGGACACCAGAGGAAATATATGCAATAAATGCATGTCAGGTGCCATGCTTTGTGTTGGGGGCATATCCCTGAATTAGATGGAGGGAGTCGTGCCATCGTGGAAGTTATTGTTCACTTGGAGTGGGCAGCAGACATTACACAAATGACTGTTCAAATAAATACATGATTACAAGTATGATAAGGGAAAGATAGGCAAAATACAAGATGCTATGAGAGTGTATTACCAGAATCTGGAGATAAAGATTTGAAGATTTAGATATTTTGTTCCAGATGTTTCATATTATCATATTCTCTCTTAAAGACTAACGCACTAGAAATGATGCTCAACTAGTTAAATGTCTGTCATGGCTAAGAAAAGAACTATTCCACAGGGAAGATTTCTAGAAAGGTGAAGAACGTTGGCAGTGTAACTTCAGACTGGATTTGACTAGCATAGAAGGAAAATGGTCACAAAAATCCCCTTAGGATATATCCCCTTAGAATAGGTTACGTATCCTCACAGTTGAGGAAATAGAGGAGAAGGGGCAAATATGAGATGTGCCTAGACTTGAAGACCAATAGTTTTTGGACTAATTCTTCTGGGCCTTAGGAAGTTATCATGTTTTTATTACTGCATCATACCTCTAGCCTATAAAAAGGTAAAAGCAAGAGTCTAATGAAATGTATAACTATCATGATTGCTATTACTATAAAGCCTCTTAAAGATTTGAAGAGAGAACAATGTGTCAAGGTAGTGTTTTGTGGTATGTTAAATAGATATTACCCCAGGCTTCTGGCCACTGTGGAGGTGTAGGTAGATAGATTTCATTTCTACACACAACCAAAAGAAGGATAACAACCAATTTATTTTTTAAAATAGATTTTATTTATTTATTTTTAGAGGGGAAGGGAGGGAGAAAGAGGGAGAGAAACATCAATGTGTGGTTGCCTCTCGCATGGGCCTCAACCAAGCACCTGGCTTGCAACCCAGGCATGTGTCCTGACTGAGAATCAAACCAACAACCCCTTGCTTTGCATGCTGGTGCTCAATCCACTGAGCCACACCAGCCAGGGTAGATAACAACCAATTTAAAGAAAAAAAAAACAAACCCAGAACTGCCCAAAAAAACTAACTGTATGGAAGTCAGACAACCAAGGAGTTAAAGGACAAACATTCATCCAGACTGGTAGGAAGGGTGGAGATGGGCAGCCAAGGTGGAAAGGACATGCATCAAAGTGGCAACTGGCAGACAGGGCAGTCCACATTTGCATGTGGATAAACTAGGAGGAACAACTGGAGAGCAAGACAGACTGTACAACCCAGGGTTCCAACATGGGGAAATAAAGCCTCAAAACCTCTGGCTGTAAAAAGCAGTGTGGCGTGGGAAAAAATTCCCAGTCTCATAGGAGAGTCCACTGGAGGGGCCCACAGGGTTCTAGAATGTATACAAACCCACCCACCCAGGAATCAGCACCAGGGCAGCACCTGAAAGGGCACAGTTCACTTCTGGGTAGCAGGGGAAGTGACTGAAAGTGGGGTGAGAGCCAAGAAAGCAGCACTGTTCCATCTCCAACCTCTCCCCAACACATAGCGCTACAATGCAGCAAAGTGGGTTACCCAACTCTGGTAAATATCTAAGGTTCCACCCCTTACAACATAATAGGTGTACTCAGGCAAACAAATATGGCCCAAATAAAAGAACAGATCAAAACTTCAGAAAATGAGCTAAGCAATGAGGAGATAGCCAACCTATCAGATGCAGAGTTCAAAACACTGGTAATCAGGATGCTCACAGAAATGGATGAGTACAGATGCAAAATAAAGGAAGAAGTGAAGGTCTTACAAAGTGAAATAAAGAAAATACACAGGGAACCAACAGTGAAGTAAGGAAGCTGGAGCTCAAGTCAATGAACTGGAACAGAAGAAAGAAACAGACATTCCACTGGAACACAAAGAAGAAACAAGAATTCAGAGATTGGGAACATTCAGGCTGGTATGGCTGTAGGCAGAAGAAACAAGAATTCAAAAAAGTGAGGATAGGCTTAGGAACCTCTGGAACAACTTTAAACATTCCAATATCCAAATCATAGGGGTACCAGAAAGAGAAGAGGAAGAGAAAGAAATTTAAAACTTATTTGAAAAAATAATGAATGAGCCTAGCTGGGGTGGTTCAGTGGATTGAGTACTGGCCTGCAAACCAAAGGGTTGCCAGTTCAACTCCCTGTCAGGACACATGCCTGGGTTGCAGACCAAATCCCCAGCTGGGCCCATGCAAGAGAAAAACACATTGGTGTTTCTCTCTCTCTCTCGCTCTGTTCCTGCTCCTCTCTCTAAAAATAAATAAATAAAATCTTTATTAAAAAAGAAAGAAAAAATAATGAAGGAAAATTTCCCCAGTATGGTAAAGGAAATAGACTTCTAGGAAGTCCAGGAAGCTCAGAGAGTCCCAAAGAAGCTGGACCTAAGGGGGAGCACACCACGACATATCATAATTAAGTTACCCAAGATTAAAGATAAGGAATCTTAAAAGCAGCAAGAGAAAAGGTGACAGTTACCTACAAAGGAGTTCCCATAAGACTATCAGTGCATTTCTCAAAAGAAACCTTACAGGCAAGGGGCCTGGAAAGAAGTATTCAAAGTGATAAAAGGCAAGGATCTACAACCAAGATTACTCTATCCAGCAAAGCCATCATTTAGAATGGAAGGGCAGATAAAGTGCTTCTCAGATAAGGTAAAGCTAAAGGAGTTCATCATCACCAAGCCATTTTATTATATGAAATGTTAAAGGGACTTATCTAGGAAAAAGATCAAAACTATAAACAGTAAAATGACAACAAACTCACAACTATCAACAATTGAACCTAAAAAAAAATAAATAAAAAGTAAAAGCAAACCAACTAGAACAGGAACAGAATCACAGAAATGGAGATCACATGGAGGGTTATCAGTGGGGAGGGGAAATGGGGAGAATGGGGGAAAAGGTACAGGGAATAAGAGGCATAACTGATAGGTACAAAATAGGCAGGGGGAGATAAAGAATAGTATAGGAAACGGAGAAGCCAAAGAACTTATATGTATGACCCATGGACATGAACTAAGGTGGGGGGAATGCTGGAGGGAGGGCAGGTGCAGGGCAGAGGGGGATAAAGGGGAGAAAAAAAATGGGACAACTGTAATAGCATAATCAAAAAAATATACTTAAAACATAGTTACTACCCCAAAGATGGATGCACAATGAAGATGAGTAAAGTGAAGTGATGCCACGGTTATGATTTGTAGAATACTGAGAGACCTGCTCAAATAAAAGACAGAGCATAGGTGCTGCTGAAAATCAGCTAAGAACAGTCCAAGATAATTTTCAGAGTGTTTTGTACTTCAAATAATTATTTAAATCTTTAGTACGCCATTTATATAGTAGTTTCCTAATTAGTCTACTTTGCCTAATTATAACTTATCTGTAAAATTTATACCACTGTCCAATTTGAGCACCCTTATTTGAGTCCCTAGTTTTAATCTTCTTTGATTCCTCCCTTCACTAGAATTGTGGTAAAGTATTAACAAAGGACCAATTTCCAAACCAAAGTAAAAGGTTCTATTCAATACATAGTTCACCAGTTGTGAGGCACAGATATAACAGGACATTATTGAAAAAGACACTGATAATAAGTTTTGAAGGGGTATAACTGCTATAAAAATATTTTATTTCATATCTACAGAGAAAGTTTATATCTGTAATGAGTTAGGACATCCCGTATTCACCTCAGATCCCTATACATGCCCATCATTAACAGTATCAAGACCCTTTGCTAATATTGTATAATGATAGCTGTATGATTGATGCAAAGGAAAAACACTGACATTCTTCTAAATAACTTGGCATTTCTATGCCCCCTGACTTTCACCAAGCCATACAGCCTTATCATCACAGTATCCTGAGGCATACAGCCTTGTTGTTCAAACATCAGACTTCCAATCTCATAGCCACAGTGACCCAAGACTTTGAGGGTCTATGCATCTGCTTTCCTTAGGAACAGGTTTAAAAATTTAGATTTACATTTTCTGAATAAAAATCTCCTTGGGTGGGACCCAGGAATCTGTATTTATGTAAAGTTCTCCCAGGTGACTGTGTCTCAGTCTGTTGTTTCAGTCTATTCAACAAATGCATTTAGGAATCATTGGTGTAGAAAAGTCATAAAAAGTAATTTAAAGATGATAAGATATAATGCTTTAAAATGAGTAGAACAAGTGCCTCAGCGTCAATGAGAATTGCCAGCTCACTCTGTATGGGTAGGCCGCAAATGTGTTATATGTGAAAGTTCTTTTAAATTAAAGAAACTAGAAATTACTTTCCCATGAAAATACGGAACTTGGTGGATACTAGCCAACTGCAAGAACATTGATAAAACCTCTGTAGTGGATAATGCAGCAGTAGAATGCCAACTCTAGTAAAATCTTGAAAGCTGAACTTGAGAGAATACACAGTGGAATATGAGAGACCCATTAGATGACACTCAAGAACTGCTGGGTGACAAAAGTAAGGGGAAAGAAAAAGTCAGATTATGACATCAAAATAGTCTCATAACAACTACTAGATAGGTTCAGATTAGAAGGCTCTGAAATTATTGTCTTCTTCATCACCACCATCACCATCATCATCATCACCACCTCCATAATCACAACTGAATTTACGGAGCACTGCATGTAGCAGCTAATTTAAACTTGAACACAAGTTTGGAGAAGAGAAAACTGAAGCACAAGGAGGTTAAATAATGTGCCCAAGATCACAGATATAATAAATGGAAAAACAAGGGTATGAAAGACAAAGGTAGGCATGAAGTCATCTCTACAGCTTACTCTTTTAAAAAAAATTTTAAACTTATTATTTTTTTCCATCACCATTTATCTCCCCTATACTCTCTTCCACCTCCACTCACCATAATCACCACACTGTTGATTGTTACATTACAGTGAATCTCTGAGAAAGTGGAGAGGTAAAAATAATTTGAAGATGATAGACTCAATCTAACTAGGTAACTAAATGGGATATATAAACTAGGAAAAGTGGGTAGTAAAAAATAACCCTGACATTCTGAAGAGGGCTAACTGGAATTTTGTCACATTCTTAATATGAAATTTGGGGCAAGAGAGGTTTTGTGCCTGTGTGCATGTGTGTGGGGGGGCAGGTTGTTGAGGAATATGTTGTAAGTACCTGCAAGGGGCATTTATGTAGGTGTAAATGTGCAGCATTTGGAAGCATTTTGAAATATGAATCTTTTTTAAACAAAAGAGGGAGGAAGTGAAGGATGTGGGTAGGAGGCTCAGGGAGAGAGAGAGAGAACTGAATGGAAATATGGACAACCAACATACCAACCCAAAAATAACCTTGTAGAGCTGAATCAGCAGATGTTAATTCCCAAATTCCCTTTTATGTTATCCTGCCACATTAACCATGTAACCTTATGATCTATCTACCTGTCTATCTACAAGTATCTGTCCATCTACCTATGTCCTATTAAAAATATGTTGCAATGTTACATTTATAAAATTATATAAAAATCCTTGTCATTTTTTTATGTTTTAGTTGGTTTTCCTGTCAAAAAGCCAGGGAGATGTCCAAAGTTATTGCCTAATTTATTAACTTATAGACAACTTAAAAGTTGGAGATTGCAGAAGGGGCTGCCATAGGACAGTAGGAAGTACATAAAATATTTTTACTTGTTAATGGAGTCACCTTCGGGAATAGTATATCTTGATATGGCTTCTTCTTTAATTACCTGGTTGTAGGACTTCCATTCAACCAGATTTCAGACAATTCTAAGTGATGATTGTTCTTTAGTTGCAATTTTGATGTGATTTTTGGAAGAAGAGAGTATCACATTTACTTACACAGCCATCTTGCTTGGAAATCTTATTTAATATGTTTGATTTTTTTGTTTTTTAAGAAAGATCCTGCTCTATATTAAAAGAATGAAATATTTTCCCCAATACCAATTTTAAATGGTTTTTAAAAATAATTTTTAAATGTGCTAAATTTAAAGGAGTCCTAATAGTTTTGCTAATCAATTATTATCACTTGTAGAAGCTGAGGCACCTTTCTTTCAACAAAGGAGGGTTTGTAAGCATTTATTGAGTGTTCTTTTCATTATGTATGTCACTAGTAAGGCTAGTATGGGAATAAAACAGCCAGTGATTTTATCATTATTTTATATAATTACTCTGAATAAGAAATTAACACTGTTTAGAAATTTATTGACCCATTTTCTAAATAACAGGAGTAAATATTTCAGTCAGATTTTCCTTTTCTTTCTCCTAAGTCCACTATTCAGACTGACCATCAAATGATGAATCAAATTTCCTAAAGGATTCTACCCCTTGAAGCTAAGGTCTAGTTGAGCTTCAAGCAGGCTCCTAACTCAGCTACCTGACTGAAAGACACTTTTAGTATTAAATTTTTAGTACTTCTTATGGGATCTTCTATGTTGATTTCTCACATTCTTGGGGCTTACTCTGGTTGGTTGGTTTTCTAGTTCTTAATTGTGTTTCTCTCTCCCAAAGATGTTTTTTTTTTTTTTTTTGTTCCTTCCAACAAGGGATTCTTTCACTTTGCTAGTTACTCAGGCAGTTTTGTTTTACTTTTACCAGACCTTGGTCCCTTTGATCCTCTAAATACATTTATTCTAAATTTCCCATGAGATATTTTAAATGTTTCCAGGTTTCTTGTGGTTTATTTAACTTTGGAGTTTCCCTTCAGGGTTTTTTTTTTTTTTTTCAGTTCTCACATTTTGGCACAGTTTTATCTCCTGGAGTTTAATAGCTGGATGATAGATTTCTTCAATGTTTTTCTCTCTCTCCAGAAATGTGTGTGTGCTTGTGTGTGCGTGCGCAGGTGCATCAGCTCTTGTTCAAGTCGAATGATTATCTCCAGACATTTCCTTTTCATTTGCATTCCAGCACCTGTGGTAGAAGTAGTCATTTAGCCTATTTGGGAGACTTATCACTCCCCACACCCCTGCTGTGTGTGTATTCAACACTCCATATCTGGCCCACTCTTATCCCTTAGTATTACTACTTGTCCTTTTCATAGATTCTGTGTCCCTCGATATTTTAAGGTCAGCCTCATTATTTTGGAGAGAAAGTCAAAAGTGTATCCTAATGGACACATTTTGTTATTTACGTGAGTATTTTCACACACAGTAATTCTATCACACAGTGTTTCCTTTGTACTATGGGGTTTTTACTCCACCTCTTATGTACCCTTATTATAGAGTCCAAAGGCTATAACATCATATTCTATTGGATATCTTTCCTCCGCAGGACCACTTAGTTTTAAAAACAGCTGTCCCAACCAATGTTTAACAGTTGTTGAATATAGTACAGTGCTTAGAAACATTCTATCTTTTGTCATTGTTTAACAGTAAATGAATGTCTGCACTTCGTTATTCACTATAGTGGCATAAGTGCTTTCTAGGAGACAATGCCTTTCTTGCACTACACCCAGTGTTATTCCTTACTGCTAAAAATGAGAGAGTTGAGTTCAAGGGTGGGAAGGAAGAAAAGGAAGCAGAAAAATCCCTCTATTTCTCCTTTAAAGAAAAGTAATGATTTTCTCCTAGAAGGAAATCAAAGGCTGCATGAAATGTCTGCCCCTTTAAAAAATGTAAGCTGATTTTTTTAATGCCAGGCACTTTTATCCTTGTAGCTTAAAGGCAGAGAATGAATGAAATGTGGAAAATGAAGGACATGTGACAGCATCAAAGGAGCAAAGCAAAGAGGGAGAGTGTGTGCCTAGCTATGTCAGGCCAGGGTGGGCCTTTTTAGGCAGACCATTAAGGCAATCTGGCTGCCAGATGAAGTCTCTATGAAAGGGCAGAAAAGATGTATAAAGTCTTTTTGATGTTTTAAAGGAACCTCTCTTTTATACTCTCCCTCCCCCTTTTCCCTCATCATCTTGTCCCACCAATACCATCTCACTTGCAAGGCAAACCATAACCATCTATAGAAGTGTTTTATGTTTCAAAGCATTTGGATCTTGGCTTGATCTCTCTATCTTGAGGGATACTCGAGCATTTTTCATTTCTGCTAGGAGAAAATGGTGAACTTCTTGGTAAATGTGTAGAATTCTGCAGGACATTTTGAAAAGCAGTGGTTAATCAGAGTAGAATTAATCAAGTCCTATTTACCTAATCAAGATAAGGATTATTTCTTGAGCAGACTTAATTACATCAAATTGGCACCATTAGGACATCATGACAAATCCCCTCATTTTATAAAGAGGAAATTGTGCTTCAAGGACTCACAATTAGTCCAATGAAATTATAGGACCACAGTCAATTTCTCCACACTCTTGCTTCTTATGCCATATAATCTCTCTCTTTATGCTCAGAAGACCTCACTTACCATCTTTACTCCTGCTTCTCTTTCTAGGTGTTTGATTCAACTTCTTTGTCTGGAAAAACTATTTGACCACCAGGGGTTGTATTAGCTGCATATGCCTCTGAGTATATTAAAGGCTGTGGCTTTGAATAAAGCTGGGTTAACATAAGAGAAAGGCCCTGCTGTCCCGAGTATTTCTAGTGAGGGCAAGAGAGAAGGGCAACTTTTGGTGTTGAGTGTAGTAATAATAAAGTGTCCTGGAATAATAAACGCTACTACAGAGGGGTGCATCATGCCCTTACCCTGACCTTTTTGATTTCCAAAGTTCTTCTGAATGTCTTCAACCCTCCTGTCTTCTAGATCTACATCAACTCCTTGGCCTATTTCACACTTTTTCCATATTGTGCTTGGTATGCAGGTTACACCACATTAATTTAGCTGGATACCCTAGGGAAGCATAGAGCAAAAGTGGACTGGCTTAAAGGGAAATGGAAAAACTCCTGGATCCAAACCCTAATGACCAAAATCCACCCCTGAAGCTTTCAGAAAATTACAGATGGGAACCTGGTCCAGAAAGTTGAAGTAAAATGAAGAGGCTAGATTTCAGAACTTTTAAAATGTTTTTCAGCACTACCTTTCTCTAAAAACCAGAGTGGGGAAAAAGCAGCCCTTCCTTCCTTCTTTGCCTGGTCCCTACCCACCTCCCACCACTCTTCTTTATTAATTACTCTGATCTTTCTATTGTCTCAAAATGTCAGCAGTGCATTTTTCAAAATATCAAGGACTCAGAAGAACATGAAAGCTTTGTATTTTTCTTATTCTCTTCCTTTTTGAGAGGAAATCTCTTCCTTCATGGTAATTACACAGTAAGTTATTGAGCTATGAAACTTCCTTCTAACTCACTCAGCATCCTTTCCCAATCACACAGCTTCCCCTCAACACCCCTCACCTACACCAAAGGTATTATCACAACTGGAAGTTTTTTACATAGTTGGAGAAGGCATACTCTTACCTTTGTACACATCTTTCTGTGCAAATCTAGCACATAAAACTAATAGTCTTTTTACAAGTTTGTTATAGTTCCTTGCTGATGTCAAACATCATAGCTACCTGTCCTTCAATGCTCTCCCTATCCTGAACACTTGTTAGCAGAGTTCTTTGTCTCATGTATTGGCCAGTTATGTATGAAGAAAGGCAGATGTGAAAACTCCATTGCCTCAGAAGGGCTTCCTGTAGGTTCATGCCTTTTTCTGGCTGACTCCTCAGGAAGAGTTACCTTTGAGACTATAGTAGGAGGCTCAGTTGATTAGAGATCTAGTATGACATCTTAAAGCATATTTAGGAATGCCTGGTACCGGCATGTTTCTTGGGGCTCCCATGGGCACCATTAATCTCTGGAGCCACAGGGCTGTTTCTTCTTTGCCCTGAAACCACAGGGATTTTAGCTGCTCTCATGGGCAACTGCCAAAATTCACTTCATCCCCTGACTTTGTAATCTCCCTCTAGCATATTTGTGCAGGCTCTCAAGTTCTTGCTGGCCCTGACAGATACACAGAGACCCTTTTTATTCTAACAGATTTATTACTAAATCTTTGCTGAGAATTGGAAAATAAGAACAACAGAAAATGTGGCAAGTCCATCTCCATCTACAGGTATAAATTGAGCTTCTACTCTATTCCAGGCATTGGGAAATCAAGAGTAAATGCAAAATGAAACTTCCTCCAAGAAACTCTCAGTGTAACAGACAAAACCCATATATACTCAACAAGTGCTCTTACAGAAAGATAAATGCAGAAGACATGGTAGAACAAATAGTTCCTGTTATATTTAAAGTTTAAAATATTGCAGAATTGTAAAAAGTTGTCGCGGCCTTCATCTCTTGACTATTGATTAATTACATATTTTATTTATTAATTCAACACATTTCTGAGTATCTCCTACATGTCAACTTTATTCTAGGTCCTGGAGATGCAATAATCAAGAAAACCAACTAATTTTCTAGTTTATATTCTAATGGAGGAAACCATTAATAAACAAGCAAATGTACAGTTTCAGGCTATAATAAATGCTATGAAGAAAAAGTGGGTAAAAATTAAAGTGTGGTCAGGGAAGGCCTCTCTGAGGAGGTGACATTACAGTGGAGGCCTAAAGTGAACTAAGGTAGAGAGAGCTAGGTGATGGCCTAAGGGAAGAATTTTCCTGGTATAAGAAGAAACAAGGATGTAAGGATGGTATAATATTTACAAATCAATAAATGTAATACATCACATAAACAAAAGGACAGACAAAAATCACATGATCATATCAATAGATACTGAAAAAGCTTTTGAAAAAGTACAACACCCATTTATGATAAAAACACTCAGGAAGTGGGAGTAGAGGGGGCATACATCAATATAATAAAGGCCATATATGAGAAACTTACAGCCAACAACATACTCAATGGACAAAAACTAAGAGCTGTCCCCCTAAGATCAGGAACAAGAGAAGGATGTCCGCTTTCACTATATCTATTCAACATAGTAGTGGAAGTTCTAGCCACAGTTATCAGACCAAAAATACATAAATAAATAAATAGGCATCTAAATTGGAAAAGAAGAAGTAAAACTGTCATGGTTTGCAGATGACACCATAGTGTACACAGAAAATCCTACAGACTCCATCAAAAAACTACTTGACCCATTAAATGAATTGGACAAAACAGCCAGATACAAAATCAATATTCAGAAATTGAAGGTATTTTTGTACACCAACAATGAAATATCAGGAACAGAAATTAGGAAAAAATTGCATTTACTATAGCAACAAGAAAAATAAAGTACCTAGGAATAAACCTAACCAAGGAGGTAAAAGATCTATACTAAAAAAAAAAAAAATTCAGAACACTGAAGAAACAAATTAAGGAAGACACAAGTAAATGGAAGCAATATACTGCGTTCTTGGATTGGAAGAATTAACATCATCAAAATGTTCATACTACCCAAAGAAATTTATAGATTCAATGTAATCCCTATTAAAACACCAATAACATATTTCACAGATATAGAACAAATATATTAAAATTTTATATGGAACCATAAATGACCCCAAATAGTCTCAGCAATCTTGAGAAAGAAGAATAAAGGTTGGGGGGATCACAACACCTGATATCAAACTATATGATAAGGCCACTGTAATCAAAACAGTCTGGTACTGGCATAAGAACAGATGCATAGATTAATGGAACAGAATAGAGAGTCCAGAAATAAACCCATATCTCTTATGATCAATTAATATTTGACAAAGGGGGCAGGGGCATAAAATGGAGTAAAAATTGCCTCTTCAATAAATGGTGTTGGGAGGTCTGGACAGGCACATGCAAAAGAATGAAACGAGACCATCAACTTACACCATACACAATAATAAACTCAAGATGGATAAAAGACTTAAATATAAGTTGTGACACTATAAAAGTCCTGGAGGAGAACATAGGCAGGAAAATGTCAGGTATCTCACGCAGCAATATTTGCACCGATATGTCCCCAAGCTCAAGGGATATAAAGGAAAAAATAAACAAATGGGACTACATCAAGTTAAAAAGCTTCTGCACAGCAAAATGAAAAGGGAACCAACTCTATGGGAAAATATATTTACCAATGATACAGTTTTGTCTCCAAAATATATAAAGAACTCATATGACTCTACACCAGGAAGACAATAAATTCAATTAAAAATGGGCAAAGAATCTGAACAGAAGCTTCTACAAGGAGGACATACAGAGGGCCCAGAAACATATGAAAGGATGCTCAACATCACTAGTCCTCAGAGAGATGCAAATTGAAACCATAGTGAGATACTACTTCACACCAGTCAGAATGGCCATCATTAGCAAATCAACAAGCAAGTGTTGCTGAGGATGTGGAAAAAAGGGAACCCTAGTGCACTGTTGGTGGGAATGCAGACTGGTGTAGCCTCTGTGGAAAACAGTATGGAATTTCTTCAAAAAACTAAAAATGGAACTGCCTTTTGACCTAGTAATTCCACTGCTAGGATTATACTCTAGGAATCCTGAAACACCAATTCAAGAGAACCTATGCACCCTGATGTTCATAGCAGTGTTATTTACAATAGCCAAGAGCTAGAGACAGCCTAAGTGCCCATCAGTAAATGAGTGCATCAAAAACACCTGTGGTATATTTGCACAATGGAATACTATGCAGAAGAAAGAAAGAACTCCTATCCTTTGCAACAGCATGGATAGAACTAGAGAATATTATGCTAAGTAAATAAGCCAGGTGATGAAAGACAAATACCATATGATCTCACCTATAAGTGAAATTTAATCAAACAAGCAAATAAAATAGAATCAGAGACATGGAATTAAGGACAAAACTGACTGTGACCAGAGGGGAGGGGGGAGGGGGATAATGGCAGAAAGAAGGAGAAGGGTGAAGGAACATATATATAAAGGACCCATGGACAAGGACTAGCAGGGGGCAGGGAGGATTGAATGTGGGGCAGATGGGTTGGGCAGGACAGGGGAGAGTAATGGGGGAAAAATGGGGACAACTGTAATTGAACGACAATAAAAAATTTTTAAAAAGGCTTTAAAAAAGGAGAAACAACAGCAAAATTTGTGAGGTAAGAATGACATTGACAGTTTAAGGATCATGAAGAATACCTGAACAGACACAGCAGTGCCTCTCAATTCACCACAATAGGAGTATTTAAAGCACGGAACTTGGAAAACACTACAAATCAGATTTTTCTTGGTCTGGGTCACAGCGCATATTCTGTCTCTGAGTAGTGAGACAAGAGAAAAAGCCTACTTCTCAGACCTCTAAAGCATCTTTGGTCCAGAGAAGATCTCCAACAGAGATGGTGAGTCACAGGGCCTCATCCCTATAACCGCAGTGCCTGGAAACTTCTAAAGCTGCCTCAAGTCCAGTATAGACAGAACAAATGGAGAAAGTACTCAGAGACATTTTGATACAGGTTTTTAAATAGCCTATATTAGCTTGGAAAGAGCCATGACTTCCCCAATCTTTTTTTTTTTAAATCAATGCAGAAGCCCAGTTTGCCTTTTCTACTTTTTGTCCTATGAGGTTATACCAGATATGTCACATATAAATGCTAAATATAAGAGACATTGGCCTATGCACAAGAAGAGATACAAAGAAGCTAAAAAGAAGATAAAATAATTATTTCATAGTTTAAAACTACTGAGAAGGTATAAATGGTTGCCAGATGGGGGGGGTTTGGAAAACTAGGTGAAAGAGGTAAAGGGAATAAGAAGTACAAATTTCCAGTTATAAAGACAGCCACAGGCATGTAAATGAGAGCATAGGAAATATAGTCTATAACACTGTAATAACTACATATCGGGTCAGATGGGTACTGAATTATTGGGCTGATCACTTTTTAAGTTATATAATTGTCTAATCACCATGCTGTATACCTAAAGCTAATATAACATTCTATGTCAACTGTAATTGAAAAATAAAAAAAAGTACTAAGAAGGGTTCCTAAAGGGAATGTAAATGAGTATCAAGCAATGTGAGATTCAAAAGCCAGACACCAGGATGAGCCTCAGGTGCAGTGGAAGAAGCACAAAACACACACACAATGGACTAAGAAAACCCTACTCCATAAATCCTCATAACTCTGCTAGATGATCTCCCTACCCCCAGCCCAAAGTCCAAGACTGTGCGACTGTCCCACAAGAGACTGAAATAATTATATGTGATACTTAATTAAATATCTATACTTCCAGTGAGTAAAAGATTTACCTTCCTTTTTCCCCTTTTTATTATAGGCAGCCCAGAGATAAAAAAAACCTTCAAGTTATGAGTAATTATACCCTGCTGAGAAAAGTGATGGAGTGCTATACTCAGAAGGTCTTATCAAGCCCTGAAAATGTGGAGTCAACACTTAAGACCAATTTTTTTATTATTATTTTCCCCAACACTAACAGTTTCCCAGCTTGTTCCCAGGGGGAGATAAACAAACAGTGTGTACCTGCATTTTAATGGGAATAAACAGGACTGGCTCATTCACTTCTTTACTACACGGGCTTCATGTTTCTAAACCAGAGGGATAGAGTGAAAAATGCATGTGTTACGGACAGTGGTAAGCTCTAAAGAGGGTGACATTTCTTTTATTATGGGTGGAATCATAACATTTGTAAACAGAATTTAACAGCTTCTATTATTCTTTCAGATGGTGCTAGGAAATTGGGAAGCACCCTTCTGAAGCTCATGCTAAATTATATGCCCTCACCTTCAGTGAAGAAAAAAACAAAGAACCAAGAACCACTGCCCTTCCTAGGGACAGTGTTCATCCTAGCTTTAACATTGGCAACATGGCAACACTGTTTAAGCTTGGAATAGGATGGCTGAGTTTGTGCATCAGTCTCAACTTATTTTTCTAATGGTTGACTTTTATCTGGGCTCAATGGACATTTAAAACATGGGTTCTCAAACTTTAAATTGCATAAGAATCAGCTGTAGAGCTTGTTAAAAATGCAAATTCCTAGCCACCATACACAATGTTTTCATAGGTTTGAGATAAGAATCAAGACTGAATTTAAACAAACACCCTAACAGACTCTGGTAAAGTGGTCTAAGCAGAACACTCGGGGAAACAGTCAACAGACAGGTTAAGGAAGTCTATGAATACCTAATATTGAATGAAATAGTCATGTGAGTTCTTATGACTACACATTTTTCTTAGAGTTCCTAAATGTATCTGCAGTATAAAGAAGCTCAAGAACCTTGGGGAGACATGAGTTTAGGCAGCCTGGGGATTACACGCAATTTTCAGATCCCAACCAGCTTCACTGAGTGCCAGGGTCACCTGGCTACTTGGCTTGAAAAATGGAATTCATTTCCTTTGTTAGTTTGGTTTTTTGGTTTCACTACTCTGGTCTGAATCTCTGAATCTGGTTTTCTGTGCTGTGCTATTATCCCAACATTTTTGTTTGATAGCCCTGTAATTAGTCAATGACATATTCTATGAAAATAGATGACACCATACTAGATATTAATACAATAAATCATGAGCCAAAGACTTTAGTCTTTCTGGTTGTTCCTATCAGTGAGAGGGGGCTTGAGAACCTCCTTTTACTATGGTATGAGGACATATCAGAAATCATTCCTAAATCCCAGCACTCCATCTACTCCTTTTTAATCAGTCTCCTCTTTGCCTACCCATCCCCATCACCTGTTTGCATTCCATGGCTCTCTAAAATTTCCAACTTTTCTCTAGTTCACCATTCCTTCCTTTTTCTTCTTTCTGCCTGAGCCTTTTTCTTTCCCAATTTCACTTTCTTCCCATTTACTTTTCAATATTCTGGGGAAATAGAATTAGAGAGAATGAGCTGGAGAATATGAAGGCATATGAAAATATTATCAATAAGTAACACCTGGCAAGGCAGAAAATAAGAGAAGAAAATTGAGTGAGTCAGCAAATATAGGCAAATCGTTAGTGTTTCTGCATCCCACCCATCATTTCTGCTACAGCTGTGGTAATGGTTAGTGCTATGCTATTCTCCCCTGGTTTTCAGTGGTTTTTCTTATGAAGCAATTAAGATATTGAAATAGATGATTGCTAAGAACCTCTCCAGTTCTGAAAGGCTGGCTCATGAACAGGGAGCTGTCCAAGCCAGAGACTAAATGCCCAGTCTAATTTCTTTTACCTGGTAAATGTAATTGGATTACACTGGTATCAGAGGGGCTTCACTACCATTTAATTAGATGACTTTTGTAGTGATATGCCAACCATGGCACTGTGACAGAACACCTCCAAGGTAGGTGATTAGTTCCTTGTGCAATTAGAAGTGAGGATGAGAAGCCTTCAGTTTTATAGTGCTTTATTTCGTGGTTCTGAAGCACTTTCACACACATGAACTCACTAAGTCCTCACTAAAATCGTGAACTATAGGAAGTATTTCAACACTTTACGACTGAGAGTGCTGAGCCTGCAATCATTTGATTTGTTAAAGGTTGACCAGGACTATAAGGTAGCCTTCTATCCCCCATAAAAGAAGGGGAATTGATTCCTGCTTGTCCTAATTTTCCCTGTGTTGTACAGGTAATTGGAGGATTTGAACTCATGTCTGAGTAGACTGTCGTCTATTCCTCAAAGTACCCACCGATGGAGTTATTATAACAACAGAGATGACTCACAATGCTTGGAATCATTCATTTCTGGCAGAGAAGCAGTTCATTAAGGCATTTGTTTTTGGAGATACAGGGTATCATTTATGTGATGTTTTCTCAGATTTAAATGAATGCCCTTCATCTGAAAGACTTGATAAATCTTGTAAAAAGAGATATATTTACAAAAAAAGAAATGAAGAAAAAATGATTACTGCAAGTCAAACACTGTGCTACACAAAGGCTGATCCCATTTTGCAACAATATACTTCATTTTGGGACTAGAACTTGCTCAAATTCATATGAAAAACAGAGCTGGAGAAGACCTGAAAGCCTAGCCACTAGAACATAGAAAAATGCACCTAAACCTTCCTAGCCTCTGGCCCACACCATTCAACAAAATAAAACACTAAAGTGAGATGAAGAGTATTAAATCATGAAAACAAAATATTAAAACCATGATTAAAACAACAAAATAATAACTGTAATACTCTAGGAATTGAACTAAATGCCACTCTTTTGGCATCTGGATTGTTGACCCAATCTACTCTTTTTGTGGTGCACAGTGTTTCTTTTTATGGCTAGGTCACACTGAGTTTCAGATGGAAAACTGAAAACCTTTTGTAGCTGCATTCAAAGTGAAATTAGAACTGGACATTCCTAAAGCTTAACAATTAAAGCAAGCCCCTTCCCACAGGAAAGAAAAAAGTCCAAATAAAAAAATAAAAACACATCACACAAGGAAGAAGTGGGGGGAGTGACAGTGGGAGGAGCAGAGAAATGATGATAGCCCTAGGAAATGGATGCAAGGTATTATTGCCAAAATCAGGATACATCAAGCTGAAGATAGCCCAATGCACATGGCTACCATGTGAGACCCTTGTGAGAAATGCACAGAGCAGTCTAGGAACAATGTCTGCAGTGGAAGAGACATGCAGAGAAGCACTTTTTTCTCAACTTCTGTGGATCTAAAGAACCACACTGCCAGGAAACAAACTGTAGTTCTGATGTGGAGCATTCTTTTTTTTCAATTTAATCTTATTTTAATTATTGTTCAAGTACAGTTTTCTGTCTTTTACTCCCATCCCAACCAACCCCCAGCCTTCTCCACCTCCCTCCCATTTCCACGCCCCCCCTAGTTTTTGCCCATGTGTCCTTTATACTTGTTCCTGTAAACCCTTCCCCTAGTATTCTTAAATGACCTCTCCCACACACCACTCTACCTTGTCTTATGCTCAACAAAATCACCATTTAAGGTTCAGTTTTGGTACAATATAAAAAGGAGGCTTATAAAGGCTATCAGAGACAAAGTTCTTGGCATTAAAGTAGATTTGGGGGGATTATGAGAGTAAATTTGGGGAATTATACACTTCTCTGCTGGTCCTTGGCACTACTACTATGCTTAATTAGTTAAACAGGGAAGCAATTAGACTAAGGTGGTATTAAAGTTTGGTTTGGTGGCAAACTCAAATCTAAGCCTGTAAATATCTCAGGCTGTGAAATGAAAACCTCAGGACAACCAATCACAAACAGCGAACTAGTTTTAAGCTGTAGCCAGTCAATCATTTTCTTCCTTTGCTCCCACCTTTTCTCTGTAAAAGTTTTTCCCCAGCTCTGTTAGAGCACTTCTAAATATTTATGGTTTGCCTCTGTGCTATTCAAATGGATATTTTGTCCAAATAAATTCTTAAAATTTTGATATGCATGACTTTATCTTTTCACAACCCCTCCCTTTCTCTTCTGAGTCACTGTGGAGATGACTACGACAGCGTTTCCCAGGTTCCTCTGATGACTGAGTTCACTCATTTAGTAAGAATGACAGGCAGAAAATTAGAGGTTATGGGATGGCAGAAGCCAGGGTATTTCTCCCCGGTTTTCTCTGCCTCAGCCACCATCTTTGGCTGTAGCGACATCTCCTCTAGACATCAATCCCTGGGCTCTGGTAATCCTAATCCCTCTCATTGTCTCTGTAGTTGATGCAAATCTCTGGGTCGCTTCAATGCTTTCTGATTGGCTTCTCACAATTTTATATCACCTGTGTAACAATTTTTTAAAATTTAATTTCCTTTATTTAAATACTTAGAGTGTTATTTCCCTGGTTGTGACTTCACTGGTTCAACCATCTTTTTTCAGAATTTCTATTATTAAAATCTATTTTAATAGTTCTGGTTACATTATTTTGTCATATCAATATTAACGAATATAACATGAATATAATTAAATAGTATATACAACTCAACTATATCTCTGAACAGTTTTTGCTAAATTTTCTCCTACACTGGCATGACCATGAGTGAACATTAGACTGTAACCTACCGCAATCCACTATCATCTGGAACATGAACAAAAAGCAAAATAGCAAGCAAACAGTTGAAATGGTATACCATCTAATAGTACTTACTCATTTCTGGTAAAAATGGAAGCCCCAAAATAAATGAATAATGTTTTAAAAATCTGTTCCAGGAGAAAGATCTTTTAGGGGAAAAAATGGAGACAACTTTTCAAGGAAAGGTCCTTCCATAAAGCAGTGTTTCTCAAATTATTGTTTATAGATCTCTTATACCAGAATTACTCAGGCTGCCTGCTAGTTTTAGATTATAAACATAATCTAAATAAATAATAGACATAACCATATTCATCAGTTCCCTTTACTCTATTTTCTCACCAACTTTCCCTGGATTTTCACTGACCTTCTGCTGAATTTTAATATCCAGAGTTCTTTAACCAAATTTTCATGTGTTTTTACTAAGACTACTACCAAGTACTCAAGGGGGAAAAGTTTGATCCATAGTTATGGTGATGTTAGGCTCTGTATTATTATAGCAACTAGAATAATTTCTGGCTCCAGTAAGTCCTCTGTAAATATCTGATTAGGATACTGTCTTATTCATCTCCTAATCCATAGAACTTAATACACTGTCCAACTATCAATAAGCATTGGTTTACATGAATTGAATTGACAATAATTCCACTAAGTCCATTTATTTCATGTAAATTTATCAAGAGGCAGATGGAAATATTTCAGTCATGTCTCTACTAGATTGTAATTAGTAACAGTATTGGTTTTATTTTTCCTAATATACTACTTAAGCCATCATGTTCACTATCAGGGATTTTTATTTTAGCTGTTGTTGCCAGGATAAAAATCTCAATTTTCTATGAAAATTATATTGGGACTGAGATAGAATTTTTTTAATATAGCAAGAATGTTTCTGCTTTAGAAATCTGCCTTTCCGTGTGTAGTCAAAATAAAAAGCCAGTGCTTGTCTTGGTTACAATTCTAAAGGGGGAGAATAGTACTTTATTTTTTACTTCTAAAAAGTATTTTTCAATTACTGTTGATATACAATATTATTTTACATTAGTTTCAGGTGTACAGCATAGTGCTTAGACAATTATGTAATTTATGCAGTGTTCCCCCTGATAATTCTAGTACCCACCTGGCACCGTACATAGTTACTACAATGTTATTAACTATATTCCCTATGCTGTAATTTAACTCCCATGGCTGTTTTGTAACTATTAATTTGTATTAATCCCTTCACCTTTTTCTTTAACAGTTTCACCTTCTTCTCCTTTCTCTCATTCCTTCTTCCTAGCAGTCTTCTCTGGGTCACCCTCTCTGTAAGCACTCTCATTCAACAGCTCCCAGAGCCTTTCTGGCCATATCCCTGCTAACATGCTGACTAACTCCTGAAAGCATCCACTGTCTGTGTTTTTTATTGGCATTATCTCTAGTTTTGTTACTCTCTTTACCTGGGACCAAGCTGCCTGTACCTCCTAAAAGGTCGATTGAATTAAGAGTAGACTAGAGTCCATTCGAAATATCTCTATTCCAAATAAGAAGCACTTTTGAACAGCAGTCTCTGATCATAGGGTCTTCTGGCCAGCCATCAGACAAAAAGTTACCTCCCCCTCCACCCCCGCCGCTGTTTCTTTCTCTGAGTTCCATTAACAACCTCACAATCCTCGTCTCCGCTTGCCTTTCCATCCTGGAAAGACGAGGATTGGTTTGGGAGAGATGCAAAAGGGCTTCATGAACACAGGTTCTAGGCATGAAATTTATAACTGTTCTTGCCACTCCTCTTCTAAACCTCTCACCTCCAAATATTCACATAGAGCCAGCTGCTTCCAGATGCAGAGTACACACACACACACACACACACACACACACATACACACGTGGTAAAATACATATATACATATATATTTATATACATAAAAGCCAGGCAATCACGGTTTACAAACTAGTATGAAGTATACAAATTCCCCTTACTCAGCGAGATCAGATAAGTTATGACTGTACTAACTCAGCATATTACATAAGTTAAAGATTGCATTATGCAAACTCTTCAAAGCCTTTCCTCTTTCACTTCTAGGCAAGGAAGCAGATTTTGTAACCCAACAATGTGGATTGTTCTCTTTTCCTCATGGTACAATCTTAATTCCTCTATTTCAATATCAAGACATTTTTTCAGCTTATTCTTAATAATAAGAACCTCTCATTCTTTAGAAGAACACTAGGAAACAGAGAGTTAAGGAAACCATAATTTCATTCTATATCTGAGCAGCTGGGCATCTACTAAGCACTAGTGTAAGACTCAGCCCTTTGCCCCAAAAAGATGTGGTCCACTGGGCAGACACATGAATGGCCAGCTTTATTATAACATGAGTCATGCTATAGAGAATAAAATTTACAGAAGTTCCCACCAGGAAGTTAGAAATCCTGGTGGAAATTCCTGCCAGGAAATCAAAGCTCAGTATAAAAATTAGTGTTGAGATATATGCTAGTGAATCATCAGTATTTTTCCAGGGTTAAAGCTATAGAAAGTCTGGAGCAGAATGGGAAGCAAGCTGAGCAGGAAAGCTTAGGCATCTACTTTTATAAAATACATGGTTAATTTGTTCTTTAAAATTTAAAACTCAGCTTAGTTGTCACTTCTTTGAGGATGTGTTTCCTGATACTCAACTGGATCGGATGCGTTTACCTGTGCTTTTTTCCTCTCTGCCTCCAATCACACCACAATTGCACTGGCATCACAATGAACTTGCTATATCATGTTAACTTTTTTGCATTATTTTATCCCCATTGACATAAAGTTTCTTTAAAGCTGGGACTGTGTTCTTCACAATTTTGTAGTCCTAGAATGTCACAGTCTTAGTATCAGTCAGTCTTAGGGCAGAAGTCTAATGCATGCCTACTAGAATAAACGAATAAAAATGAGTGAATGACTGAATAAATACAATAAAGAACAGTGAGACAGGATCATCAGAAAGATAGGTCAATGGCAAGTCAAAGTTTTAAGAAGGCTAACGGTATGAAATGCTGTACAGCAATCAAGTAGAGTGAGATCAGATGAAGGACCTCATTAGCTTTGGCAAATAATTTAATTGAATGTCTGGGTTATTTGTTTTTTAAATAAATTTTCTTCAGGGAGCAGAGGTCAGAATTTAATGCTTTGATGAATATATGGAAGGGAGGAAGTAGGTCCAGCCACCATTGACTGTACTCAGAGAAATTTAGAGAATTAAGGGAAAGTAAGAGTATAGATATTGATGTTGGGTGACAAGAATTACATATTTTTGGAAGGAGGGATGAGAGAAATTAAAAAGGTATGTATAAGGAACCCAGAGTGGTATGGTAATAGAATAATCAAGAATAGACAGATACCTTATATTTTTACTGTAGTTCAGTCTCACTTTCCATCTCTCTCTTTCTCTCTGTCTCATATACTCATACACACACACACACGCACATACACGGTTAAATGCATAGCAGTTATTTTCTAACCACTTGTTGATCGACTGAGAGTTTCAAAAGTTAATAAACGCCAGGCAGGAGAGAAGGCTCCATTTTCTACTGATACTCTAATATTTCAGGAAGTTTCAAATACACATTGGGAGAAGGAGAATAGTCACAATCATATAATGGGACTTTAATAAAGACTATTTTAAAAACTATTTCTGGCAAGCTGTAAGGAGGGTGGTGGTTCAGCCACACACTCAAGTTGAGGATAGCATGGGTATTGTTCTCCTAGGTATAGAAAAGTGGAACATGCCCTTCTAAATAACATTTGATGCATCATATCTGGTCTCCTAATGACAGCAGATTTTTCAGAGAAAGGCAACTATGACAGGCTCATCTACTGTCCAATTTGACTTACTATTGACAAAGTCCTGCTTTCTGGCCTTGTTTCTCTTAAGCTGCAAGATAATCAGCTCATGAAACCAAAAATGAAACATAGCCCCAGTGGTTTCTAATGTTACTGGTCATGAAATCACATAGTCTCCTTTAAAATCCCATAGAAGATTTGATTCCTTGCCTTCCTGCGGTGGTGAATTCTATAGGTTAAATAGTCATCTTATCGGAAGTTTTCATTTATTCTAAATTTACTACCCAATAATGCCATGAGTGACCCCTTGTTTTCCTGTGAAAACAACCAAGGAAAAGCAGGAAAATCAGTAGAGCAGCTCAGTGTAAGCCTGGTATTGCTGTGTTTTCCCTTTTCTTGTTCCTCTTCTCTTTGTAGGTAAATAAACACCCAAGCTCCTGTCTGCAAAATTCAGTCCAAGCTCCCACCACCTTGTCAAACTCTTCAAGGGAAACATTATTGCCTTAATTGCTTAAACCAAATTTGCATAATATGGAGTTCTGACTGCCACAAAAACAGGGATGCAAAAAGGAGATTAACAAGTGAGGTGCACGCTCAGCCAAGCCTGTGCAGTTTGGAAACGTGAGCAGAGGAGAATTCACTGGATGGGTGCGTTTGTTTTTTCATCTGCTCTTTGCCCCTCCCCCGTGCCCCTCCATCCCACCTTCAGGTTTGTTTGTTTTTCATTTGCATGCATTTGCTCCCAGTGTGTGCCTAGACTGTTAATTGGCATTCCCAGGAGAGCCTCCTTTAGGCCCTGGTAAAGCTCAGGAGGCTCCAGTCTGCACAGATTTAAAAACAGCCTTGCCTCTTTATGCTAAGCTCATCCAAACATTTGAAACGTTAACACTTTTTTCTTTTTAATTTAATCTTTTTTTTTTCCCATTACCATTAACACTTCTCAGGAAGGCAGGGTCTGTGCCTTCCCCGTCTTTGTGCTTTAGTGTTTTTTTTCCACAAAACTAAATTAATATCTTTTGGGAAGAGTCAGGGACAGTCAAGTCCTCTCTGTGTTTCCCATCAACATCCTTGGCACGACAGCCAGAGCGCCCCCAGCCTCAGGGTGGAAGTCTAGCCATTCTGTTCTTTGAGCACTTCAGTGGCTTCCTGTTGCCTACAGGTTAAGGAACCCCTTGAAATGGTTTCTAATCTAGATCCAGTCACCCCTCATTAGTTTTGTTAAAAGACAATGTTCCATTTACCAAGGCACTTGCCCAGAAGATAGAGAAACTGCATGGTATTTCACTGCACTTGCTCTAACCAGCTGAAGTTATTGAAATATAGTGAAGTCTGAGAGACCCCTTCCTGCCACTTTAGACTTTTACTGGACCAAACTTGAAGACTCTTTCTTTAACCAATTGTGTAGAGACCATGGACTCATTCTACCTTATCCAGGGTGTTAGGTTTTCATTGTTAATTAGAATTAACACCATGAATTCCCACCTTCCATAACTTAGATCCCTAACATTCCCCACCCTCCCACTCCCACCATCAGTGAATCACTCGAATGACCTCATAGGTGTGGCCTGACAAGTTAATATACTCACCTCCGCCCCCAAGGTCTTTGATTTATTCTTTGACACTTGCAATTCCATTTTAACCCTAGCCTCCATCTCTTTATTATGTATCACATCAGCAAGACTAACCTGCTCCCACCTATTCACATCCTTTCCTTGCCTCATTGTACCCATATTGATTACCTGGTCCAGTAACTCCTGCTGTAGTAAACCTTCCCTACTCCCAAATAAACTCACCTAGGAATCTGCAACTTTTGCCTTCTGCCCTGCAAGTCATCATCTCTTTGCAAGTTAAGCATCTAAGCCTCAGTCGTTGTATCCATGCACCACTAAGGTTACTCCAGAAGGAGAGTACAGAATGTGTTCTTTGTTGCTGAAGTATACAAACATAATTGAATTTGCTATATTGATTTCATATCCAACCACTCTCCTAAAGTATTTCATAGTTCTAATAGTGTATAAATCTGCTTGCTTTATGTAGCAATCATATTTCCTGCAAATAATAATAGCTTTAATTCCCACTTTCCAATCATCATACCTTTTATTCTCTTTCTGGTCTTGCTGAACTGCCTATGAAGCTTTCTGTGTGTCTTGTGACATAGTGCATCTTTGTCTCAGTACTGATTGTCAATGCAATACTTAATTTTACCATTAAATATTTGGATATATTTTTAGATTTCCTTTATAAGGTAAAAAGGTACCTTAATCCTAATTTGCAAAATGCTTTTATTATAAATGTATATAAAACTTTATAATTTTTTCTTAATTATTTTTATATAAATATCCCAAATTCTTCCCAAATTCTGAGTGCTTATTAGGCATATGTGTATTTTTACTTTTTTCCCCCATGCATATAGTTTTCCATATTTTTCATGTATGTGTGATTATTTAAGCAAGCAAATTTCAAACTGAGGTGTCGTGGCATACACTGTGGTTTCAGTGTTTGTATATGTTCATATGTGTTTGGGGGAGCTTTGATTTGGGGAAACTAAAAAAAGTTAAGGTAAAACATGCCCCCCCCAAAAAAGAGCAGTGTGCAATGAGCTAGTATTTTGTTCTTAGTATAGAGTCTCAAATTGAACAAATAGATTTTGGGGTTTTATTTTATTCTTTTGACTCTTCACTTAATAGGACACTGTTTAGAAATAAATAATATGTATCTGGCTTTAGTGTCCCATGTTTGATTTCTGATTATGATGATGATGATTTGAAAACATAAATACATAGTGTAGCCCAGTAGTGGAGAAAACTTCTAATAGTGAATGACTGAATAAAAAGTCCAAGACAGATGATCAGAAAGCAATAATTAAGGTTGCGTTGAGCTAGGTAGACTTAATAGTCAGCCAACCTAGAAATATGAGAAAGCTGAAAGCTTTGAGAATATTTAAAATAAATACTGGGAATCTAAAAGAGGATAAGGTGGCCGATCCATTATTCACAGCTTAAATATAATAATGGGCAACACTATGCCAATTTTATGTGTACATGGCTGAGTTCTTATTGGATGTCCCAGATGTGGGCACCAGACCTAAAACAACTAATCAATCTCGCAAAATAAACCCCAAACAACTAATTTTGGGTTAGAATTTATCTTGAAGAAAGAAGCCTATATCATCTCTTATTTAATGAGGATTTTGCTATCAACCAGCCTTCATTTTCTGACATAAACAAAATGTGAGAAATAAGCAGGAGAGAGATCAGAGCCGGGGACCTTGGTTTTATGGGTTAAAGCTTGTGTCAGTATTCTGATTGTGTTTCCTTACCTGTAAAGAAGAGACAAGTCAGGTTAGCACTGGATTCTTATTGTGAGAGCGACTGAAAAGAATGCTAAGAAAGGAGGCTCTTACCCAATCCAGTGACACAGGATATTATTGCTTGATACAATGTGTTGAGCAGCCATGAGGCAATTTACAGTCTAGTACTTCTGGAAAATAATGAGCCATGTGTGCTGTGGTATCAAATAGATGGGCATTGGAATTGAGAGAATGCTTATGATCAGCCAATTGTAAAGATGCACAATGTTCAGTTCTAGGTGCAAAACAATTCAGGAGCGATGAGAAAATTAAATTTTAAAGATGCTAACAATGAAAGTTTCTTTTCATTTATAGGATACCATGATACTTCCTGGTAAAGATCAGAATAATAGGAAAAGTCTGTTTTAAACAGTAAAGAGAGGCAAGTAATTGAGAAACTATTCCATAGACATTCTTCTGAGCATAGTCACTATGAAATTTCATTTTTGCCATTTGCTCTATTAAAGCAAAGATTTAATTTAGAGAATTTTGTTTAGAGACAAAATAAAACTTCAAAGAAACTACAGAAGTAAAGTCAACTTCAAAGGCACCCTTCCAAATTGATTTGATACTATAAATATTTAAGCATTTAATGACCATCTAGCTAATGCTTAAAGCTTATAATAAAAATCATAAAAACAGGTTTTAGACTTTCAAGTTTATTTAAGTGCCAGGTCCTTGTAGCATTATTCCCTCTTTATCAGCAGGGTGACTGTAACTCTACGTGCATACCCCAGGAAGCTGCATGTTTCAGGAAACCTGGCTTATTTGTCTCTGTAAGCACCAAGTTCTGCTGCCTTTCTGCAATAATGGTGTAAACTGTGAGAAAATGTAAAGATTGTTAAGTCTCATCAGTGAGAAGTTCCAGCAATATGAGAATTTTCAGTGGATCACTTCGTAATTTATGTATTTTTAAACTATGTTCAAAGATTCTGGAACTTCATTGTTTATTGCCTTTTAGAATCATGGGACATTTGTTTTAAAGTATAGAGATTTCATAATAAGAAAGACAATGTTAAAATTATTGCTAGATCAAAGGCTACACATTTTAAAAATATGAATTTGTCCCTAAACTTTAAATGGGATTTAATGGCAAATTATGCTTCAAAATAAAGCTTCGTTTTCTGAAAAGGAAAATTTACTGCCATAAAAATAAAGAATAAAGAAATAAACACTCAAGAAAGTAAATGCTCAGGGGATACTCTGGTTAACTGTGAGATGTTCTCCAACATTTATTCTCCGTTTCATCTATATTTGAGTTTTAGCTGGTCCCTGATCACTCAAGGAAGACTCTATTACCCAGTCTTCCTTACAACCACGAGAAACCATGCAACCACGGATGCAACCATGAGAAAAAGTCTGGTGAATGCAATGTGAAAGAAGGTGATATATCCCACTTCCAAGTTTGCTCTTTAAATTATTGAGCATACAATGCCCTGTCACACTTCCAGGAGTCTGGTGCTTCGAGGAGGTGAGAAGGGGAAGACTGCCTGGGTCAGAGAGGTGGAAGCCACTTACTACAGATATACAAGAGCACCCTGATCAAGACTGCCTACATCTGAGTTAGTTACCCAGGAGAGAAATGACCTTCTATTGCATTTCTGCCACTGATTTTCCCCTCTGGTATATTTGTTGTAGACTCTAAGACTGATCTCTCACTAATTCACCTGCTAAGCAATCAGTGTGGTGAGATTAATGTAAAAAATCCTTGAGTTGACTTCGAGGAAGATGATGGGCATAGATTGTCCAGGAGTGGATATCTATATGCAGTGGTATCATGATTAAGATAAACTATGATAGATGAAAATAACTTCACCTATAGGTGATAGATTGATTAAAGCAAAAGGTGTTCACTAAGAAATTGATAAACAGTGACCAAGACATCCTTCAGTAGCTGAATGGATATATAAATGAGGGCACATCTGGACAATGGAATATTATTTAGGGCAATGAGCACTAAAGAGATGAGCAATCAAGTCATGAGAAGACATGGAGGGAACTTAAATGAACATTACTAAGTGAAAGAAGCCAATCTGAAAAGGCTATGTACTGTATGAACCCAACTATTAAACATTTTGGAGAAGACAAAGCTATGGAGACAATAAAGAGATCAGTGGTTTCCAGCATTGGCGGGAAAGAATGAACAGACAGAACACAGAGAATTTTTAAAGTTGCGAAAATACTCTGTATGATACTATAATGGTGCATACATGCCATTACACATTTGTTCAAACCCCTATAAAGTACAAGAAGAGGAAATCCTAAGGTGAACTACAGACTTCAGGTGGTTATGATGTGTTAATGTAGAATCATCAGTTGTAAGAAATGTATCATTTTGGTGGGGGTTGTTGATAATGGGGGAAGAAGCTATGCATGAAGAGGGGCAGGAGGTATATAGGAAATCTTACTTTCCTGTCAATTTTCCTGTGAACCTACAACCTCTATAAGAAAAAATAAAGTCTTAATAAGTCCTAATGTTCATTTACATTTGCTGACTTTTATATCTAAATTACATCTTAATAAAATTGTTTTAAGAAAAATGGAAAAGAAAAGGTGAATAAAAAGGTTCAAGCGATTGAAGAATCACAGTCATTAAGCATTTCAGACAATCCAAGAGGTTATGTGATCTATTTCCCTTCTCTAACATGAGTATATCCTGTAAAATCTGGACTAACTAGACAGACAACAGCTTCTAATAGAGGAAAGTCATGACCTCACAAAGGTTGCTCAACCCTTTTTATATAGATGAAACATTAGAAAATTCTTCTTTAGATGGATCTGAAATCCACTTATCTTTAGTTTCCAATCAGTAGTTTAAGTTTTATCTTTGCAAGTAAGTTTAATCCTCCTACTATTGTACTATGTGATATACCTTGAAATCTTAGTTTGTCATGTTCCCTTCAACCTTTTTATTTTCAAATAAACTTCAGGTTTTTGTTTTTTTTTTTTAAATTTGTCCCTTACCTCCCACGACTTCCAGGCCCATTGCCATCTGGATCACTCTGGATCATGTCTCCTTCAGTTTTCTGGTGTTCTTTAAATGTGCCCAGAATTGAATGTACTGCTCTAGGTATGCTCTGATGAGGACAGAGAAGAAAAGTGACATTCACTGTCCTTGTTCTGGGCAATGCACATCTTGTAATAGAGCATAGGATCAAATTAGCTTCTCAGGGTTGTTTTGTTTTGTTTGTTTCTTCCTGGTAGCCATGCTTTATTATCTAAAACCTATTACTTTTACATCTTGTCTGAGATGGTACAGGCATAAGAGAATCTAAAAGCAGAGAAACAGAAACTAAAATTTTTATAATAATATAATGCATGAGGTAAAAAGAAAGGGAGGGGAGAGATAGAAGAAACTGTTTAGGAAAAAAATAGTTGGTGTCATAATGAATTGGATGTGAATAGTAGGAAATATACTTCACTGAAATAACTATGAGTTTAAAACAGGATATATTTATGGAGGAGTTTAGGGGAGGAGGTATTAGAAAGAGGTGAAGATGCAATTCTGTTGAAATCTTCACAGATAGTTTCTGCTTTACTTGATGGGGAAAGGAGAGAAATAAACTACTTTGGAAATAGATCATGTTCTGATGCAAAATGAGACAGGGAGAGGAGAATGCTTGTTCTTATGTACCGTTCAGAACCATGATGGGAGCAGAACAGATGGTTTGGTGGTTAAGATAAGCACTAAGTGAGGCTGTTCTTATCCTAAGCTTATTTCAAACACCCAGTTTTCTTGACTCTGCAATATGACATTGGAAATATCACAATCAGGAAGCTTTCAAATGAGATTTCTGGCACTTTCTGAGGCTGTTGTAGTCTCCAGAAACTGTTTTAATTAAGACTCAGGAGATTAATCCTTATTGCTGTTGGCTGTTGTGGTATGAGCTCACACTTTCACCAAACAGATAAATTCATGCAGGTAATTGAGCCAAAACACTTTAATATCAAGGCCCAATGATTTATAGCTATTTTCATCACGAAGCCTGTAGAGCTCAAGAAATTGTGCTTGAAAAAGCAAAATCTAACCCTCAAAAAGTAAAAAACTCACAAAAAGTATTTATGTTACAGAAGACTGACTGGCAGCATACAATAAAATATATCTGGGCTCAAATTTCAGCCCTTCTAACAATGGATGACTTTGGGCAAGTTATTTAAATCTTCTGAGCTAATGTTTTATGATTTATTCATAAATGTAAACATTCTTGCATTCATTACTTCTGTATTGTCTACTACGTTCTGTATGGATATTAAGACATAGTCTCTGCTCCAAGGAGTTTACACTCCAGTGGGAAGAAGCACATAGGATTATAGTTTTCTATTCTCTTGTATAAAAGAACTGCCATGTGACAAATACTGTGCCAAACATTTACATAGTATTTGCTTCTTTATTTCACACAAGAGCTCTATGAAGATAGTAACTTCAATTATAAATCAGAATACTGATGATTATAAAGTTTAAGTAATTTGTTCAGGTTAATGTTTGAAGTTAGGTATTTCTATTCCTGTGCTTTTGTTTCCAGCCTTTGTACCGCACTGGTTATATCTGCCTAAGTGCTGGGTGTGGGATTAGAGGGGACCATGAGAGCCAATGAGGGGCTCCCATTGAGGGGCTCCCACCTCAGGCCATATATAACCCAGGCAGTAGTAATATTTCGTTCATAGGGTTTAGGAGAGGCTTTTACTCCCATAGAAGTTCAGGTGAAAGGACAGCACACTTGAAAACTCGGAGAAAAGCATGTCTAGTCTTAAACTCTTTCAGCATTTGAAGATGCCACTGAGCAATCTGATAATACAAGAAAGAACAGGGCATGTGGAGTACGTGGTCTGGGTACTCAGAGGTAGGAGGCAAGTGTGGGAATTTGGGGAGGGAAGGAAGAAGAGGAGTGGAAATCCTTTCTTCCATGTAGTCACCTTTTAAGAGCAGTAGAGCTCATTAGGAGATTCAGGATTCAGTAGAAAAAAGATGCAGGCTAACTATGTAATTGACCCCAGAAGCAAGTGCTATGGATCAAATGTCAACATATTACCTATGGAGTGCGACAGATGATAATAGGCTTTATCTGATGAGATCTGTTTTATAACAGGGATCCCCAACCTCCCCACCAAAGACCTGCACCTGGCCTGGGCCTGTTAGGAACCAGTCCGCACAGCAGGAGGTGAGCTTGAATGTAATACACTTGAATCATCCCAAAACCATGCCCACTCTCCTGGTCTGTGGAAATATCATCTTCCACCAAAGCAATCCCTGGGGCCAAAAAGGTTGGGGATGTTGTTTTAGAAGGTACAGGAACAGTGGGTTTTCATTAGTTATTTGCTACCAAAATATACTCACAATTTTACTGTTTAACTTAACACTTTCCTTGTCACCACTGCATCCCCCTTATCCCATCACTATCCCTTACTTGCCAAGAGTTTTGATACAGATCTGCCAAATCTGCTTCCCTGTGTTTCAGCATTGCGGTATTCTCTGTGCCCAGCAGCACTGAGTGGAGTTCACCGCTAACCTCCCACAACCAGGAACTGCTCTCCTAAATTGGCTGCATCTCTCTCCCTTCTGCTTTCGTTTTTAATACCATGTAATCAGTCTTCAGCTTTTTAACTTTGAGTGGGTTCAAATTTCTTACTGGTAACAATAAACCCTAGTAGCAAATAATCTACATTTTAATAAAGTCTTGCCATTTTGCCCTGTCAATCACATCTATGTGTGTTTGTATATGTATATGTATGTATATGCATATACCATATGTTTTATGTGTAATATATATGTATACACACATATGCAAATATACAAAAAACAGCTCTAAAAGGAACAAAGTACCAAAAGAAGAGGGACAATGACAATAGAAGGAGATTAGTTGGAACCGAAGCTCCATGTGGGAAGATGTAGAATAGAGAACAATTTATCAGTCTTTGGGAAGGAGAGTTTTGGGACTTAGAGACATTTTGTGGTGCCACACATTAAGGGAGGTAGACAGTTGGAGAGGCTGCTGTCTTTCTTCCACCAGACATCAGGATTTGTTGGGTTATGAAACAGCCATTATGGATCCTCAGGCTTTTGGAGTTTCAGGATTTGTATTTATCAAACTGGAACTGAGGAATGAGATCAGGGATTTGGGGACCACTTATCTGCTGCTGTAATCAAGCATGACAGAAAACAATCCTGACACTCTGGAGTTAAAAGAGTTTTAAATGGAATTCAGGAAGTATGTTTTCAGTTCTGACCCTGAGATTAAAGAAAATGGGAGACGACAAAAATAATCTAAACATTTATTTAAAATACTGAAAGTAGTTGTTTACATACATTGCTTCATTCTATCTTAAAACAGGTTTATATAAAAGTTTTAATCACCCCATTTTATAAACAAGAAAATTGAGGCTCAGCAAGCTAAGTGACTCATCCAAGTTAACAAATCTGGCAAACTAATGCAGGCAGGTTTGGGATCAAGGATATCAGGATTCAACATTACAGCCCTCTCTGCTCTCCCACCTCATCTCCTAACCAGCTGGGGAAACCACTCAGCCACTCCACCTGTCTGGACCTCCACGGGATTGCCTCTAAAATGAGATAGTTCACATGGATCAGTGGTTTGGAAGAGTGTGTGTGTGCGTATGAGAGAGAAAGAGAGAGAAAGGCAGAACCTTCATGATCACAAAATCTCACACAGACCTTTGCTGTATGTAAGACACTAGCAGAGCTGTGCTGAGAGGCCCTGATAAAGGCCCTGGTGTCTTACCCCCTCCATGCCCACTGTGACCCAGCGAGATGCCAAGAAACACATAACTTTGCTGAGAACAGTTTAAGAACCTCTGTGTAATGTTCTGTGAACAGAATGGGACATACAGGGTGGGACATAAGTAGATTTCAGTTATTTATATGGAAACTGATACAGTATTTAAAAAATAATAATATAAGAATAAACTCTTCTGTGCATTCACAACTGTAAACCTGCTTTTGCCCCACCCTGCATGTGTGTAGGTGGGATGCCGTAAACCCATCGGCGTGGCCTTTTTCTCTTGCCCTTCCCGAAAGACTGTGGATCTGAGGAGACAGCCTCACTGTGGCTCACCTCCAATGGAACTGGTGGCTGCTTCTCTTTCTGGAAGAGAGATCCATAATGATGGGGTTGTACACGCCCGCCCCCCATATGGGTTCTAGTTCTGGCCCCGACACTAAGCTGTGTGATTTTGGGAACCTTGTTACTTTCTGGATGTGATGTTAGGCCTATCTTATGGTTTTAAAAATAGAATTAGACACTTTTTTTTATTTCCATAGTGCTTCATCCCATACGCTGACAGTCACCTGCCATGGATGAAGTTACTTTTTAACAACTACTTATTTGGTGCTCATTTAAAAAAATTTTAAGTATCCCCTTTAGGACATAAACACATTTCTATATCAAGCTATTCAAATAGGAGGTAGGAAAAGGTTTATTCTCATAATTTGCCATTCTAATGTTGTTGGGTAGACTTTTGGTCTGGGTGTGAAGTTGGGTGATAAGAGCTGTGTTTGAGAGTTTCATGCTGTGAGCAGTGTATACTGGGGCAGGGGGAAAGGAAGAGAAGAGACAATTTTATAGAACCAAGGGTGCCCTCTCTGGAGGAGTTTAACATCTTCCTTACCTCTGCTGCCTCTGCTGATCTTTTTTTCCTCATCATTTATTTTTCTCACCTATTTTGAATGGACTTTTGTGGTTTTCCATTAAAAAATTATCTTTTCAAAGTACATAAACCACATAAAAGGTAAATTGTTCTTTTGTGTAATATAGACACAATGCAATGCATACAGACTAAAGGAACTATTGATCTAGATCTGTTTTTAATATTTAACAAATAACAAAATGGGAGAAGTCGAGAGTAAAAAGTATTCATACAATTTGGTGACATTGTGAAATATACAACTCTGGATTAAGTAATAGAAATTCCCAAATCGGAATGATATTACTGGCAAAACTAGCCAAGAAAGGACAAACATAATTATATTCATCCCTTTGCCAAATATTTATTAAGCACTTATATTACACCAGAATTGTTTATGGGTCAAAAATTAATTGAAATTTATCTATAATAATAAAAAATTAGAATCAATCTAAATGTCCAAAAATAGAAGATTTATCTAGTGTAGCATATAAATTCAATAAAATATTATGAAGCCACTTAACATTAAAATATATAAGCCATTTGACATCAAAATATATAAGAATTGAAAGTTGCTGAAAATGTTTAGACTATCACATTAAATGAAAAAAACAAACCACAAATGGTTTGCACACGAGTATCTCAACCGGGTAAAATATATGTTCACATGAACAGAAATTTGGAAAAAATATGAAAAAGTAAAACTTAAAGTTTTATTGAAGTGGTGATATTGTATGTTATCCTTTTGATGATCTGGCATTTAATGTTGATATTGTAGTACTTCTGTTTAACATTTTAAAAAGGACCACATTCTCTAATGACACATTGGGTGCATGCAATAGCATTTAGCTGCATGAGAGACAGCTTAAGGTCCGTGGTGATTCTAGTCCTACGACCAGGCTGCCTGAGGTCCGACCCTGTGTGCATTCCAGCTGCAGAGAAGATTGTTTAACCCTTTGGAAACTGATGATACTTTCATGGCTCTAATTCTTTCTCCAGGGGGATTTTTGAAAGTGGTTCCTTTGCTGATTTCATAAATTTTCATTTCCAAAGTTTTCCCCTTAGTCTCTTTCTAATGAACTTTCTTTAAAAAAATAAAAATCCTTCCTGAAGTGCCACGCTGTAGTACTACCTGTGGGTATGATTCCCCATGTGTGGATGTCAAATTTAATTAGATTGTGCTCTCTGTTACTTAATGACTCAACTCGGCTTACAACTCCAAGATCATAGCCTCCATACCAAGCTGTCAGGTTAGCTATTTCAAGGAACAACTATTCATATTATGTAACCATAATTATTTTAAACCATATCCACAAAATAATAAAAATAGTAATGCTCATTTAATTAGACCCTTCACTCGAGGCTTTCTAAGCATTTTAGTGAACATTTCTTCACTCAGTCATTTGCACAATACATCCAAGAAACAGGTGAGCAATATTAAAAATCATACTCCTTAGGGCTTCCTTAAAAAAAGACATATATTCATTTTCAGGTTCTTTCTTTTCTTCTTATAATAACTTGTCAACTTGCTGGAAGATCCCAATAGAACATAACAAAAGAGAGAATCCAGAACTAGATAACACAAAAACACTAAAAGCAAACGGGGAAAAAGGATATATTTTTCTGGGTAAAAGATGTTCCTTATCTTCCAAAAATCTTCTTAGCTTGTTCATTTTCTAGCTCCTCATTAATCATTTGGTCTATAAAGTGCCTGTAAACATGTAACCAATGAAGCAACACATGACAAAAATTCTGAGACCTGAGAAAAAGCCAATCAACTTTATAGAAGTCAAAGTCACAAAAGAAAAGAACCATATATCCACACACCAGAGCCATATTTCTTCAGCTCATTCAGCCTAAAGCAGAGCTTGTGAGGCCATGTTGCTCTGCGAGAGTGCTGCCAGCCCTAGGATGACCTTCGGTGTGAGTCTCTGACCATCTTGTTCACCACCGTATATGTATATCCGGCAACTAGGACAGTAGGTCTGGCCTCTAGCAAGTGCTTAGTATTAATACATATTTGTCAGATGAATAAATCTATAGTACTTTTGATTTACTGATCAGAAGCAGATTTTCTAAGCTAGTAAATTAAATACTTTGTCCACTGAGTGAACTTCTATAGTAATTTCAACAAACCAATTGTAAAGGGAATGTTAGAAATAATTTTGGGGAAATTTGAATATGGACACTGTAGTGGATACAATTGGCCCCGAACTGCAAAATAATGCAGCTACTATGAAAAACAGTACTGAGTTTCCTCAAAAAATTAAAAAATAAAACTATCCTAAAATTCAGCAATTCCACATCTGCATGTTTATATGCAGAAGTCCAAAATATTAATTTGAAAAAATATTTATACTCTTACATTAATTAAAGCATTATTTTCAATAGCCAAGATATGGAAGCAATCCAAGTGCCCACCAATAGGCAAGTAGATAAAGAAGATGTGGTAAAGTGATTTGGAATATTAGGCACAAAAAGAATGAGGCAAACAACTAGAACAGGAACAGAACCACAGAAATGGAGATCACATGGAGGGTTAGCAACAGGGGAGTGGGAGGAGGAGAGAGGGGGAAAAGGTACAGAGAATAAGTAGCATAGACAGTAGGTAGAAAATATACAGGGGGAGGGCAAGAATAGTAGGGGAAATGTAGATGCTAAAGAATTTATGACACGTGGACATGAACTAAAGGGGGGAATGTGGGTGGGAGAGGGTGTGCAGGGTGGAGGGGAATGAAGGGGGGAAATGGGAGAAGTATAATAGCATAATCAATAAAATATATTTAAAAAAAGAATGAAGTCTTACCATTTGTGATCACATGCATGAACTTAGGAGGTATTATGCTAGGCAAAATAAGTCAGGGAAAGAAAAATGCCATATGATTTCACTTACATGTGGAATCTAAAGAACAAAAACAAAATTAGAAACAGATTCATGGATACACAGAATGGACTGATGGTTGCCAGATGTGTGTGGGGGTTGGAGGGATAGGCGAAAAAGGTGAAGGGATTAAAAAGTATAAATTGGTAGTTACAAAACAGTCATTGTAAAGTACAACATAGGAAATATAGTCAAGAATATTATAATAACTATATATGGTGCCAGGTAGGTACTAGAATTATCAGAGGATCATTTCATAAATTATAGAAAAGTATAACCACTATGCTGTATACCTGAAACTAATATAAAATAATATTGAATATTAACTATAATTGAAAAATAAAAATAAATAGTGGCTGTCCAAAAGATATGTCCAAGTCCTAATTCCCAGTTCCTGTGAATCTGACCTTCTACAGAAATAGGTTCTTTGTAGGTATAATTAAGTTAAGAATCTCAAAATAAGATCACCCTGGATTTAGGGTGGCTCCTAAACTCAATGATTAGTGTCCTTCTAAGAGAAGACACAGACAGAAAAAGAAACCACACAGAGACACAGTTGAGAAAGTGATTTGCAGAAACAGAAATTGGAGTTATGCTGCCACAACCTGGAGCTACCAGAAGCTAGAAGAGACAAGAAAGGATTCTCCCCTAGAGGCTTCAGAGGAAGTGCATCCCTGACACACCTGGATTTTGAACCTCTGGTCTCCAGAAGTGTGACAATTAATTTCTATTCTTTTGAGTCACCTTGTTCGCAGCAGTTTGTCGTGGTAGTCCTAGGAAATTAATCTAGACCTTATAGCACATGGTATTAAGGAATAAAGGAATTATTGTTATTTGTGTGAGGTGTAATAATGGTACTGAGGCTATGTACAAAAATGTATTTTTGAAATTATCAATAAAACATTATTACAGATGAAATATCAGACGTCTTTAATTGAGTTTAAAATACATCATCAAAATAGATGATATGATAACTATTAAGTCTGGGAATTGCATATTTAGTGCATTATTCTATTATTTCCTGTATATTTTTTTAGAATTAATAAAATACTGAAAATAAACATTGCCCTAAGGTGATTTAAATTATGATTTTTGGTTCTTTAAAATAATAATCAGTTTTCCAAACAGACATTCAGTTTTACAAATCATCTTCCAATGCCGAAAAATAAGTATTCATCTTCATATTTTTTTCTTCTATGCCTTGCGACTGGATTATTTAATCTTTTCACAACCATGCTCTATGCATTTAGCTCTCCAGCTTTCAAAATCAGATTGAATGCTCTTCATGGTACCTCTTCAAATCTTTCTTTTTCTCAGGTTAAAATTATTGAATTGCCCAGTATGTAACCGATAGATTTTTCTAATTCTCCTCCAGCACTTCATAAGCTGCTCTACTGAACAACCACCACAAATCCCCAAACAGCCCTTTCACCATTCCCCTGAATGTTAGGCACCGGGCTTGTAATCACTCTCATGCTTTATAGTCAAGTCTCCTCCTAAGATGATAGCCTGTCTCCTCAACTTCTGAAAATAGCTGATTGTCTACCCCAGAGGGACAGCATCAAAGTTTGACAAATTGCCACTTATTTCACTTCTACTTGAAGGTGATCCCAGCAAATTACATTTTCTTTTTGGTACTCCTTGGTTCTCTCTCATCTCATCTCTGACCTTTGCTGGAGGGATAGAGAAGTCCATTTACTCTATTTTATCACCAGAAGTTGTTCTCATAACTGTCTCGCAGCGACACTATCCTCTGGCCTATAGAACTCATCTTTTGATCACTGGAGGGTCACTCAAGGCTCTAGTAACACCACGAGCACTCCCTTTTCTAGAGTCAGTGACATTGAGAATTGGCTATTCACTATCCTTTTATGGCTCACATCCTTGCGAAAGCATATATTAGATGATTTAATTCCTTCCAGGGTTATTGTTCTCTTTGTGTGTGTGTGTGTGGAATGTAGAAATATCACAGATGGGCATCATAAAGTTCATGGCTGACATTATTATAATAGAATGACCAGCTCTTTCAACCTTTCCTGCAGTGGAATCCGAGGAACCAGGCCCCACCAATTCCCCTTCCACCCCACTCCCACATGCCAGCCAGCACTGAATTGTGTTTTGTAGCCCTTCCTCTCTTCTCCCTTCACTCTGTAACAAATTTAGGTCATGATTATTTTTTCCCCAGAAATATGCAACCAGTGTTTTATCCTGATCACTTCTATCATTATCAAGGAATTAAAGGGGTTTGCCTAGAGAATGAAACTTGGGTTTTCCATTCTGCTCTAAGTTCCTTTAAAACCACCCCCTCCATGTGAGGCATATAAATAAATCATCACATAGTCACTTGCTTAGGATTCATGAAGTGACTGCTATATTGTGAACATTTTCTACTATAACCAAAGCACTGCTCTTCACATAGGCAGACCGTTCTCATCTTTCTGGTTTTAGTTTAACCATTCTTTGAAGTCATCTTACCCAACCACCCAAATCTAAGGAACATCTCTCAGGTATGTTTTCATCATAGCACTAATCAGAATATGTATTTATATACTATTTATGGGTTAAAACTTACTTCTCTCATTTGGCTTCATACATCAGGTACATATCAAGTGGTGAATATATATTTGTTAAATGGCTAAGTATAATATACGTTCAAAGTCCAGCTTTACCCTGCTTAACTGATTTTATCTATCTATCTATCTATTGCCAAGCTATTTTTTTCTCAAAATAGAATTTTTCCTCCTGTTTTCCTTCTCTATTTTTGTTTCTCCTCTCCTATTTTTCTTTTGTCTCTTATCATCTCACCCCTTCCTTTCCTTTTTTCTTCTCTCTTCTCTGCTCCCTATTTATGAATGTTATAGGTGACAACTCAGTTATAAACAATGGAAATGAATGAGAGTTGAGTCACATTTTAGAGGGTCATAACTTTCAACCATATAATTTTGCTTAGCATAGCAACAGCTGTGATTTTTGAATTCTTACCAAAATTTAGTCATACTGGTGTTGGCTCAAAGGAAAATAATGATAAAGCATTCTAAATTCTACTAGTTCATATGAGTCATATACAAGGATATAGCTATCTAAACACATTGATGCATATTTGTACATAATGAGTACAAACTTTTTTCTTGGAAAAAAGTAACATAAGCCAGGTTCAAAAGACAAAATATGGGATGTTTAAGATGAGTAGAGTGTGCCTTCGAAAGGCAGAGAACATCATTCCTGCTGGTTTTTAAAAATTTAATGTTTTTTAAAAATCCTCCTTATTGTATGTAGGTCACAGTTTTTCCTACACTCATCCAAATTCTTGAAGAGGTGGCAAAGTATTAGAGAAGACATCCCTTCAGAAAGTCTCCTGTGATAGTATTTGATGAGAAATCAATTTTTCCAAGGATAAAATACATTAATCATTCTTAAAGGATACCAAGTGTGGAAGAGTCACACCAAAATATACAATTTCCCCATCACTGAATATTTACAACTCTGGCTCTGGAATCAGAAGGACTTAAGTTTAAGTGTAGATTTCACCTTCTACTAATCACATCACTTTAGGCTAAACATTGAACTCTCTGAGCTTCAACTTCCTTATATGTAAAATAAAGATAATTAATTATTTATATAGTAAGTACCCAATTAAATGATAGCTATTACTATTACTGTGATTCTCATGGGCATTGTTATGTTATTGTGGTATTGGTGCCAATCACTTTGTTCTTGTAAAATGTGAAAAAATTTTGCCAAATAAGGGAGGTCAATTCTAAGTGCTGTTATATGGAAAATATGTTAAGTAAAGCAGATGTTGGTACCATATGAAAACTAGCACAGGTTTTAAAAAGAAGATTAACATTAATCCCCTCTTTACCTGTGAAGGAAGCTGGGGTCTTGAGGGCAAGCGGGTAGTCTATCAATATCTCATCTAGTATTTCCTACAGGCTCTTTCAAATGATAACCTGAGGAACCACTTGGGAAATACCAGCTCTATCACACTGCTCTAGGGATCAGTGAATTCATGGGGATTTAACAAGTAGTAAAATGTTTGACAAATTTAAATCCAAATAAATGTCATCTTTTATAAAAACTTGAATAAATCCAGCAATTTTCTCTATTTTTTTTCTATTTTGTAAGCTTTCTCATAGAAATTTCACAAAAATACCAAAACTTCTTTTGCAAATGTTTTTTTGCATCTTGGCTGGTGTGGCTCAGTGGGTTGAGTGCCAGCCTTCAGGCCTGCAAACAAAAGGTTGCCAGTTCGAATCCCAGTAGGAATTAGGTTGCTAGCTGAGTATACAAGAGGCAATGGATCTGAGGATCATCTCTTAGATCATCTTTTGTACATTGATGTTTTTCTCTCTCTTTCTCTTCCTTCCCCTCTTTCCAAAAATAAATAAATAAAATCTTTAAGAAGCTGTCTTTGGGGGAAATTATAGTCTTTCTACCAAAAAAAAGATATTTTGAGAAAAATGAACAGAAATATTTGCCTTTTACATTCTTGAACAAGAACATAAGATCTATTTACTTATTTAAGGAAAACAAAAGGAAATATAGAAGTTATAATATCTTCTCAGAGAAGTTAAAATCTAAATTCAGATCAATGTTAATACCACACAGCAAAAATCAGCTGAAAATTCCTGCCTACTTTAAATTTTGATAGTCTAGAAATAAATATTCTATATGGATAGTACCAAGTTATATTCCTGAATGGCAATAATTACAGGCAATTTCCAAAATTTCATTTATAATTCAGTCATTTGGAACTGACAATGTTCTTTCCCCATAGAACACTTTTATAATCTGTGGTTAAATTCATATACAAGGCCACAAATGCTACTTTTACATAAAATCATTCTGATATATTTTCCATCTACAAAAGAAAACTAATTAATATATACTCTTTCAATAATAAAATAAAAATAAAATTCCAAACTGCAATAAAAGGTATTATTTTATATTTATTTTAAATTTTATGCATTAGATAAAAGGATGGCAAAACTCAAGAGGAAAGAGAGGTGTGATGTCTTTGGTAGAGTTTCTGAAAAAGGCATGGGGCATTTTCAAGACCTTCAGTAGTTACGAGACTACATTCTGTTTTTCCCTACATAATTTCAGATCTCACAGATGGTACAGGTAGGTTTTCATAACCATATTTAAATGATGAGGTACTGACTAAAAAATGTAATGGAGAGATAAAATGAGAAGCTAACTGACTTACAAGGAAATGGGGGCAAGAAAGGAAGGAAGGTTTTAAGTAAACATGTAGAAATGTCTGGAAACAAAGGAGATTGCCTGGGAGGAAATTATTGAGCTGTGTGTAGAGAATGATAAAGTGCAGGATTGTGTATAATCCTTTGACAGCAGGTTAAGGAAATGCTGGGGCAGAAACCGGGGCCTACTGTTCTATGAGATGTCTACAGAATGATATGGATATTTCTTCCTGACACTTTGTTTGCCAAACAGAGAATGCCCATAAGTTGCAAGAAGGTAAACACCTAGAAGGCTCTGTTATGATGTATTTATTGAGCTTTTTAAGCTTGTAGATAGGATAATTTTGCTTGTCTTTACCAGTTTACTAGGTTCATATGCAAATGTTGGCCAGTCCTGTGTAGCCACACACTAGGTTTTGGGTTTGGCTTTTTTAGCACATCATGAGACTGCTTCTTACTAAGTAGTAAACACTAAATAGGTGGTATAAAAAGGGCATTTGATATTATATTCATCCATACGGTAGTTCTATGCCACTGCAGCTATTTTCATATATTTCAAAATTTGCTTGATTTCTAGGTTCCCATCTGACAGTAGACATAGCAAGAAGTCCAGAGAGACTCTCTATGAATAACTTTTTTCCTGGAATGCAATAGTGCTTTACCTAGTCTGTAGGCTCTGCCACCTTCAATTAAACAGTGGCTCAATCAGCGCGAAGACAGCCTTCGTATTTTTGCCATAGAAATGTTTCTCCTTTGTGACTAAACCTTTTCCAGCTGCTGAGATGTTCACCAGTTGCTGCCTCAGCTCCTTGGAACCCACTCAGCTTGTGGGTGCCAATGCATTTACTGTACTAGTAATTAACGCTGTTAGCTTTGTAGTTAAAAAAAAAAAGCTTTTTCCCTTTATATTCAGGATGATAATGCTGCAAGTAAAAATTAATTAAAATGAGATGAATTGCCTTCAGTTAAATGAAACGAAGAGAGATAGGGAGGGGTAAAGGGAGACGTAAATGACTGAGTTTGTAGCCTTATTAGTGAAGCAAATCGAGGAGGCTGGGCTTTAATTTTTTTTTCCTGATTCTTTTTCTTTTGTGCTACAGTCTGGGTTAATGGAGGCAAAAACTATCAGTTGGTTAGGGAACACAAAATAGTTTCACTTTTCTTCCTTTGGCTAAGGGTCACTATGAAGACCACAAACATGAACGCCCATGTTTGTCCAAGCCCCCCTTTCAAATTTTTCATATTGGGCTGTTTGAAGTAATGAGCTGTGAAATGGGCTTTTATATGATTATTAATTAAATCTGATGCCTGATTTTTCTTTTTATCACTTGATGCAGGGAAACAGTCTGTTTCTTTTTATGGGACAAACACCTGACAAAATGTTGTCAGGGATTCCTGATCATAATAGAGTTTGAGTGAGAAAAATCTGACTTTTCCATATCCTGAAGCATAGACTTGGTGAAAGCCAAATTCTTCATCTCTCCCTCTCCTGATTTTAAATTTAGCCTCCCATTTCTGAGGGTCACAGCTTTTCTTTTCAATTTTAATTTTAATTTGTAAAAACATACTTGATATTTAACATATTAATTTCAGGTATAGAACATAGTGGTTAGATACATATAACTTACAAAGTGATGTCCCCATAAGCCTAGGAGCACAACTTCTTTTAAATTAAGGTAATGTAACAGTGTCCTAACTTTCATGAAGAAGAGCAATCAATTAATCAATAAACATGTGCTTAATGAAATCCTGGGATGGACCTTAGGATTATGTCAGGTGCTTTAAGGGCTACAAAAACAGCAAAAAACATAGCCCTTGTTGTCAAAGAATTGATACACTCACTGGGGGATAAAAGCTAAGCTGCATAGGCCACTCACAAGTGGGCTATTGAAGGCTAAAGGCTCTGGCACTCTGAGTAAAATGATGGTCTGTATAGAGGGAAGGGAGACTATGGTCTGGAAGTGAGTAAAGACTTCATGGAGAGAATGAGCCAAAGAAAAGGAGCATCAAAAAGGACCCAGTCAAGGAGAGGAGTTTCACCACAGCTCAGAACATAACATTTCTATACATCTCAGTCATCATTCAAGAGGGAAAAAAATTGTCTGCAGGTAAATAATTGTGGAATTTCTCTGGCACTCTAGGAGGCTTCTTCTGTACTATCCGGAAGACTCCTTTGGTTGTGTTTGGTATTCAGGAGATTGTTACACCTTGGACATTGTACCCCTTTAAGGCTTTGAATCTGTGATATACCCTTGTTACATTTTCAGCCAGAGACACATCCCCAACAGTTTATAGATGGGAAGCATTATATGGTTCATCTTTCAAAGTTAGGACCATAGTTGCGGTGAGAAACACATTGAACCAACAGCCCTCTGCCTGGGTTTTGAAATTAGCACAAGATGAGATGCTGGGGACCCTTCAGATAATACCTTAGAATAACTGAATATAGTCCTCCAAATTCCACAGTCGTCCCATGTTTCCTGCCATTTCACTAGCATCACCAGGTAAAAACTTTCTAAGGAAACAGTACCATATGACTTCTTCAGCGTCTGTTCTCAGCCATTACAGAATGTAAAATTAGATTCCTTAGAGTTAAGAACAAAGTTGATATTCTCTCAGTGAAGCCATCTGCATTTGTATAAAAGGAACTCGTAAAAGTTCCTGCAACCAAAGATGTTTAAAGGAAAAGGTTCAATTGGTCCATTCAGTATCTATAGAGGGAAAGCCTGCTGACAGTCCGTGCAGCCCTACAGAAGCTGCCCAGATGCCTTGCCTTGGCCGCAGAGCATCTACAATCTCCAAGTAAGGAAAATCAATCCTAGCTCCAGCTAGTTCAACCTGAGAAAGGGGATGGTTGGAGGAGTTTCGGGGTTTTGTTTATTTGTTTGTTTGTTTGTTTGCAACAAAGTACATTTTGCTGCCTGAGGCAAGGAAGGTCCTGAGTCTCAGATGAGCACACGTCTTAAACACTGAGAAAGTAGAATGATTAGGTTAAATGAACCTAGGTGGGATTTGGTGGATGTCAGATGGGCTTCTGAGCAGCTGCTAAACTACTCAAACCAGGGAGAGGCCTGCATCAATTGGAAGCATCCTTTCCCTATGACAGTAAGAAATTAGCAAGCAAGGAAAATTTATTTATCCCTCCTTACCCCCTGCCTGCCTTTATAATGTGTGACAGTGTACTGTCAAGTTCTGTGGCATTAACAAAGCTAAAGCACACAGTTGATTGTTTTCTAGCTTTTTAAAATCATTTCTTAGAACCTTGTAGAAAAGGAAACTGCCATTTAAAATATATGGCAGCTTGCAAGAAAAAATGTGCAGCTACATTTTAATTAAGAAATGATAGACTAGATTATATGACAATACAAGAAAAGACAGACCTTGAAGTAATGAAACAGTATGAAGAAAATGGGCCAGAATAGAAATGATAGTAAATTACTAGTTTAAGGAGAATTATTGATATTCTGTGACCTCTGTGAATTCCACTTCACAGTTCAATTTGTAATGGTCACATGGTTTACTAGATTCTCCCTCCTAGTTCCAGAAGGCATAGCAACATGCTCTGTGAGCAGCAGAAAATTCTCCTGCTGACTGGTTCGTAGACTCTCCACTTGAAGTGCTGAACTTACAATCTGGTTCGAGTAAAGAACTGCTGACTGGCAGCTGGCATGTGCTTAACTATTGGCTCGAACACTTTACGGTTTGGCTCTTAGAGGCAAATACAGTGAGATCAGGGATCTTGCATTAGCTGCACAGGACACAGCCTATCTCTATGCATACTCTTTCTGTGACAGTTCAGTTTTCTTCTGTTGTATATGTTGAATAGGGGCTTTCCTTAGGTTTTTACAGGTCTGATCACAGATCCCACTGATTGGGAATACAGACTCATTCGTTTTTTATTTTAACTTCTCTTGGGGTATGACTATCAGAAAGAAAAAAGAATGAAAGGGAATACACAGAGAATAATTCATGAAATGACCAAATGCTGTCTGATGGATAAACAGGCAAAACTTGGCAAAAGACATACACAGTGAAAGACACTGTAGCCAGCTTCTTCAAGGCTTTCGATACTTCATTCATTCATTTGTTCAAATACAGAATCCTATTTCACCAAAGGAAAATGATTCCTTGTTTAAAACTCAACCATAAAATTAGCATCAGAGCTGACTATATTAGTTGTGATAGAGCAGGTTATTAGAAAAGAAAGAAATTTTATTCTAAATGTGTTAACTGAAATATATTTTAAAAACAAGGCCTCTTCTGAAAAATGAAACTACCTACCTTTCTTCCACATTCTAATTTTTAATTCTCTTCTCTTGACTTGAGGACATGAGTACTTGAATTTCTTTACATTGAAAATGAAAACTCCTATTTTTTATAAGACCCTTTTCCATCACTTTCAATTCTGAAGCATAATGCTCATCCTGGAATTATGTTTCATGGACTATGTGGGGCATGTTACAGATATTTTATATAACAATATGCTTTTTGGAATTTCAAACCCATATAAACATACTAAAGTCTCTGAGAAGTCTTAGAAAAAAGGACTTTAAATCTGTATCCGTGACATTGTTTAACCATGAACATATATTTTTTAAATGTAGCACAATTAAGGGATTAGTAAGTACATTGACAGTGACAACATAGTCACAGGGATGTAAAGAACAGTGTAGGGAATATAGTCAATAATATTGTAATAACTACATATGGTGCCAGGTGGGTACTTGAATTTTCGAGGGGAATGCTTCATAAATTATATAAATGTCTAACCATTATGTTGTACACCTGAAACTAATATAAATAATATTGAATGTCAACTGTAATTGAAAAAATGTAATACAATTATATTTCTGCACAATACATATTCTAAAAGATATGATTTGGGACATGCCATTACAGTGCAAAGAAAATGGACTGACACTCAAGAAGGCCAACATTCAATTTTTTTCCCTGCTAAAGTGTCTCCTTGTTAACTATAAAGATCACACGTGCACATGCATGAATTCACAGAGGGAAGGGTGGAAGGAGAAAGGAAGGGAGCTGGGGAGGGAGTAAGGGAGGGTGGAAGAGAGAAATGGAGACAGAGACAGAGAGATTGATTTTGCCGTAAACCCTCAATAATTTAATCTCCAAATCTTTGTTATTTTATATGTAACGGTGACAGTAGTGCTGTATATCAGAAAAAGAAAAGAAAATTACATTTGAATATCTACTCTGTGTCACTCACTTTTAAAGGGCACATTATATATGTTATTTCATAAAGTTACAGGAATAATCATTGCACAAAGCATCATTTTAAATTCATTTTCTACTCCAAAAATGCTATGCCTCTACAACTTAAACAATGTATATATTTTTTCAGAAATAACATTTGCCATTTGAAATAGCCATTTCAAAATATGAAATGTAAAACTGAAGATATTAAGATTACTTTCCGATGGTGACGTAAAACATGCCTGTATGAGTATACTTTAACTGGAACACAGGCCCAGTCCTATCATAACATGTTATTAATGTCTCCACTGTCTCCACTCTTCCATACAAAGACTCAGCAAAAGTGAGTCTAACATCAGTATCAACACATAGATCCTACAAACAATGTTCTTTTATCTTAACTGTGCAACTCTTTGTTCAATGTATTCAAAAATAAGTACAACATTCAAGTCAGTAACAATTTAATAAATGTTACCTTTTGTTTTCATTTTTCTTTTACATGGACTCTACAGTGCCAATAGAAATGATTGTCAATAAATAAGCAAAGGAGGGAAAAAAAGGAGAGCAGGAAACTTTCCCATTATGTGCAGGGTAATGAAGTATGGAATGAAACATCTACCACAGTGTCAGGTTCATAGGCTTCACATATGTCTCCTGGCCCAATTAATACGGAGGTGTTATAATTATAGGATATCTACTTCCATTCCCATCAACTATCGTCACCATTCTTTACTAAACACTCACAAGAGCACTTATTTCTCATAAGAATCCTTAGAGACATTGCTAGCCCTAGTTTATGTATGAACAAGCTGAGGTTCAGAAAGAATTGTAAGTGGCCAGAGGTCACGCAACTTGCTGCCTGGCACTCAAACTCAAGCCACTGAACTCTGAAGCCCATGCTTTAATTACTGCATAATTCAACAACACATTAAGCCAAGTTCTTGTGTGTGTCTTAAAGTTGATGGGGTCATAGAGGAACAGAGGGCTGACATTTAAAGGCCAATCCAAATGAATTCCTCAATTAGAGTTTCTCAGCCTTGCCACTACTGACAATTTGGTATAAACAATACTTTATTGTGAGGAACAGCTCTGTGAATTGTAGGATGCTTAACAACATCTCCAGCTTCTACCAACTAGATTTCTTTAGTGTCCATCCCTTCCCCCATCAAGACTCGACAACAAAAATTGTCTCTAAGACACAGCCAACTGTTTCCTGAGGGGCAAAATTACCCCAGATTGAGAAGCTGTGTTCTAGAAGAATAATGCTTTTTACCATGGCCACCTGAATAATCAACCCTGCAAGGGTCCCGGTATTTATCACAGGCCTTTTGGGGTTTGGATCTTCCTGGTTCTCTCCTACCAATGAACTGGCTCCCTCAAAGGCTCACTAAACAACATGATCCTTCAGCTTTCATTAGCTAATCAAGCCCTTTTAGTCACTGTAGCATTATTTTGATCTTGCCTGACATTTCTGAAAAATGGTTAAGATCCTAGAACAGAAGCATAAAATAGCTGTAATTTTGAAAAAAAAGTTCTGACATTTTTGCTGTCGCTGCATAATGGTGATCTGCTTATATATGTGTCCTGACTGCTGCAGGGGATTACTCATACATAGGACCGTGGCTAACAAGACAGCATTTTCTGTGTCTACCTGTCTAGAATACTTGCTCCATGGCCCTCAACTGAGGTGCAAGATATCCAGGAGGAAAGGCATGAAGAAGAGAAAGAAGATAACTGTCTAATGCCTTTATACAAAACGTATTTAATGAATGGGATTAGAGTCCCTTCCCCAGGTTGTCACGTCAGTTGACTAATCTATATAATTTGGTATTTGCTGACTTCAGCAGAAAATATGCTCACTATAAAAATAAAATGATGACTTTTTTTTCTGAAGTGCAATGCTAAACCACTCTACCTGCACTACCCGCAGTCTTAAAAACAGATGGAGTTTCATGCTTTTATTTTGTCCCTCACCCCATGCATCATTGACACTAGATCCTATAACCATAATTCAACTGACAAGGTTTTGATGATTCACAAGGCGAGAGTGAATTCAGCTTAGCTCTCCCCATGCGGTTAGGTATAGCTATGCTTTAGAAACTATGAATAGTAGACTTGCATTTGTGTCATGTCACCTGTGATAGTCCAGGTCTAGAATAAAGGGAATCTATTCCAGATATTCTTCTGTGAGGGTTGCTGACCTCACCACAGGACTGTGAAATATAAATATATAGTCCCCAGTCTGGAGAGTAAAGGGGATGACTTAGGGTTCAAATCCTGATATGCTGCTGAATGAATGTTCAAGTGGAACATGCACATACACAGCCATATGTCTCTATCTTGATAGAGTGCACTTACTAAACTATAGAAAACAGAAGTCACTTCCTGGCTTGCTAGGCTTTGAAGTTACAACCTGAGATCCACAAATCCTAGAATACATGGTCCAGAATGTATGTTTGAAAAAGCAAAAGAGAAAGAAAAATATTGGGGAAATTAAGGAGATCTATTAAAAGCCAGGAATCCTAATCTTAAATTCTTAATTAAATTTAAGACGTGCTATATTAAGGAATGTGCTGTTTGATTCACTGAATAAATTAACAGACACCTTAAATTAAAAAAAGACAATTTAAATTTTTAAATGATTGAAGCAGAGAAAACAAATAAATTTGCAAAACAATCAACAGGTACCTAAGTATAAAAAATAGACCTTCCAATTAGTGGTGCAATACAAGGTATATAACGGTTGCATAAAGCATCATGCACTTTAGATTTAAACTTATTCAAACAATACAATTCTTAGAATACATTTAACAGGTTTCCTGACTACTGGCCATCTAATCTCTGCTTAAACTCTTCCAGGGACAGAGACCTTCCAATTTAAAAGGTTCAATATTCTTCAGCTAATATTCTACTTGCTTTAAGCCATCCTGATATTAATCTTATATCTTTCTACCCAACCCCATTCACATATCTCATACTCACCAGCCTTAGTTCTGATCCTGGGATCAGTGCAGGATTAACACACTCCTTTTTTTTTTTTTACATCAGTTGTTCATAATTTTGGAGAGAGCCATGTCTGTACTCCTTTCTCTAGGTTAGATTTAATCAATTAGGTTATGTTCTATGCTTCCTTGTATTAACAGGTTTGTGATCTACAAACTCTGCCACTTGAAGTCCCCTCAGTTGAACACACTCTGGCTGCTATTGCTCTTTTTCATTTTTTTTCACTTCTGTGATCACAGTGTAAGTGCAGTTAGTTATATAAAGCCACTGAATATTATATCATAAATATTTCTTCATTTTTAAAGACTTTATTTTTCAAAGCAGTTTTAGGTTTACAACAAAATTAAAGGGAAGGTATGGAGATTTCCCATACACCCTCTGTCGCACACATGCATAGCTTCCTCCATTATCAATATTATTCACCAGACTGGTACATTTTTTTTCCCTAAGGATGAACTTACATTGAAATAGCATAATTACCCAAAGTTGGCAGTTTACCCTATGGTTCACACTTATTGTTCTTTCTATGGATTTAGACAAATGGACAATGATATATTTCCATTATTCTAATAGCATACAGAGTGTTTTTACTGCCCTGAACAACCTCTGGGCTTTGCCTGTTCATCTCTCCATCTCCCTGTGACAACCACTGATCTTTTCACTGTCTCCATATTTTTGCCTTTTCTGGACTGTCATATAGTTGGAGTCATATAGGGTGTGCCATTTTAGATTGGTTTCTTTCACTTAGTGATATGCATTAAAGTTCCTTCATGACTCTTTATGGCTTGATAGCTCAGTGGAATGTTACTCCATTGTGTGGATGTTTCACAATATATTTATCCATTTACCTACTAAGGGATGTTTTGGTTGCTTCCAACTTTTGGCAAGTAAGAAAAAAGCTGATATAAACATCTGTGTGCAGGTCTTTGTATGGACATGAGTTTTCAACTTGTTTGGGTACATACCAAGGAGCATGTCAATTGAATCATATGTTTAGCTTTGTAAGAAACTGCCAAAACCTCCTCCAAATGGCTGTACTATTTTGCAGCAATGCATAGAAACCGTTCCTATTGCTCTACATTCTTGGCAGCATTTGGTGTTGTCAGGGTTCTGAATTTTGACCATTCTAATAGGAGTATAGTGGTATCTCAATGTTGCTTTAATTTGCATATTTTGATGACATATTTTCATATGCTTATTTGTTAATTATGCTTGTCTGTTTCAGTGAAGTATCTGTTAAGGTTTTTGGTGCATTTTAAAAATTGGGTTGTTTGTTTTCTTATTGTACAGTTTTCAAAGATATTTGTATATAAGAATAAGAATGCTTTTGCAAATGTTTTCTCTGAGTCTGTGGCTTGTCTTCTAATTCTCTCTCTCTTTTTTTAAAGATTTTATCTATTTATTTTTAGACAGAGGGGAAGGGAGGAAGAGGTGGAAATAAATATCAATATGTGGTTGCTTCTCATATACCCTCCTGCTAGGGACCTGGCCCTCAACCCAGGCATGTGCCCTGACTGGGAACTGAACCAGCAACCCTTTGGTTCACAGGTCAGCACTCAGTCCACTGAGCCACACTAGCCAGGGGTTGTCTTCTAATTAATTTTAATAAAAATCACCGTATTAATTATTTATTTTACAGACTATTTTTTTGTTGTAAAAAGACATTGCCATACCTAAGGTATTCTCCTATGTTATTGTCTAGGAGTTTTACAGTTTGTACTTCACAGTTAGATCTATGATCCATTTTAGGTTCTGTGGCTCAATGGATAGCTCATTGGACTTCTACGTCTATGATCCGTTTTGGGTTAATTTTTTGTGTAGAGTGTAAGATCTGTGTATAGACTCATTATTTTGCATATGGCTGTCTAGTAGTTCCAGCACCATCTGTGGAAGGGTTAATTTTGTTCCATTGTAATGTTTTTGCTCCTTAGTAAAAAATCAGGTGACTTTATTTATGTATATCTATTTCTAGGTTTTCTATTATGTCCCACTCATGTATTTGTCTGTTATTTTGTACACTGTCTCAAGTACTGTAGCTTATCATAGTAAGTCTTGGAGATGGGCAGTGTCCATTCTCCATATCTGTTCTCCTTCAATAATGTGTTGACTATCCTGTTTTTTCCTCTTTTTTTTTTCCTTTCAACATAAATTTTAGAATCACTTTATTGATATCCATAAAATAACTTGCTAGAATTTTGTGTGTTTTTAAAGCATTTTCATAGTGTAGAAAATATTCTCAAATTATATAATTAATAGCTGCTATAAGAAACTATGGTTCTGAAAAGAAGTCAAGAAGCTTTACAAAAATAAATATCCTCTAATATTCCCGTTATGAAAAAGATATTCATGATATGAATGCTTGATTGGACAAAAATAATATGTCTCATGGTGCCATTTATAAGATATGTGGAGGCTGGATCCCTCAGAGCTCCCATAAGGCCCATAAGGTTCCATAAGGCCTTCCCTAAGACCTTAATAAGAAAACTACATCACTTGACCTGAGTCTGCTGTTTTTGCATATGAAAATAAAACCTTGCCACTTATCTCTGGGTTAAAAAGCTTAGGGAGACAGTCCACAGTAGCAAGCTTTGAAAAAAATGTGTAATAAATGAGAATGCTATATTATTAATTTTTATTGAGAAATACATATGCCAAGTAAAGCAAACTGTTTATACTAGATCTGGTTGGCACAATCTCTTCCCTATAGAAAAGACCATAGAAGAAGGATAATTGAACTTATAAGTTTACTTGATGTACAAGACGTTAGAGTAAAGCCAAAATGAAACATGATCAATACAGCTAGCGACACCAATTACAGAAATCCTATCAAGTATTCTGAACTGATGTCTATGGACTCTGGGCTTTAAGGCATCTGTGATATCCAAGATATTGCAAGGGAAAAAATGTATGTTTATATGCAAATGTTTACTTTTGGGGAGTGAGAAGGCAATAACTTTATCAGATTCTCAAGAGGGTCTGCAATACAAACAGTGTTGAACATTAAATAATATGCCATGCCAACTGAACAGAAAATCTTATGTCATTCTGTACAGAAATTTCTTTTCTTTAAACAACTTTCCAACACACATATTTTTCATTTTCACTCCTTTTGTTCTAGGTTTCATACAGATCACCCATTCTGTCCATACATTCTTTATGCAGAAAATTTCTTAATGTATAATTTTCTTTATGTAAAAAATTTCTGTCCATAAAAATACGACATAAGTCACATCATTTGGAGTCTAATTGTTTCCCTAGTTTCTTAGTCACATATATAAGATCCTTTTCTGAGGAGTGGGTGCATCTGGGACCAGTGAATGCCATCCACTGAATATCCCCATGTTCTAGAGGCCTTATGGGGAAGCTCCCAAATAGAGTGGTGCTCTCAACATCACCACTATTAGAGAAGGGAAATGTCCAAAGACATATCTACTGATGTTGGAGGTATAATCCTTTGCAAAGAATAGTGGATTTGGATTCATTACCTTTTACTTTTATACATCACTTTTGGTAACTTATGATCCTAGAAATCTGACAAAACTACACAACCACCATAAAAGTAGGGCTCTCTTTAGATCCAACTTAACCACAGGGGCATGTTTTCCATTCCTCTAAATATTCAGATGGCACATGACCTTCCATGTGTTATTTTGCTTAGTACCCTCTATCTGTGTGGAGTACAGAAGCAGAAAAGTACCAAAAGAAAGAAGAGGAAAATAAAACGAATTGCCAAGGAAAAATAACCAAAAACTCATCACTGAGAGAAAGAAAAAATCGAGGTCTCCACAGATGAGTGCTTTTAATTAGAAAGAGAGCTGAATGGCAAAGAGCTTATGCTAATACGGAGCCTCTTTTAATCAGCTTATTAAAAGAAACATTTTTAACAGCCAAAAGAGTTTCAGAAATGGTTATTATTACAAAAGCATTAGCAGGTTGGTGGGGGGGGGGAAGAAAAGGGCTGGCCAGGAACTGAAATTAAAAAGCTTTTGGGACTCTCCAGGCAGGCACAGGGATCCTGAGAAGTGAGACAGCATCAGGGTAGGCAACTGTGGCAGCTTCATCTCTTCCTTCTGGAAAAGACCATATTCTTTTCTAGGTCTCGTAGTTTCCCACTTTCCCTTCTTTCGTTTAGATTTTTTCTCTCTGCTGCTCCATTATCATTTCTAACATGTTTTTCCAAATACTTTTTCTCTTCCTACTTTTTCTTTTCTTCAAGGCATTGTTTCCACTTTCCCATTTATAAATATGCTTTCCACGTGTACTGATCATTGTACCTAAACATGCTCAACCTATCTCAGTTTTTTAATCCTCACCTGACGATATGTTTATTGATCTAAGGGAGGGAGGGAGGAAGGGAGAGAGAGAGAGAGAGAGAGAGAGATATGACAGCATAATAATCAGTTGCCTCTTGTACACATCCCGACCAGGGATTGAACCTGCAGCCTAGGTATGTGCGCTGTGCTGACCAGGAATCAAACCTGCTACCTTTTGGTAGACACTTGAGCAAAATGAGACACCTAGCCAGGGCTCTCACTCGAATTTTAATATAAAATTATCTATTAAGATTTGGCTTCTAAGAAATATTTCCAGCACTTTCACTCTGTTTTGTATCATAGAAAAAAACCTCCAAAGAGTTACTGAATTCTATTCTAATATGAATTAAAGCACCAGGATCTCTTACCCTGAATTAAGCTCTTAATCATGTTGTGTTAGTCAAGATAGAAGCAAAAAACACAATCCTCTATGAGTATTTAACAAAAAGAGGAGATTAATGTAGGGACTTGACAAACAGATGGTGGAAGAGGATGAGAAGTCAACCAGGGAACACTAAGGTCAGAAAGTGCTTAGCAACCAGAGAGCTACTTGCTCTCTTTAGTTGTAGAGACAGGGGAGATGGTATCCCTCAAACCTAGGAGCAGTAACTGGAACCATGTAGGCCTGTCCTGGGGATATGGAATCAGAGAAGAAAATTCAAGAGCTGTTCAAGACACAAACTGGAGAAAAGAGAGAACAATACTTTAAACAGTTCCCTTCTCTTGACCTCCAGTTTCCCACCATACCTTCTGCTGGCTGAGCCCAGGAAGAGGCCAGCTTAGCAGGGGAGCCTCGGAAACAAAGCCGGTGGAGGTCAGAAACCTGCTACAAAGAAGGAGCCCAGCAGTGAAAGGCCTGACTCTGAAGAGCCACCATCCTGGAGCCAATACTCCAGCTCTTAAGAGCAGTAAGGAAATTGATTATTCTATTCTGAAATATTTTATCTCCTATATGTTAGCAAACAGTCAATACCTGCATTGAACCAGAATTCAAATAGTTATATGAGGCCCAAAATCTGAAACATTTGGAAGTTTCTAAATTCTCAAGCCTTAATTATGCAATGCATCTTTTACCTTTGAACTAGCTATCTTGAAACAGTAAGGGTTTGAAAACTCATATGCTTATAGACATAATTTTCCCGCTGTATCCATACATACAATTTGGGGAACATCAGGATTAGGAAAAGATATCTGTACAACTGCAAATTTTATTTATTTCACAAGTCATATGCTGCTACAAAAATATATGTGTACAGGGATATGGTAAAGAGATATGGAGAAATTGATAAAAATAAAATTTATGACATGTATTTTTTATTTAAAGGCCAGACTTAATCTATTATAAGTTATCTGTAGACTAACAATATTAATTTTTAAATTATAAATCTGGTGAATGGCAGAAAAAGCAGAATAGGGTCCTCTGATTTCAGTGGAACACTATATTGCTTGGCAAATCTTTTATTTGTCCCCAAGAAGTTCTCTAGTGCAGCCCTATGAAAGATTTCTTAAAGTTTTACCACTCTGCTTTAAAGTCTGTATCTTAAACACATTCGGAATAAACTTCTCTAGGTGAGATCTTCCTCAATTTCTCTTCCAACTGCTTTGACGCTTAGAGGTCTATTCATCTTTACTTAATCCCTATCACTCTGTCCCCTCTCCCTGGAGCCCTATATATATTGCCTTGGGCCTTACTAAGTTTCTATCCTCTCAACAACTCTGGCAATTGCTTATATCCATTAGGTTCTACTCTGTTTCTCTACCACAATCATCCCTTCAGTTTTCCTCCACAGTCTGGTTATTCCCAAATTTATGCACATGGATCTAATCTCTTATCATGTAGACAGATATATTTCCAGCTCCCTACCCGGCAAATCCATGTTCTCACACCTAACATGTCCTCGATGAAGTCATGTGCCCTTCTAAACATACTCTGCTTCCTTCCTTCTCATCTATTTAAACTCCAAAATAGAAATCCAGTCCTATGCCTGGGATATTCCTCCTCCTTATCTTTGTGTGTTTTGATCTTCCTGTCGTTCTCCTCTTTGCCTCAGTGAGGCTTAATCATACCAACTGAAAACAGCTACCCTGTTGCTCGGACATAGCATCCTGTGTTAATGATAGAGGCCATTTGGATAATGTTATTCATGTGTTTATTCATGTACTGTCTATCCCCTCCCCATTAGAAAATAAACTCCAAGAAAACAAGGACTCAGTCTTATTTGTTGCTGACACATAAGAGGTATTCAATAAATATTGATAAACAATGATTTTCTGGTTGCATTAAATGTTGAATCAGTAACCAAATCCCATTGATGCAATCTCAGAAGTATTTTTCCCCTCCTTCTTTTAGTTAAGAGTCCTGGACTTATTCTTCCTGGACTATTTCTAGTGGTCTAAGCCTCCAGTCTCTCTCCTGGTAAAACACCTTCTAAATTACTGTCAAAATCCTAACTATTATAAAACAAATGACATGATCATGATACTTAGTTTTGCACATAAAAATCTCTGTTGTTTTCTTATTTCTTAAAAGGTAAAATCCAAATATCTTAGATGGGATTACAAAATCTTCAAAATCTGGTCCATATTTTCCTCTTAGCTTTTAATACCTACCCTTTTTATCTACAACCTGCATTCAAGTCATATAAAATTTATCTTTTTTCTCCAAATATGTCAGACATTTTCATGACCCTTTGTTCTAGTATATACTGTTATCTCTGCATAAAGTGTTTCTCCTTTCTTCTTTGGAAATTTATAACAATTCTTTTAAAACTCAAACCCAATATAACCTCATCTGTGAAATATTCTCCATATCTTCTTAGAAAATTTGGTTCTGTCCCCTGTGTTTGTTTCAGCACTTGCTATTTGTCACTACATATATATGTAGACCATACGTCTCCTCTGGACTGTCAATTCCTGTAGGGCGTATTTCCTGACCACTGCTATATCTCTATAACCTAGCACTTGCCTGCAACAGAGTCTGTTAAGTGAATGAATATGTGTAAAATCAATTCAAATATGACAGACGATAGCCATTTTTTGGGAGTTGTCTATTTTCTCAAAGAAAACCAAAACTGAGGCACAGAACTACTGATTCTAAAGGAAGAAAGGAGGAAGAAAGGGAAGAAAAAGTGGAGTGTACTTCAGAAATGAAACACACACTGAATTATACAGCTATTTCATTATGTCCTCTCCTTTCACTCCATGGTTCTCTATATGAAACAAAACAAAATAAAAACAAATAGAAAAAAAACCCACACAAATAGGCCAAAAGGTAGGTGTCCTGCATTATTGTTCCTTTTTCATCATCCAGTCTAAACTCTTCACTTTCCCGAGGAGAGAAAATAGGTATGACTTGCTGAAAATCACCCGGTTAATAAATAGTAGAATCTTAATTCAAGTTTTCTAAAACAAAGATAAATAACCCTTTGTCACATCATATTTTTCTTCAGACATTTGTTAGTTCCCAGAGTTTAAAATACATTCTTATTCTTTTACCATCATTTTTATTTCTATTTTTTCAAATACACTCTACACACTTAAATGTATATTTCTGATATATCACTGCCCTAGTACATTTATGGAACTACATAAGAAAATAAATATAAAAAAACACAAAATTTTGCTTGATAAAAAATGTTATGAGTACAACCACGTTTTATGCACACCGTGAAAGCTTATGAAACTTACATGCATGTAATTTAAAATCTCCATATTTTTATGCAAAAGTACCTTATTTTCATTGTTATGTTTTGATGTGAATGACTATAGCAGGCAAATGCCAGTATTCACAGCCCTAGTCCTAGTTTGTCTGAGAAAATTATGCCAAGCGTGCAGTGCCATCTGCTCCTGTAGCGATGCCATCCTTCCATTTTTCAGCATGGTGATAAACAACCCAACTGCATGTCATTCTCTCAGCTCCACAAGCACTTCAGGGCAGGAGAGGGGAGGGGAAGTGGTCCCCCTATGTCACATCCAAAGTGATGCATTATGGTAGAGCAGGGGAAGGGAGAGTCAGTAAGTGAGCACTTGATTCATGAATGGAAAAGCAGACCTAGAAATATTAAAACAGCCAGAGGAAAGAAAGATTCTCTCTCATTTTGCAACTGTTCTGGTAGTGGTAATGATAGGGCAGAAGAGAGGTGGAGTAGGGAATCAGGTGATGTTCATTTTAGAACATTTTGCAATCAACAAGCCTCAATACAACTTCTTCATCTTTAATTTTTTTATTACTGTGGTCATGTTCTCACTAATAAAGAAATGCTCAGGAAATGGGTATGTATTAGAAAAGAAGGTGACAAAAATCATATGGAAGAGTGCAGTACCAACAATTCATGCAAGGCTTACATATCATTTTCAGTTAAGACATAGAAGTGAGGTCACCAAACTCTGATCTTGACTAGTGATGTGAAAGTTGAGAGAATTATAAGTTTGGGAGTGAGCATTATCTAATATTTAAATGCTTCCTTAATTTTCCTACTTCTCTAGTGAACTGGCTTCTGTTTGTTCACAATCAGTGATAGGGAACTCATTACCTTTTTCTATTACACAATGCATATATATATATATATATTCTAGACATTCCAGATCTTTTTTTGATATGTATGTCAGTTTCTTGGTTTGTGAATAAAGAAAATTATCATAATGCATCAATGGTATCCCCTAAGACACTAATAAGTAAGTTGAAGAACTATTTAAGAAAGTTAACATGTTGAGATATATTTTGTTGATATGAGAATGAAAATCCTACAAATATGACACAGAAATATAAAATTATAGAGATAATTGGAAATATTTTTGGAGAAATTATAGGAACCAAATGCTTAATAACACTGTGGAAAGAAAGAAGTTTTGTGACTAAGGTAAGCTTATGAGTGCACTCAGGATTAGTGTGTCTGTGAACAGAAATAGGAAAGACTATCAAGCTAAATTTTAGCCTGGAAGCAAGTATGGAATCTAGAAAGAAGAGACACTAATAGAGGTCTCTCGCTAATCTTTGACTGCTTAAAGTACAGGTGAATTATGTAAACATAAAGTGACAATAAAATCAGCAAATGGGAGTGGTTCTCAGGCCAAATTGACTCATCTGAGAGAGCTTAATGTGATTTACTTATTCTTCCTAAATTGTAGTGAATGGCATATGTGACCCTTGAGACCTACAAGAACATGGTGGGTTTGAGACTGCACAGTAGAAAAATCACAGGAGAATAATAAAAAGATGGTGACCTGAGAGGACATACTCTTTGAAACTTACACTACTAATCACTGAGTAGTAACAGTTACCAAACTCTGTCAGGTAATGGACTAGATTCTAGGGATACAAAGATAAAAAAGACAGATGTCCTACTTCTAGAAGCTCAAGGATAGAAGGAGAGATTCATGCACACCCAACTAATTAACTTGGGTGCAGGCAGGAGGGCCCACCTTTTCAAGAAACTTAGAAATGGCTTCAGAATTTAGCCTACAGGGCCTTTATGAATGAGTAGGATTTTAACTGCTAGAAATGGAGAAAGGAGCATTCTAAGCAGCTATAATATCTGGACGAGAACTCTGGGTCAGAATAAGACATTTAGCCCATATCCTCCACTCTGTAAGCATTAGCTGGACTTGTCAAAAACTCAGGCAAATGAGGCATATAGAGCTGTCTTCCATATCATGGCCACCCTGCTCAGTTTTCAGGCCAACCACTTTGGACCCTTTTGGCCACTAGCTCCCCTCTGTCTTGCCCTGCCCATACTTCATCGGGGTTTCTTGAGCAAGGAGTTAGGCTGAAGATCACTGTGTATGTATGTAGACATAAGTATACCCATATGTCTGTATAGACTTATGTTTGTAAGGCTAGCGGTTGCTACAACTCCCATCAGAAGAGTATTTAAAAATAATAAACTAATGTTTAATAACACTTTGATACCGACCGAGTCAGGGTGCATGTTGATCTAAGGTGTGTCCAAACAATACCCCTTGGTTTCAGGATTAAGTCATCTAGTCCCTTTAGCTGATATTATTTTGCCTTGGTGCCTGGATAACAAGCAGCTTTCTGCCTAATCCTGGGAGTTCTCAGATGTTTCATCAAGTTCTAGATAAAATTAGTAAAAGATCATTTAATATCTATTCTTCTGGGCATTGCATACCCAGGAGAGTCTCAGAAAATATTGCTCTACAAAGCCCCTGTAGATCAAACACACTTCACCAAAATTATGGACCAATACTACTCTTTAGCATGAATTTTATTATTATTATTATTATTATTAGCTTTACCAATAACAATATCATACTGTTAACAACCCCTGCCATTAAAATGAGCACTCATAATTTATAAAGTGCTTCCAAATGCATTATCTCATTTCAGTCTCCTATAAACTCTAAGATAAACATTATTTTGAAGCCCATTTTATCAACAAGGAGCCTGAGATCCAGAGAAATAACAGACTTTCCCAGGATCTCTCAGCTGTTTGATAGCAGTGCCATAGAAAAACCCAGATCGTCCTCCAAACTCTAAGCCTCTTACTGCCTCCAAATGATGACTTATACAATACAGAAACAAATTCAATAAAATAGGCTGCTTGACAAGAGAGCATGTTGTATTTCCTCCCCATCTTAGTGTAAACAGAGATATCATGGTATTATTTTCCCTATTAACACTTGCGTTAATCGAGGTGAAACATTTGCTGTCTGAAACACGATGTCAAATAGAGAGTACCAGGAACTCTAGGGGCATGCTATCTGAACTAAAAGAACACACTCTACTGTTGACTACACAGTTGGTAACACTTCCCCTGTTAAAGAGCTGCCTCCTTCCTCCTTCACCTTGACTTCCATTTGTTTCAAGTCATCCTTCCCAAGAAAATACCCAAAAAAGAATACCCAAGAAAATACCCAAAAAAAGAATTGTATCTGTGTAGGAATTAACCATAAAGTACTAACAACAGTGTAACAGTTATTTTTCAACCTTCTTTAGACGCTCAAACTTGTGACTAAAAAAAGCAAAATAAATAAATAAAAAACATATACAAGAAAAGGGGAAGTAAATTCTTTGCTGTCCATGTGTTTATATTAGAGTTGAAACAAAATACTCAAGCAGAAAATAAATGACCAGCTCATTCGTTAGTTGGGATTCCTTCATGGGACAGAAAATTAGCTGTCCACGTACCTACCTTCATCTTGTTGGCATAAGTTCAGACCCATCTTTGCTAAGACATGGGGCCCTCTTGGGGATACATGCATCCCCAAACCAACAGTTTCCCTTTTTATAAAATGTATCCCTGTCATCTTAATGGATCAGCTGAAACTATACAATAGTGGAACAAATTATTAATTTATGGTTGAAAAATCTGACTTGAGCATCAATTTGTGAAATCATTCAAATTCATAAACTCCAGGATCTAAAATTACTAATTCAGCCACAAAGTTAAGTGTTAATTTTTTGAGGAGGGCATTGGTAATGTAACAGGGTGCAGCCAAGAGGGGAGCCCCAAACAGTGATTTGTAATAGGGTCCAGAAGAGCTTGGAGATAATCGGCTCCACACCACAGGGCAACACAGCCCAGAATGCTGGCAGCTGTGGCCAATTGTGAGAGGAGCAGGAAATGGGCCTGCAGAGGAAGATCAGTGCTGGGATTTAAATGGAGGCACGGCAGCCATTGGGTGTCTCTCTTCTTGGGACCACGCATCTGTTTAGGACCATTCGGCTTTGGTGAGAGTCAGGACCACGAGGCTTTGGAAGTGCTCCCTTTTGCCATGTGGAGGGTGCCGAGAGGACTGTGTGCATTTGTGGGGAACTTTAGTTTGTGTTATTTCAAATAAATAATAAATTTCTTTCCTTTTCACTGATCTCTGGTGTTAAGAGACATCTTTCCTCAGGCGGCGGGCAAAACAAACAGAGCAGGTGGGGAGGACTCCCTGGAGAAAAAAAGGGGGGGTCTTTAATATCATTCAGACTCCCCCTGTTCTGTTCTGTAACGGTAATACACAAAGGCAGAGATGGGACAGAGGCAGTGAATACCTCAATACTAATAAAACCATTCTAACAGGAATCAGTCATGGGGGCCACAGCCACCCAGAAGATGCTTTACTCAAAAGGTTAATCATAGTGAAAATGGGTGGACTCATTAGCATAGAAGAGGTCACAAATACAGATATAGGCAGGCAAGATAAGATAGGTCAAGTCTGGTGGGTCACTCCTTTTATCTCAAGATTGTAGAGAGCACCTCCCTTAAAGGGACTGCTATAGGCAAGGCAAAATGTTCAGACAGGAATAGATAGCTGACTCCTTTCCTCAGGAGACATTCCTATAAAGGGTAGAAGCCTACGCTGAGTGACATCTGAAAACAATTACAGTGCTAAGATTCCATAAAAGATTTCATTTTGCAAATACCTTAATTTCATTTTATGAAAGTCTGACTTTTTTAGACATATCAAAAAATCAGTGCTTATTACTTAAATCATGTTGTACCTTTAAATGTAAATGGTTGTAAACAGCATTACATTATTTGGTAAGCCTTAAGTCCTCAAAGCTGAAAAACTCATTTTGCTTCTCATACATTTGACCAATAGTGACAAATCAGCAGCTGTAGGCAGCCCAAGAGGCCAATGTTTATTAAATGTCTCACTCAACCCCAAACCTCATGAATTGTTTAACATACAAGAAAAACAAAAAGCCAGTGTTTTTCCTTGTGTCAGCTCTCATTAGGGGAGTCTCTGCTTCTCTTGCTGCTGCCTAGGAACATTAACATTCATTGTCCTTAAACACATGGGGGCTACAGGGGTCCCTGCAGAATACAGCCAATCCTGTGCCAAGTGTCTACAAATGCACACCCAATCTACAAGCACAAAGACCCAAATGTGAGGGCCACACAAATGGCACATAATTAGGAAGGCAGGGCAGTTGGCAGTGTGTTCTGTCACCACTGGGGACAATTCAGATGTGCTAGAGAAAGAACCCAGTAATCTCACACCAAGAAGAAACCCTTATGAAATCAATGCAGACAAAATGAGACTTTTCAAGTCATCCATTTAAAGTTAGCCTTAAGGGAATTGGCTTTAGGTAGCCTGTGACCTGTGAGATGAAGACTCTTATCCAGCCTTTTCAGTAGTGGAAGAATTTCATCATTGTTGCTTTTTCCCCCCATGCTGCTTCCCTCAATAGTTTGTGGGGTAAAATCTGAAGGCACACTGCAGGGGGTAGGTGGCTCATTTGGAAAATCTCCAGAGGTACTTGTAATCACGAAGCCCTATGTTTCTAAGTAGCTAAACATTTTTTTATAAATAACTTGAAATTTTCTCTAAGAAGAAAATATTTTAGCGTTATGAATGTGAATAATTCAAGGAAAATTTTACTGCAATAAATTGTCTACTTAATAGGCATTCAACTCTACCATTTCTGTAATTAGTGCTATTTTATCCTCCCCCACAAATGTCACCATAAAGCTAACCTTAAGGGATTTTTTTTTCTTGCTTTATAACAGCCTCCAGGAAGACCAAGTCTTTGACACCTAGCATTAAGAATGGAGGGATACCTGGAGTGAACTGGAGACATGAATCCTGGTCAACAAAGACAGAGGCCTATTTGGTCTACAATGCCCTGACCATATTAAAAAAGACACCCTACATATTAAATAAGTTCATCCCTTTCTAGAGTTTTTGAGCAACATTATCTTGAGCTATACCGGCAGTCCCAGGGCTGTTCCAGTTCTGGAGAATATCAGAGCCATGGAGCACAGCACATGGCCTCACCCTTTACCTCTTCTTTCTTCCTCAAGAGAGAGCTAGGAACATTGAAGTCTAAGAAATGGATACATTTTGCAAATTGAATAAAGATAGATATAAAATGCCCTTCACCATCTGTCCATATGGATCAGTCATATAACATGACTTGCAGTCATCAGATATCATCCATGGAAACACAGAAAATGGAAGGTGATGCTCTGTTAGTGACGTCCAAGCCCCAGACAAAGAGTTGCTGTTGTAGTTGAAAACATCAGCTAAAGTCCCCAGAGAAACACATTTTTCTAAAACATTGCATATATGCAATACATACAACATGTTTTTATTATGTTTTTAGTACCATTATCTGTCTTTTATCTTTTATAGATCGTTTCAGATGATAATTCACAGCAATCTAAAATAAAACTGCAGAGGCAAGGGGAAAATGGAACCCAACATAAGCTTAAGGGCAATAAACCTTAATAATTCTCTCTTGCTTATTCACAAAGCTGAAGCTAGTCTAAAAGAGGACCTATGCAGTTTCCTTCTGCAAGTATACACATTTTTCATTTCTTGTTTTACATTGGATATGGGCAGGTGTGTTGTGCTTTACTAAAACTCAGAAGTTTTAAAGCAGCAAGAAAACCAGTGGAGTTTGAGAGTTAAGAGTGGAGTACAATACCAGGAAAACTGAGAGGAGTGGTGTAAGGCAAACTGCTGTGAGGGTCAAGGTCAGAGCTCTCCTTTCTCAAGAGAGCCTGGCAAGACTATCCTCCTTCCCCACTCATAACATTTTATGAAGTGCACATTCCTTTTCAGGCCATCTAGTTCTTCCCAATTTAAATACCCTGTGCTTCTTTCACATTTCTTTCTTTCCCTAAAGTTTCACAATTGTCCTCCCTTCTCTAAAGTCCAGTAACACTGACTGCACATCTTTCATAGGGGACATTTAATATAATAACCTACAGTTTCTCTTTTACTCTATTCTGAATATACATAAAATATTCCGTAAGGTCAGGGACCATAATATATCTCTTAGTATCCCAAAACCATGTATTATCTGACACAGAAAAGGAGGTTAAAAATTATCTGTTGATGATAAAAGTTTCTGTATTCATTCTATAATCAACACCCTGTCCATGAATTAGATCTCGGTTTGACAGTTCTTATATTCATTCATGCAACAAACAGATTAATGTAGGATTCCACTCACAGCTGTCTACTTGCTTTTCAGAAAAGGACAATGGCATAATGTGGCCAGAGTAACAAGGAGAGAAGGAAATAGACTACTAAGGACAGAAACAGAGATTAGAGATAGGGAGAGAGGGAGAGAGAGAGAGAGAGAGAGAGAGAGAGAGAGAGAGAGAGATAAAGAAAGGAAGTCCACTATGTCAAGGTAAAAACAGCTTTGAATGTGGTTTCTTCCATTTCTGTCTCCCATGAGTAAACAAAACCAGTTCCTCTATTAAACCCTTCTTTCTGTAATGTCATAAAATGATTTTGCTGGGACTCAAACTTTAAGTAAAGCCAATGACTTCACCAGGACTAGAAAAAAAAACAACTTATAGCCTTATAAAAACCTTGGACTACAATTTGTTTAGTGATTTGACTTGTTAGTTTCAATCTTTTTGAAAAAAAACCAGTGGTTGGCATTATTTCCAAAAAACTTCACAGAATTCACAAATCACCCTACAATGTATTTTTCTACAAACCTCCCTCGATAAAAACCTATTTGTAAAGGATATGCACATTTGTCAGTCTCTCAAACTTCCCCTTTCTGTTTCCCTGAAGAGGATCTCTAAGACGATATCTACTCTTTGTGTTTCTTCAGATTGGACGGGCTCTTTACCAACTACTGAGGTTGGGCATCGGGAAAGCACCTTTCTCTTTGTCCTTTCGTCATAATGAATGTGCCTTTCTTCACACAGCACTTCTGTGTGAAAGTACATTTTCTCTACATTTCCATCTCATTTTATAGTATAGCTTTATTATAGATTCTTATATTACAGTCAAGGCCCTCTTCTTGACCCACCCATCATCACCAGTGGTGATGTCTGTTTCAGTAACATACTTCTGTACTGATATGGAACTGCAATAAAAAAATAAACAATTGAGAACACTAAATTTTTGAACTAAATCTAAATTTGTAATTATATTTCAGCACATAAGTTAAGAAAAGGAAGATTGGCCAGAGAAATACAAGAGTGTGAGAGAGAAAGAGCAGGATGCTTTGCATAAGAATTTATTGACAAGTTTGCTACAGGGTAAGGCCTTTGGTTAAACAACAGACACAGTGTAGAAGACTGCATGATAGGACAGTCTGATTAAGTGCCAAAAATCTCTTTTCACCAGTCATTCTGAAACATGTATATTTATAGACAGAGAACCATAAAAATTGCATATGGTCTTCTGACCACTTGAACATTTAACTTTAAAGAAATAAAGTGCAAGCCAATTTCATCTTTTTTCTCCTGCTTTTTTAAATACTCCAATAGCACTATATTACACCTACTGTTAAAATTTGCTACTCTCTGTTAAATCCCTGAAGGCCATGCTCTGAAATTCCTAAAACTAGAAGCTGGAGGATATAAGAAGGGGAAGGATTGAGTTTACATGACAATTAGACAAGCAGTCCCTCTAGGAATCCAAACCAGCTTGGGTTTTAGGGAGAAAAAAATATGTATGCTTCCAGGAAAACTAGAAAAATATTTGTATTTCTAACATAGCCTAGAGGCAAAACCATACTTAAGTAGGAGGTGCTGTTTGAGAGGTTTATGTGTTTATTTTACTTATTTTTCATATGAAAATGGTTAGTCACCGATGGGTTGTTTATATTGTGAATACTTTCCTTCTTTCCTGATTTCCCTTTTTCTTGCTGGTGCTTCCCTGTTTATCCGATCTAATGCAATAAAATGCATAATTAATTTCTAAATGCTTCCGTTGAGCGGTGCAATTTGTCAAGTCAACTTGTTAATAGAATTAAGCTTTTTATCAGCGATTAGCAAAAGAAGGTAAAAAAATTAATTACGGAATGGTATGCCTCCCTGGTTCAAAGCCAGGTTTTGGATTAAATGTTCGATAAAGTCTTCCTGACATGTTATAAAACATTTAGCAGACGCTGCTTTCCCATGGTGCGTTTAAAACCTGTCTCTGTGCAAAACCAACCAGCAAGCAGGAGCATTTGGGTAGACCTTTGTGCACACCACTGTGGGAAGAGAGAAAAATCACTTTTACAAAATACGGAGGGAAAGACTGGTTTTCCTCAAACTGCTCAGGAGAAGAAACAAGCTATGACCTCACAGGTGTTTGCCATCTTTAATTTTGGATGGTGTGATTTGCAGTTTGAGTAAAATTTAAAAATTGTCAGAGGGAGTAAGAGAACAGTGTATGATGGCATGGTTAATATATAATATGCCTTCACCTATAATTATATATCACATACCCAAAAAGTTGAAAGTAATGGGTTGAAAGGCTGCTCAAAATATCCAATCCTCTCTAAATCGCCAACAGGATTTATCCACTTCTCCTGTGATGGGTACCCTTCTCTTCCTTCTTCTGTCACCTCATCACATCACTTTCCTTTAAGTGCAATAATTCAATTCATTTCATCTCCTCATTTTCTTCACTCCAAGTGAAAAGGAAAGAGAGAAAGGATGAATATGATGGGTCACACCAAGACATTGGCTGAGTCATTTTTTGTGAGTGACACAAGTTACTGTTCCTCAGCAGCAGAAAACATGTCCCATTATCTTTTCTCATCTGCTATAGTCAAGAGCCACAAGTGCTTCTTGCCTGTTCCTCCACCTCTGGGAACACCATCTTTGGGCCATCTGCTTCCAAGTTCCATGTCGGGGGCACTGTGGGCAAGGCCCAGGGTGTGGTTTCCACAGTAAAATTTGTGCTCCTCAGACAAGAAATATCAGTGCATAGGTTCCAAGTTCTAAATTTAGGATAGGGTGTCAGAGGTTTGGCCTTTAGCCTCAGAACCACATTTTGTGCTCTGACCCATTGAAAGCAGGCAGACAAGCAATGGAGTTACAGAAGATGACTCTGACAGACTAATAAAACTGGTACAGTACACATTTACCCAATCTATGCATATATCCTCCATCCCTTAAAAACCTAGGAGAAGGAAGAGAAAACATTAAGCCCCAAACATATACTATGTAAAGCATTCTTCCTCTCTGATAGATGCTGCCTTAATCTGGGCTGCTATCACAAAAGTACCACATACTGGTGGTTTAAACAACAAACATTCATTTCACACAATTCTGAAGCTGAGAATTGTAAGATCAATGCACTAGAAGATTCAGTGTCTAGTGAGAGCCTGCTTCCTGGTTCATTGACAGCCATCTTGCTATATCCTTACATGATATAAGGGGTGAGAGAGCTCTCTGAGGTCTCTTTTATGAAGGCACCAATACTACATCCTCACTACCTAATCACCTCCCATAAGTCCCAGCTCCTAGTACCATCACATTGGGCATTAGGATCAAAGCATATGAATTTGGGAGATACAAAATATTCCATCCATAACAAATGCTTACTGTTTTCTTAGTCCTCTTTATTTCCCCTTTAATTCTCTTCTATATTTTCTGCTTTCAACAGTCTTTGATAATTTCTTTTTTAAAAAAGATTTTATTTACTTATTTTTAGAGAGGGGAAGGGAGGGAGAAAGAGAGGGAAAGAAACATCGATGTGTGGTTGCTTCTTTCACAACCCCTACTGAGGACCTGGCCCACAGCTCAGGTGTGTGCCCTGACTGGGAATTGAACCAGCAACCCTTTGGTTTGCAAGCTGGCATTCAACCCACTGAGCCACACCAGCCAGGGCTGGATAATCTCTTTTATCATGTAGGATTCAATTGTAAACAAAGAGTAGTACAGTATAACTACTTTATGTAACAAATTTGGATTATATGAAACAATGGTGTTACTGTACTTTCCTGTATAAAATTATAGATCTGTTCTAAGTATCTTCTGCCAATTATGAAATAAACAACAAAAGAGAGCATAGAATCAGCTTAAATATCTGGCTGAAAATTACAATGAACAGTGTAATTTTTCTGGTTTTTTGAATTTAAGCTCCAGGGACATTTTTAGTCTTGCTTATTATTGTAACCTTATTATCTAGAGCTTCTGATACATAGTAGGTACTCCAAAATATTAGTTAAATCAACAAATAGTTAAGTGAATATTATTTTTTGTGTCTTTTCCTTGTTTCAACTCTTTTATTGAAAAACTTTTTAAAGTATTTCTTTGCCTCCTCAGTAAACACAGAAAAATACTCTCACTTTTCTTAATAGCTCAAATTTTTGCAGTGCCTCATTAATTATGAGTAATATTAATTAGCACTATAAAATTAATGAGTTGACAATTATCAGGTAAAACAGGAGGCATTTAAACTGATGCTCATTGACCCTAACTTGTCACCCCACTTGCTTTTGACTAATTCTTTGATACCAGCATATTTTCTTGTCCTTTACTTCATTCTTATTAAAAAAAATAATGTGCAATCAATCCTATAGCCTTTTGAACTAAATTGAACATAGTTGCCTTTCTACAAAATTAATGAGTAAATCTAAAGATGAATCTATCTTCTTCCAAATTATTTTCCAATTCTCATTATTATCTTTCCTACCATTTCTATCAGTCTCCTTTGAATTTTCAGTAGCTTTCAAAATATATATTTTATTGGCTGAGAATCAATGATAACTTAGTTAAATATTGAAACTTTAACACATTTTTTTGAGTAAGGATTCTCTCCCTTAAATAATTAGTATATTTGAAAACCTTAATCTTTAAAATATTAAACAAAGGGTCAGGGACAATTTTTTCCAATTTTTTAAAATTGAAATTTAACAGAATTCTAGAAAAAAAGGAACATTTAAAAAAATTATATTGTAATTAGGTGATGAAAATCTCTTTTATATAAATGTATTCTATTCTAAGTAACAACCAGGTTCATAGTTTGAATTAAGGAAACACAAATGGCCAATAGAAAAATAATAAGAAAATATCATCACATCTTTAGCTCTGCTTCCTGAAGATGAACACAGTCAGTTAACACTAATACAGAGCTACTATTTTCAGATGAACATATGCTTTGAGAATGATCCCTTTTTGTATATATAATAATGCAAAGGGGCTACATAACAGAAAAGAGTGTCATTGATGCATAAATTCGTACTTTGTTAGCAAATGGTTTATGTGTAACACTCTTGAAAACTTTTGAATAATATTTTGCATCAATACATATTTTATTTTTTAAAGTCTACACATGTAGTCATTCTGTAGTTATTTCACATATTCATTAGATGTTTAAATATGGTTTGATCCTACACAAAGACTGTCCTTTTATTTTTTAACCAAAACATACCAGTTTATTGGTTCACTAATGCTATTCAACATTTTAGTAATTAGTACAACAGAAATTCAAAATTCTGAAAAATTGTTCAGTTGCTATGCATTCAGCTGATAAATTTTCACAACATACATTTAGCTACTCAATAATATGTCAATCTCAGAATGCCAACACGATCTTACCAACAAAGCATATGCCTCAATCAATTTTATGTAATCAAAAGCATTTATTTTAGCTTATTCATGACACACTGGGCCACAGATAGCAGTTGAAAACACTCAAATTAAAAACATGGTTTGTATGTTTTAATATTGCCACATGGGTATAAGACAGCATCCAATGACTGTATTTTGCTTACAAATGGTGAAGAATTTAGACTGGTATATTTTAAGCCCTGACAGTCTACAATATGTACTAAAATTGGAAAATGTTGCCAAAGCTTTTTCTTATGTTCACTGTTTTTTCTAATTATATGTGTGTTCTTTCTTATGTTAAGGCTTATATCATTATTGTAGGTAGTTAACTAGTTATTAATAAGAAAGAGAGCAAAAGGAATTTGACATTGAGCTTAATAAAGTAGGAAGCATAAGCCTGCTTGCTTAGAGCTTAATGAACTGCAGAGCCTAAGCCTGTTTGCTTCACTAGGAAGCTACAGCTTCACACAATCCAGGGGACTGCTGCAGAGGAGACTTAATCCTAGCAGCACAGGAAATCTCCCCAGGAGCGCAGCTTGCCCTCTAGTACTGAATTGCTGGGGGATGCAGGGGCAGGTGCTTAACCATAGAGGCCTGTCAGTCTAACTAGGGGCTGGACCCATCATAAGCCCCTGAAAGCTTGGGATGTTAATTGGTTATTTTGAAAAAGTTCCTGGATGTAACTTCAGGAGAACAAAGGCTCTCTCTCTCTCTCTCTTTCTCTCCCTCTCTGGCTCAGTAACCTGTACTTGCCCCATGTGTTCTTGCATTCTCTCTTGCTGGGGACCACATGACCATGCAGGTCTAGCAGCTACAGGGACCCATGGCAGACTTCACGGGCCCTGAAGGACTAAGCTTTAATATGAAACAGAAACACTGGACACTAGTTTTTTTTTTGTTTTTTGGTTTTTTTTTTTTACCTTGCTGAAGACATGGTTGGACGTTTTCCCATGGTGAGATAGAGCGAGGTGGGAAATTGAAAACCCAGGGGCAGATTTCCATCCAAATAAACCTTGTCACATCACAATCTCTTGTGTGTGGGTCCTTGAAATGCTTTCCTCCTGATCTGTGAGAGAGCCTGATTTCCACCAACACTACAACTTTGATTACTTCTGTATCTTTCACACCTACAAGCCAGTATGACAGTGATGTGCATGAAAGTAGTTTTTAATTTAGAAATCCCTCCATAAATATGTGCTGTTGTGGTGCTGGAGGCATTGGTATGTAATGCTGTGGCAATAATATATTTCCTATTGTTTGAGTGTGCAAATGACTGAAGAATTGTTTTGGTAACAAACACACTTAGATATAAGAGAGTGTTTGATTCTTATACTTCCTCACTCCCTGCCACCATAACAACTAGCCTTATCCTCTGCAATATCATTCCTACTTCTCTCTCCTCTTTGCTTCAACTCAGAATACTTTCATTTTTTATAGTTTTTCTTCTTGGTCTTTCTGCAGTTTCCCAGATAGGGTTGTTGCTTTAGAGCAGACATTTCCAAGTGTAAGTATTTTCCTCATGAGTCTGGTCAAATCTTCAATTTGCATTTAGGAAGTTCTCAGATGATTGACTTTCTCCAAGGAAAGGGATGATAAACTTCCTTTCCTCCTAATCTTTTCAATAAAGATTCTTTTTTTTGCATTTGTATAGAATATTTAACTTTCAGAAGGACTTAAAAAGACAAGCTTTATCTCATTTGATATTTAATGAGACCTTTAGCTGTAGGTAGGACTCTTTAACCTCTATATGTCTCTGTCCTATTTAAAAAATATATACAGGGTCTGGGACAAAATAGTGCCCCTTTTTATTACAAAATCTTTTATTATGAAATCATAAGCATGTAATTCTGTAACACAACCATATCACACTCAGGCACACCATATGACATTTTATGTGAAATGTTCAAATTAAAACTATACATTATTACACCCATATTATTACCCTACCAACCACACTCAGGCAAGCATTACTTCTGCCAGACCCTGTATATTTAAAGCACATGATCTGAAATATGCTTGTTCATTTTCAAATAATATTCATGAACTGCTTTACTAATATATTACAAATCATATTAATATTCTTTAAATATAAAATATATAGAAATAGGAATGAGAGCTAATAATAGAATTTCTAGTAATGTCTCAGTACATAGTCTTGGGATTCTCTCTGAACGCACTGCATGATCTGCCAGGTCATTAGCTATTGCATTTGGACACCTACAGGAAGAACAGGGAGGCTCCAGGATAGGGGTGGGGTGAAGTGGAACATTTGTACTGCTACAACAGCATAACTCCTAGGTTCCCATTTTTTTCTCGCCTGAGCCAGATCAACATTTGTGAGGCTTAGAGAAAGGAAGCCAATTGGTGTGCATCTGTGGACATCAGTGAAGCCAATTGGGGTGGGAGACAATTGGCATGCATGAAGCCAGTTGGGGTGGGAGAACCTGGGCCCAAGGCTCGAAGTCTAAGACATCATTTCATGTGGGAGATTCAGTCTTCAGTAAAGTGCTTCTTTTTGAGTGTTTGTTGATGGGATAGAGGTGTGGGCAGAGACAGAACATCACCTAGGGGAGGATGACATTGATGAATATTAAGAGCATGTCAGTTTGTACACAATTAACTTTTCTGAAGAATATTCCAGAGCTTCCAAATTATGTTTTATGCAGTATAATTCTATCCTATTACCTTTAGTCACATACACTTCTGTATCACAGTATTGTAAGTTGCTCCCTTCCCTCCTCAGTGTTTACAACTTTCTGATACAGCAGTTTTAGATAGTGATCGTTCATATTCCTTCCTAGTTATCACACTGAAATAAAACTATTTTATTCTTCTTTTTCTTCATATGTCCTAAAGTTATTTAATCATTTTTGTTGTTGGTTTCTTCTTTCATTTTCAGTTATCAGTATCTTTCTGATCCTGGGGCTCTCACACTTAGAAGGGGACTGCCTGATAGAGTCTCACCTTACCTTATAAATAGGAGCTATAGGCTACAGCTTTCTTGTGCTGTGATAGCCTGCATCTGTTTATGAAGTCAGGGCTTTCCTGCATTTTTATTATCTTTGCATCACATTGAATTATCAGCATGTCACCTTGCTATTTAGAAAGCTGTTATCTGATTCCCTCTTCTTCATGGCATACCTCCACTTTAGCTCAATCTTCCTGGGTGCTTTGAATTTCATTTTTTCCAGTTGTGCTTTGCTTGAAGTGATCTGTGGTTTGTACCATTTCCTGTTTAGGAAACAACTGCCCAGCTAGGAAATTAGTACTGCATCCAATCTTTCTGAAGGCTAGGTTCTTAGCTAGGTTCTTGGCTAAGAAAATTCTTAGCCAACTGTGAGCACATTCCCAGAATGTACTGATCTTGGAAATGTCCTTTCCAAAATGCTCTGAATATGATCAGTCTCTTTGCCACTAGAATGTGCTGCTATTCTCCATCTGGGTATGTATATCTCAATCTTTTCTCTGGTACTTCTCTCTGGGTACTCAAATCTTCTCTCTAAATTAAACTGAGAGAGTTGAGCCAACATTTTAATACCCTATGTGGTTGATGTATACAAGATGAGAATAATTTGAAAATGTAATAGATACTAAATCACTTCCCTAATGAGTCTAATGGATCCTCTTCCTTACTGTCTTCTTACTGTTTTTCTGACCCAAATGGAAGAAATACTCATATTTTATTTGCCACCTAAATGTAAGGACTGTTGTGCTAAAAGAGTATTGAACATTTCTTCCTTTGCCTATGCAACTAGAATCAATAACTACCACCTGTTGTTGTGCCTTTGACTAGTGAGATTGAATCAGAAGTTTCATTTTAACTCTCAGGGAAGCAGAAATCATAAACTATAGATCTTACATTGTGGTGTCAAGTGAAGATTTCTGTCTTTTTGGGTTTATAGATTTTGGGGAATAACTGATACAAATACTAAAAAATTCCTCCTTAGCTCCCTTTTGAGGTTGCCTTTCATCCTCCTGTAAGTGCATCTTCTTATGTTGATATTTTACCACTCTGACTCCATAAAATATTCCAGGTCCTCCCTGGGAGTCTAGAATTATGGGCTGAAGACATGTGACTCTTTATTCACTCTGTGGCAGTCACTTTTTGGTGCAATAACGTGGAGCTACTAAAACTGGCTTAGACTATTGTATCAAAAAATCCACCATTGCACAGAAAAGAATGCAGTAAATTTCTGGCCATAAATCACTTAGTACATTTTGCTAAGGAACAGAGAAAGAGTTCCAAAGGATATTATCATGTGCTTAAGAGAAGACAAGAAGAAAAGAAAATTTACTGTGGAAGCCTGAAATCATTAAAATCAGTGCAAGATCCATACCTTCAACTTTGTCTGCTTGACATCTTCTTCTACATCCCTCATTAGGTAGGCACAGGGATGGAGGGGTTCGGATGCACACACAGTCCCTGGTTTGGTGGGTGCTCAGTAAGTAGGAAGCCCCAGGCTCCTGAAGTCATGGTTTGGTTAGAGAGAGATTCTATGGGTTGGGCTCTGACACTCTGCCCTTTGTCACTGGGGAAACCTGCCTGCTCTCTAATAGTCAAGAAGGAGGCAACATTAGGAGGGGAAGAAGAAAAGATGTTGGTGTAAAGCCTCTGGTTTAATTTATGAATAACGAGGATAACAAAGAATGTGATCAGGACGACATGAGAAGGTGACCGTGATGGACTATACAAGCTCTCATTAGTAGGAATTGATTAATCTACCACATAAAAGAATGAATACTGTTATAGTTGCATATATTTGGTAAGAAACTATATGTTGAGTGTCATGTTTAAATATTTTTAACTTCACTTCTATGGAGTAAAGTATGACTTTATGGAGCACATATCAAGATTACAACTTTATATTACCTCTCATTAGATCAACAGTTTTATGTTTTAAAGTACAGAGTTCTAGAAATATGACCTTGTACTTAAAAGACTCACTCCAAACAATTAACTTTATCCACTATTATTTGTCTACATATTAAATGTATTATTTTTGTTGCCTTCTTTGATTTCTAAGGAAACGTAGCAGGATGGCTTTAAGACTAAGATTATTACTAAAAGTGAAAGGGAGTTATCTGTGGCTTCTTTACTCGGATGGGAATGGGACACTCTCAATTGCTTAGGAGAACCAGAAGCAAGGATAGAGGAAAGTCCAGATCACTTCTGAGAGGATACCTCTGAAAATGGTGTGTTGATCCCAGGCACGATGGCAATGCAAGTGTCTGCATATTAGCTTACACTTGGCTGTTACTACCTGCCTGTCTCATTAAAGGGAAATACCACCTTTTATTATTAAGTCATCTGCTAGTTCTGCAGAATGCTAGTGAAGTATAGCTGCTCAGCAAATTAAAGTGGAAGATGCCCAGCATATTCTGCTATCTTCCTGGTCTCTTCCTCTTTATCTCATAGAACCCCAAGAATTCACTTTTTGGGATGAAGAGATAAAAAAGTTCTCCATTTGTTCTTCTTTCAGATGACATTTTAATCTGTACTTAATTTTGGACCAAGGTAAAGAGTTATCTGGAACTGACTGCCTGCCAAGTTTGGGCAATGAAATGCCTTGTGATATTTCCCATATACTGGAAGGGAATAGCATTCGTGACACAAAACCCTGGTTCTATGAAGCTATGCTGAATGTTGGCACAGCTCAGCTACTGAGGTCAGATTCTCTGGGAGGCTCATAGGAGTTAAGGAAGATTGTTCACTATTTCTGCTTTTGTATAAATAACAGGAGAATAAGAGAGGGAAGGGGTAAAGAAGATTTAAGAAGAGAAGATGGTAGTGAGGATGGGTAAATAGTATTAAACTCATTAGTCCTATTTTTTAAATTAAATCCACTTATTTTCCAAGCCTCTATTTTAGAGTCCTCTTTTTCTTCAACATTCTACTTAGTTATTTCACAACTGTATTCTAATGTCTACGTACCACATTTGTATTGATGCTTCCATATACATTGATTTGCAGTTGAAGGGGGTTTGTTAGAGATTAGTCTCCTATTTTAAACAGATTTATAATGTTGCATATGTTTGACTGAAAACCAGAGCTTTCTATTTTATTCTTCCTAAGGAAGGATCACATAGAAAAAGACTACAGTTCACATTGGAAATTATTTTTTAATTGGGAACTTGGCACTTGTTTGAGGTAGATATGATTTCCAAAAGATTACAGGGATATATTTCCACTAAGTTTCAATGTGGAACTGCATTTGGTGCTTTCTATCATAATAGGTTTACAACTGTCCTTTTGATGGTATGGTAATTTTCACATCCACATATAGAGGACTCGTAGCCCTACCATCTGCTTCCCCATAAGAAGAAACTCTACAGTTTATAGTCTACTAGAATATGGCTTTAGTTTATACGTCCTGCTGTTCTGGTCATAATAATCTAAATAATTTTTCCAGGGTGATGAAGCTCTTAAGAGGAGACATTTCTCCCCACAGTGCCTTGCCTCTCACCAGTATCATGACAACTGTCAGAGACAGCTGAGTGGCATATCATCTTTCACACTGGTGAGGGGAAATATTCTATTCAACAAGGTAGCTATCTTGGTCATTCTTTGGGGCCCAAATTCAGGCTTCCTGAAATGTTTCTGTGTGAAACAGTCAGGTCCCACTAGGGTTCTTTAGCCAGCCCCTGACACTGGCACATGTCTTCTCCTTGTCCATTTATCTCTGGCCAGGGCTGGTGCTATAACATGCATTGCACTCTCACATCAAAATAAAAGACAACATATATTTTTATCTTTGACTTAAATGTTTAGAAAGCATTTCCTTCAGACAATTATCAGCAAGAATGGGGAGAGGAATTGGTCTCTTGATTTTTTAACATAAGGGAAGTATTTTTTCCTCCCCTTGAGAGTCTGTTAGTTGTTTTGTCTCCTGAGTGACAATTACTTAAAACTTTGTACTTAGTTTTCACACCCCTTTCCATCGTTAGCCAACCTTTTCCCTCCCCCTTTTTTCCCACACAAGGGGAAACTGCAAAGAAATACTACTTAATTATCACACCACGTAACTAATTAAAAGCAGGATGCTTGTATATGGTATGCTAATGAGTTATTAGAGATCCAGCATGCTTTAGTGATAAGACATGGGTTCCCATTCTACTTTTCACCTGGCTGTGGATTTCCAATCAACAGTTAAGGATGATGAGGCTAGAATTCATTATGCTACTCACAAGCCAAGAATTTCAGGAGAGGCCAGAAAGGTCAGGCAACAAAATCACTCAGAGGCCACAACACCTGAACTGAAATCATGAGTCCAAGAAATCTGAGGATCTGATTTATAGGAAACTATGGAATGTGTTTCCACATTGCAGAACGTATGGCAGAAGGTGTTCCATAAATAGAAAACTTTCATTTTATTTCTGGTGGGCCCAATAATGGAAGATGAGCCTATTGGAAGTGAAATATTGATTAGCTACTTGAATGTATGCCACCCATCAATATTTGATTGCATCAGTTCAGAAGTTCCCTAAGACAGCCTAAAAAGATTGGCATTTCATGCAAAGGTGAGGTAAGAGGCAAGCACGGAAACACAGTATATAGAAAGGAATGAAAGAGGACACTCAGAGAGAAGAAAGGTGGCAAGAATAAGTGAATATAATTACTTTTGTCTGACTGTTAGAAAAAGCATACAAATTGAATAAGCACTGATGTTAGCAAGGAGCAAGAAGGTAATAACACTAATCTTAACAATAATGATAACCAACACTTACTGGGTGTTCCTTTCCTGGGAGGCATGCACCTGCCAAGGACTTTACAAGCTTTATTTGACACATACCTCATCCTAGAAAGACCTATAATAAGATCAGCCTAAGGTTGGAAAGCAAAGTGCCTCTAAACAGAGATTCAAAACTAAGAACATATGCAATACATCAGCAAGAGTGACTGCCCACAATGCACACTGAGGTGCTGCTTATTCGAGTGTCCATACTCCCTGTGTCCAGAATAAGTGCTCGTTTAAGTAGAAATAAACAATGAAAGGTCAACACTGTAAGTGAACTTTGAGGAGATCCATTCCTTTTTGTTAACAAATTGGGATGGAGGTTAGAGGAGGAGAAATGGCTTTTATGGGTGGCTGCTGTCACCACCATGCAAGTGGGATCTATTACTTACCCTCTCTTAAGGGATGCATGTTGAAGCAGTAGAATTAGCATAGCAAGGAATTTTTTTTTCCCACAATGTGCTTGAGCACATATTTCCCGATAAGCTTCTACTGGTGTTTCCCTTAAGCCAAGAAGAACTACCCCCTATGTTCTTATCAATTGAAAGAAAAGAAGCAGCAGTCAGAATTCATAGGGAAGTCCCTTAGTTGCAAAGCTGGCAGTGGCAGGGGAGGCACTATCCCTGTCCCCTGGGAACCCATCCCTATCCCCTGGGAGCCCCAGAGTCAGGTTGGCAGGGATACTGTCTCTAGAGCAGCAGCTCCCTTGGTGAACTGTTTTCATTAGGTTAGGAACCTTCTGTTCTCCACTCATTGTGTGCATTTCAGTAACAAGAACATAGTCTCTGTTTGTGTTCTGGCCAGTATCTAGTCTTCCCCTTTCCCTTCATGGGAGAATATCTGTATTATTGGCAGTGAGCCCAGCTAAGAACCTTCATTTTGTAGCCTCCATTGTGGATGGAGTAGCTCATGAGATGTAAATAAAAGTCAATAGTCAGAGGCTCCAATGACAGCCTCCAAAGTAATGTCATATTGGAGTTCCACAACTTCATTAAACCTTGGGGATGGAAGACACATTAAAGATGGCAACAAACAAACAAACAAACAAAAACTACTGAGAAAACAGGCCCAGAGCAGTTCTGATATAATTTCAGTCCTGGGTGTCTCTTCTGGTCTATTTTACATGAAAGAAAACTAAAAGACCTCATTTGTTTAAGCCACTTTCACTGGGCTGTCTGTAATATACAAATAACTTTAACCCTAACTAATATATCTTTCTTCTGATTTTCTCTTACTATACCTAGACTAATAAGAATGGCCACTCAAATTTTCCTTTGTGGTAAATAAGACATAACCACCCCTTCTTACATTTGTTTATAAAGGAAACTCCTTTTGGAAAGCAGAGTAGTCATGTCAGCTATGAACAGCTCTCTTGCCTGGCAAGCCAAAAACTCCTTTTCCTTCCTACAATTCCAAGATTAGGCAAAAATCCATACCCATTGCTTCATTTAAGGCATGACAGTGTGTTTCCTTTTTTCATTCTTAGCTATATCTGAGGAACCCAAGGGGGTGGATGGAGGTTTGGATGGGGAGGACCACCAATTTCTTTACATGCTGCTGTTGCTACATGGGAGCCTGGAGGCTCATGGTGCTTCTCTAACATCCTTAGGGCCCTGAAATTTGTGGGGACATCAGGGAAAAAAGCATCACTTTTTCAAAAAACTTGACAATTGTAGAATCACTCCATTTTTTATTTGACCTCATTACTTTGTGTGTGTTTCAGGATTTCTAAAGTTCTTTCGTGTCTTCTCTCTTTTTTCTATTTTATTTCTTTCATTTTTGCTTTGTTTCTCTTGGACTTTAATCTTATAACTTTAGAAATTGTTACACAGGTTAAAATATATTTTTGAACATAAAGGACAGGGTCGGTAGGAGGACAGAAACTTGTATGGAGTAAAGAAAAGAATGTAACTTTTCTTGGGGTTTGAATAGTAAATACAATGGCAGCCCAACCAGATGGAAGAATCTGTGTAACATCAGATCACTCTGTGGGCCTGATAGCCATGCTACTCCTGTTAGTGTACCTGCACGGTCACAATTTCCCTGGGAGGGCCTCTCCCAGTGGATGGTTCTAGCTGCTCAGAAAGCTACTATGGTTAGGAGGGCTCTACCTTTTTCATCATCACCTCTGTCTATTCCCTCCCTAAGCAGGAAGTTCTTTAATGAATCTCTCAATTCTGCATAAAAGGTAAAATGATGAAGGGAGAAGTGAAACCTTGTAATAATGAGTGGCTATAAAGTTTAAATTTCCACATATGAGCTGTGTGAGAATAAGCAAGAATAACCTCTGCAAGCCAGTTTCCTTTTTATACAATGTGATTCGAAACTTCTGTTATTAAATATTAAATGATATATGCAACACACATATTATATATTTTTCCCATCTACAACTCTTATTTGAATTTCTGGCACCCTACACAGAATGCTCAGTAAATTGCTCAAAAATATTTATTATACATGGAGTTCAATAAATATGTGCTTAAGTTTGAATAATACATAATGAACTAATGAATTAATGTCCTAATGGCACCACTCTGAGTCCTAGCTAAATTTTATTTGTGTAATGTCACTCTATATTCAAGCTAACATTGAGCTTATTGCATAGTACAGCAACCCTATCAATAAGGTGATCATGTACAATTTATCATCCAAACAGGTCACTTTTAAAAATGAAGAGGGGCACTATTAATAAATACTACTGGGCAACTGGCATAAACTTGTTTTTTCTTTAAAAAGCACATGGCTCTTTGCTTGATCCCTTGGTCAAGATCACAAATGGACTTGTAGTTGTGAAAGTTTGCACAGGTTTGATTCTCTCAATGATTAAGCCAAGGAAACTGTCCAAACATGGTACACATACGCTTTACTCTGCACAATGGGTTGCTTCCTGAACAACTGTATTTACAGGATTTTTAATAAATGAAAGTACATATACATTCCCATGGGGGCACTGTATTTAAAGAATCTCTGTATTGAATCATTTTTAAAGCAATGAATTCTAAAATTTGAATAATCAACCCTTCCACCACAAACCCAGATATCCAATGTATTTACTTGTAGGTAATTTTGTTTCGTTTTTTATATTGAGTTTTCCAAAGCAAGATCCATATCCAGGCCAGAGTCTTGTATGAACCATCCTAATAACACACAATTAGTCAGTTATTCACCGAGGATAATTTTAGTTATACAAGATCTTTAATGTGATGAAAATTGTCACCTTAATGGGGGTGATAACATGGTAGAGGACTATCACTGAGTAAAAGGACAATTTCCCTTCATGTTAGCACCTCATTTTCCTGGATGGCCACAGAATTAATATCCTTCTGCCCTATGCAACTCCAGTAAGGTTGCCCAAAATTGCAATTGCAGGGTAAGATGGACTCCCAAAGCTTCTTCTTTGCATTTAAGATCTAGATTGCAATGGTCTTAGCAGTTGAGCTTGTCAGAATGACTTCGGGAGTACCACAGATGGGTCTAGTGCCATCAACAGCAGCCTTGGCTCTTCAGCAGCCAACATGGACTAATCATGAAATAAAACATTGGCTAAGTTGCTCTGCATTAGGTCCAAGGTAATGTAGCCAAGAAGCTCATGGGCACTGTAATTGCTTGAACCAGTATAACTCTGACTTACTGCAGGAGTTTTAATGTTTAACATATGTTGGAAGGTTACAGAAAACCTTCCAGCTGTGACTTTTATGAGGGCTCCCTGTTTATCCTGTTTAAGCTGTGAACACAGAATGTCACTTTACAGAGGATGTTAAGTAACAGCTTAACATGTTAAACTGAACCCTTCCATACATATCCAACAATTCACTTGAGTAGTATATATATTGGGTTGGCCAAAAATTTTGTTTTATTTTTATTCTGTATGGTGAATCTAGTTATTCTTAGTTGTCTTTAACTTGATTCAAAATACTTTTGTTTCATTGTATTGTGACAGCTGTCATATCAGTGTGCATTAAAAATTATCAAAATTGATGAATTTTTGTGCAGCCATTTTAATATTGAAGATAAAAGCAAATAAGGAGTAATTTAGTAAAGTTAAAGTAAGAATGCAACTGAAACACAGAAAAGACTTGTGCAGTGTATGAAGAAGGTGCTGTGACTGATGGAATGTGTCAAAAGTGGTTTGTGAAGTTTCTTGGTACTGTTGACATCTTGGCCAAATAACTCTTTGCTGTGGGGCTGTCTTATGAATTGGAAGATATTTAGCAGTACCCCTGGCCTCCTCCCACAGAAGCCAATAGTGGGAGATGGCCAACATATTGAAAATGTCCAAATCAATAAAGTTAGTGGTGAAAATGAAAAATGTCTTTTATTTTAGGGGAAAATGTAACAGACTTTTTGGCCAACTCAATAATAAGTAGTAACAATGCCGTAAGTTAAAGTCAGGAAAATTTAAAGTGCAGTGCAGGCTATTTTAGTTACTGGCTCTAGGAATGTAACAAAGCCCATTTACTTCTCTAGATTTCGATTGCTTTATATGTAAAATTAGAGAATAAAATCACATATACCATAGACTTATTTCTTAACTAATATTTTAGGAGTGATTCCTCAAAGCCTTAAATAGATAGAAACCTAGGATGTTATAGGGTGATATAATGATGTCCCATGGTCCCAACTGTAAAGACTTGATGGCCAAGAAGGGAATTAATTCAAGACTTAAGCCAAAGAAACAGAATTCAGCCTTTCTGCTAGGATATAGCTTATTTTCACTATGCAAATAAGATATTATGCAATTACTACCATAATATGTTTTTCAGTTTAAAATTACTCTGTAATACCTAACTTAATTATACTCCTTATCTCGGAGAAGTTGAATATGTTTCCTGTTTGCCAGAACTTAAAACACTCTAGATTTGCTTACTTCCAGTTAGTTTGTTTCATATTTTAGATTTCTTCAGGTAGAAAATAACAACGAAAAACTGGATTATGTTAGAAAACAGTTGGAGCCAGATGTTCCAGGATTATTATGAAGGAACATTTCACTTTATTAACAGTAGGAAACGAATGGAGACATTTTAATTTAAACCTCCCATTTTATACCACAGAGGTATAATATGCTTTGTGGACAGAACATAAAGTACAATTTGCTGAGAGATAATGACCCAAATTGCACTTAGTCTTAAAAAGAAGCTGGACTTTTATTACTGTTTTGTGGGAGGAGTAATTCAATCATGCACACTCATTCTTGGGCTCCTTTTTGCTACAGAGAAGGGCAGGTAGAAGTTAAAAAGTACAGTGGAGTATTTTTCTATTCTTTCTAAATTGAATATGGGAAAGAAAAAAATATGCTGGGATGCAGTTGTGAAAAGAAAAAAGAAGCAGTGATGAAACCAAGTTTGGATTTTAGAAAAGCAAGCAGAATGAAAGGAGATGAACGTAAAGATGAGAGGGGTTATGGAAGCCCTTTCTTTGTCTTTGAGAGCACTGACTATTCATTCATGTACATGTATTATGAGTTGTAGATCCACAAACAGACATGAATATAACAAAAACACATACAGGAACCATGTATGTGATAATAACCCTTCTGTCTAGTATTGCATTTGTGCACGCACAGACTTATCATGAGTCCCATTGTCACTGATTTTTTGGAAAAGGCAAAAATAATGCTAGAAAACAAAAACTAAACCCTACAACTTCAAGAATTTGAATTGGCATTCTTTGACTATGAAAGATAAGTCCCATTGTTTGATACAAAGGCCATCTGTAATAATTTAATTGCACTCATTGAATGATTATTCCCAAGCTAACAAGTTTAATAATGGCTACAGAGGTAACAGTTCACTACACCTCCTCAAATTTGTCATATGATTGGCCAAATGGCTAATGAGGAGATGTACTTTCTAGATGAAGCAAGACCTTGAACTGCATTGAAGTTTTATGTTTCTATTGGTCATGGTGTTTTCTTGTCTTTGTTTTGTTTTGATGCAGACAGGAATAACTATTCATCTCCTGGCTAATCCATCATTTTCTGCATGACTGTGGCCTCCACAGATGCAGGAAACATACAAATAATATGTCCTCTATGTACAGATATCTGCTCCAAAGAGGTGGTAGAAAATTCTATCGACATGAAAAAATATACAGAAATTTTGGTTTGTTATTTGACTTAAAAGTCTTAGCTACAATAAAGTAACTTTTTTGTTGTTTAATTTATTTCCTTTTTCATAGAAGCAGCACTATGGGTGCTGAGCAGCACTCTCAGAATCAAGTAAATTATTTCTGGAGCTTTATGACATGATAATGTGTTCCCTTGGATTTCCTGAGTCCTTCTGATGTTAATAAGCGCTGTCATTCATTGTTTGAACACTAAGAATTGTTCACTGTTCCCCAAGAGGTCATCGAAGCACTTAATAATTTCAGAAAGAGATAAGCAGGACAGAGGACCTTTTCTGTATATCAAATGTGTGTTCATGTGTGAGCTGTTACTCCAGCCAAACTGTTGTCCCTATCAATCCTATCTCCGTCTCACCCTATTGTTGACTAACACAGCTCTGGATAAGGACTCATGATTTTCCATTCTCATCCAGGCTTCTAAACTGATTTGCTCTGTAACCTCTGACCAGTCACAGACAACAAAACAAAACAAAACAAAACTCACCCCCGTTTTCATATAAAGAGGAAATAGAAAGAAGTAGAATATTAATGTAAAGTGTATTTGAGGATAGAGAATGGGCATTCTTGTCTATAAAATAGAAAATATAAACTCCAAAAGTACTTTTGGCTTATAGATTCAGTCTCAGATAGAAATGAATTACTGCTCTCTTGCAGAAATCTTTTTTAGAATATAGAATTATGTCCTTATTTTGTATTACATATACGTGCAATGCACTCTGTCAGTCTCTGTCTGTCTCTGTCTCATTCTGTCTCTGCATCTCTGTCTCTTTCTGTCTCTCTCCTTCTCTCTGCCTGTCTCTCCAGAAGAGCCTAGATGACAACCTGCCACAGGTTTGTATAAAGTGTTTGACCATGGGATAGAAAATAGCCCCAGATGACCACCAAAATTCCTTCCAAGTTTAAGATCCTTCTCTGGCTCCTACCTGCATTTTTTCGCTATCTTGTTGCCTTTAAACTTCCCTTTCAAGAGTTTCCATACTTAGTCCATGTGTTAGAATTTGTAAGACATGCAGTTTGTACTGGAATATGATTAGCATTGTATAGCTTGTATTTCTATTTTTTTTCTTTCACTATTATCTTGGGGCTCCTATTACTAGAATATAGCTAATAGAAGGCAAAATAAATGTCAAGAGCTGTTAAGAACTAGGAATGTAAAAGGAACGATGTTTAAAAAATGTATGGTTTTCTATGTATTAAAGACTCTCTGACTTAAATCAATACTATTGTATTATTTGTTTATTTAAAAATGTTTCATTATGCTTTTTATGCTTGAAATACTGGTTTACATGAAATAAACATCCTCAATTCATGTGCTATAATTTCAATAATTAATTCAAAAACACATTTACTGAACATTTACTAGATGCTGAACTAATAGCCTTTCTTCATCTCTTAAGCTACTTAAAACAACAGCCTCTATGAGTTAAAAGTAGGGTGGGCTGGGCAGAGGAGGGCAAAGGGGAAAATATTGGAAAAACTGTAATAGAATAAACAAGAATAAAAAAGCAGATGAAGTACTGAAACAAGAGGTATTTATCACTGCAGTTGGTAACAAAGGTTTTGTTTGCTTGTTTTTTTT
>CM052539.1:105473080-105509421 GCA_028533065.1 Trachops cirrhosus | reverse complement strand
GGTGAGTGGACTTTTTAATTTATATATGCCATATTGTTCTCTTTCCTAAAGTAGCTTGGCTGTGGGTCAGGATTCAATCAATTGAAAATGAGAGCTAGTATTGGCATCCCTTTCCATGGTGCTGGCCAGGAAGTTTTCAAAATGCTGTGCTGTTGGATGATGCTTAGGGACTGGGGCTTATAAACAAAGTTGTATAGACTCAGAAATAAATATCCTTTGAGAACGTGATCATTTACAGGAGGGGGTTAACTGGCAGCATTTTCTAGGTGACTGGCTTATGTCCTGTAGCTCCTCTTCCTTTCCAACAGTCTTGTGTCTCTCCTTCGTGATTCTGTTTATTCACATCTAGCCAGAAGCAATGATCACTAGGTATAAATTTAACGGGTAGAATGAGAATGACATTCCAACTCTTGTGAAAAGCCCAGGAAAATGTGATTATTTTTTCCTGACAAAATACTCATCTATTAAGAAAAAAAGAAAAGATTCAATCCTCAAGAAACTGGAAGACATTGAATGTGCAAATAAAAATGATAGATACAGGAAAAGGGGAAGGAGAAGGGAAGAGCAATGCAGATGGTGGAATAAATATGAAAGAAAAACCAGCAGCCATAAGCTCTGAAACCACATAGGCCTGAGACTTACAGGATTCCTGAAACAAGGGAAAACAAGACGTCCAGGAAGTTAGACTGAACAGGCTTTGTGGAGGAACATTTTGAGGATGTTTGAAGAGGGAGAAAAGAAGGACATTGAAGATGAGTGTAAGTGGAGCAAAATAGAGGCAGGGGAGGACAGCTCATACCTGTTACAATCTATTTTTCAAGTTTCGCACGAACTGACATCTTACTGTTCTCAAAGAGGAGTATTTACTAGGAAATTGGTGAAATAGTCCATTTCCTTAGTGTTTGTGACAATTACCCATTTTGTAATTAGATGAGGAAGAATGACAGCTATCCTAACTGATAAAGAAGAGTCATATTTGATCTCTACAATGGCCAGATTCACAAAAGACAGTTAAACCACCATCTGAAAACCAGACATAATGCCACTACCTAAGGGGACTCCTATGAGAAATAAGCTTATATATGAAACCATTTTGTAAAATAAAAGATTCTACACAAATAATAATAAAATGCTTTTACTATTATTATTATTTTTAGCATGAATGCAATCCAAGGGCCTATCTCTTCATGTTGGACAGAAGCTCTGTTAAATCTGAACACACTAGTCACGTCTTTTGAGGGGAAGATGATTTCACTGAGAGTATCACAGCAGTCTGAAACATATCTCTCCCACACACCCAGAATTTAACTTTTAGTTTTTTGTGGCTCTGGGTGTTCTCCACATTGTGTATGTCATCCTTTAGTACTAATCAATAGATGTTCACTATATTTATGTCTTGAGAGGTGTTGTTAGGAATTAAAAACTTCCTTTATTCACATTAACAGCCTTCTTGATTAACCTGCTGACACTGCCAATAAGAAGGTTCATTATTGTTAGAGAAAGAGCTACTACTTAAGTGATTATGAATGTGCTGTTGCCTTATCTTCTATAAGAAAATCAAGATTCTCTTTACAAACATCTCCTCCACTCTTCACTAAAAGTAAAGATAATTTTGACAGATTTCCTTGCTTAGAACACAGACTGGGCTCATACAGGGCAGGACAAAATTGAAATAGTGTCTATTGTAACTAGGTTTGATATAATTAGGACAGATGATAAGATGCAGAGGGAAGGACTTAGACATGAGGGTCAGTTAGTTGTCTCTGGTTTCTTTCATCCCAAATTTTATAAGGGCAAGAATGTCACATCATATGCAAGATACCTCTTGGACAGTCAGTCCCTAGAAACCACCCACAGTTTGGGAATTCAGAAAAATAATCTGCTTTTTTAGCTAGTGGCAAAAAAGACCTTCATAAAAGTAATTTATTCAGCATCAGTTCATCGCTGTAACATTCCTTTTTTCTCTTAATATGTTCTTTCCTTATGAGCACTTCCTTATAAAATAGGAAATAACTACTTTCAATGGCTTCAGTGCAGCATGAATAGGGGCTCCATCTAACATATATCACATATATATCATACCTAGCTGTGCTATGAACCCATGCTTCTTAATCTGTACATAGCTTTGCCTCTAGTCTCCTGAAACTTATATTTTCTGGCACGTGGATTGTAACTATACACTAAATACACAATTCAGAACAATAACAACAATGCCCTCGAATATAACTAAGCAAGTATATTGCAATATGAGAAGATTTCTCATTAACAGGAATTGCAATGACATCCTATGCAGGAAATATGGGAAGCATTCACATATGGCCCACTATAAAGTTGACACTGAGACCTAAACTGAAGCCAGTGTATTTCTTCCAGGTAAGACAAATCTGAAGCAAATGCATGGAAATGTTTGGTTTAGACTCCTTGCCTGTTTCCTTTTTGATGCTTCTTACACTCTCTTCTGCTTCCTCTCTTTCAACAGGCTCCTCATTGCCCTCATCCCACTTTTGGCTACCCATGATCCTGTCAATATTCTATAACAATCTGCCCTTCCTTGACAGCTGACCACTTCTGGAGGCATCTCTCTACTATCCCTCCTGAAGTGTAGTAGTGTAGTAGTAACTGTAGTAGTAACATTAGCAGTAGCCATAGTCATAAGAATTTACACTGATGAATGCTTTAAGCTTGTATTGTCCTTAAGTGTTTGTCATATTATTTAATAAATATGACAAACCTGTATGGGTGATATTTCTGACCACATTTTGCAAGTGAGTAAATTAAAATCCAGAGAAGCTATGTGTTGCATTACTGGCAATAAAATCTCACAGGTGTTGAATGGAGAAATGGAGATGTTTAAAACTCAAGATTTCTAACACCAACTCACAACAAATTCTTGCTTATGCTGGTCATTCAAAGGCCCTACTTATCAGTAGATGTGGGATACAGGAAGACAGTTACTAAAAGGCATAAAGGTCATCTAATCTATTACATTATGACATAGACAAAGTACCTGTGGATAAAACAGGGATATTCAGGTTATCTAACCAGGTAGATTGGGTTAAATAAAATAATATCTCCCAATTATACAAGTTTTTGGTAAAACTTAAGCCTACATTAGAACAAATGAAAGGATTCTCAATAAATGAAGCATTAATACTAGTAACTTCCTAGCTGACTTTAATGAATACACAGTCTGCCACATGGTATATGTGACGATTAGAATGTTACAATATAAGATTTGGTAGAAGGAGACATCAAATACCAAAGGGAGTTTTGAGGTTCATGGTAGAAAAATTAGGCTAGAAGACTTTAAAACTTTCACCAACATTAAAAAAAACATAAAAGGTTTGAAAGCTAGGGGATATGGAAAGAGAAACTCTTTGGAATAAGCTTGCAATAGCCCTGTTGCCAATTGATTGATGACTCCCTAATCACCTCAAGAGAACTTTAAAACAACTCTCTGAGAACTTTATAAGCAGTTAAGTGTCACACTGGACTTATCTCTGACTTAAACCTGAACACTCAGAAGGGCAAAAATGGGCTAAGATGAAGTTGTTTATTATATCAACTTCACTCCCCAGTACCCCCAAAGACCTTTCCTGTGCACTAGACATGTGCCCCTCATGGCAGAGAGCCAGCCTGAGGTCTTCTTAGGTCCTTTTCAATAGAGAAACCTGTAGAGGAGAGCCGGATTAAGCAAAAAGCAATTGAAGTTACATAATTTTATTACTAGGGCTTTAGAAGGGTCAGCAGCAGTGGGAGAGGGGATACATTTACTGTGATCAGATATCTGCAGGTGAGTACTTTCCAGAGATGGATGGGGTCTCCTCAGAATCCTTGCAGGTTATTCATTAGAGAAAGAACATAGACTTTTTCTAGAATTAGAGAAAGTAAAAGTATCTTATGATGATACCAATAAGGTAAGATGTTTCCTGTTCTCCTTACCCTTTCTCTCTGCACAAAGACCCAGTCAGTCCCAGACAAAACCAATAAGGACCAAATAGCTGCTGAGTGCGAAGGAAAGAGAAAAGAAGCTGGTGCTCCGCTTTCCCTTCAGATGAAAATGGAATTGTTGACTAATAGAGTTTGTCAGTTTAGTTTTAATCAAATCTACACTTTGTACTTAAAGCAACTTAAGACCTTTGTATTATCTGAGTTTTGGTCAAGGGCAGAGGGAAAATATCGCAGTGAATACATTTTAAAGAGATACTAGGAACAAAAAAAGAAAAGATGCTTTATAATGAACTCAACAGGCTTAGTTTTACAAGGTACAGAAAGAGGTTGTGATGGTATGAGGAGTCTACCCTATGGAAAATCATATGTTCCTCCTCAATCCTGCCTGGTTTCTATTTTGCTCCTCATTAGAATGGCCCCTACTTATTGAGACTTTATGCAGGCTCACACACACACATTTGTGATTTTACATGTGGTCAGGAGAGATTTAAAAAAATGGAAAACATGTGTGGAAAACACTTTTATGTCTTGTGTCTTCCAAAAATAAAGGTGTAGGATTCTGATTTTAGAGTTCAATTACCATAAAGGTCATTTTGCTTCATTCCTGAAGTTGTTTTTTATTATCATGTTTCCTCAAGTATTTCACTGCCTGGGTCCTTTAATTCAGAGTTCTGTGCCTACCCCCAAAAAGGGTCATTTTTAAATATATTAATCTTACAATGCTAGCTATATAGTTTTAATATGCTTTTATTTTTAATAACATTTTCCAAGAAGAGAACATATACATTTCTAGTACTCAAGAGGACCTAGAAGTCATACAATTTACTAGTAATGAATTTGCATGTTTCTGGTTCAATAATTTAAAATTAAATTTTATCTTCTCTAAGGCTAATATATCACAGAAGCTGTGGACCATTTCTGAGAAATTCAGCCTATCTTCTTTCTTACCATCAGGTGAAATCCTTATATTGCATTCTTGACTTCAGCACAGTGCCTGCTACTTTAGTACTGCAGGAAGGATAGCCACTGGATTTAATTCCCTCATGACTGCTATACTGCTCTATATAAGACCATCAGCACCATCACTTCTATTTCGTGAGTACCTAATCCAAAGAATGCAAAGGACAGTTTCCAAACTTTAGAGTCCCCATAAAATGGTCAATTTCATCTGAAATTCAAATACTTGACTTCTCAAATAATCAAGTCCATACAGAATTCCAATTTATCTGCTCATCAGTGCTACTTGAGGAAATATAAAATGTGATATAATTATGAAAATATGTGGTCAAGTATCCTTGCTTAGTAAATGACCAAATGATGTAGCTACTTTCAAGGACAAATAACAGAAGGAACAGTGAGAGTAAACGTCTTGATCCGAAAATTGAGACTAAAATCCTGGATTCCTAAATAGAGCTGGTTTGAAGTTTGAGCTTTAGGGTTGACTTACCCCCAATTGTCTGAGTGGTTTGGGGAACCCCCTTCAATTTCCTGATCTTTAGTTGCACCAAGTGACCTTTTAAAATGTAAATCATCTACATCCCTCTCCTGCAATGTCTTCCCATTACACTTGGAATAAAATTCCCACTCCTTATTGATCTATAGCTCTACAGGAGGCACCAACCATTGCTTTGCTCTTCCTCCTCTAGATAAACTGGCAGTCCCGTCAATCCTCAGGCTGGAGCTTATTGTTCCAATGTCATTTCATCTCCCTGGAATGCTTTGCCTCCAGACTTTTGCAAGGCTGATTCCATCTTCTTTTAGGTCTCTGTTCTAAGGTAACTAAATACTCCTGAGATGTGTGTATTTTTAAAAATAGAACACACTTTTCAAATAACCCCCATTCCTTAAGCCCTTATCCCTGCTTCAGTTTTCTTCTTAGAATTTATACAAAATCAAATGTTAAAATTTATTGTCTTGTCTCACTAGAATGTGGGAGTAATGAAAATAGCAACTTTGTATCCACACCTTAGCATTTCCTGTATCTAGAATAAGGCCAGATACATAATAAGTGCTCCTAAGATGTCAATGGCAGGTAAAAATGAATATTCTCTCTCTGCAACTCCCCATCCACACACAAACATTAGCTAGAAAACCCTTAAAAGAGAAAAAGGCAGTTGTGTGAATCTATCAGTGGGAACCTGGGAGATAAGGAGGTTATGCAACATCAGAGTATTTCCATTGGGGAAAAGAGCTAGGAAAGGTAGAGCTTTTTTAAAGAGGAAAGGGAGGCTTCATCTCTAGGACTTATAAAAAGGAGGGCAGAGACTATGGAGAGCCAGCCTAAGTCTGAGACATGAACTAGTGGGCTAAACTGTAGAAAGCTTCCTGTGGTTCGCAGTAGCCCTAGACTATGCTTTGAAATTCCAAGAGAAGAGGGCACTTGACACGGTGTCCTCTTCATGTCCTAGAAAACAGAGGAGCTTTACAATGTGTATGGAATATATCTGCAGCCCTGGCAAACATCCTGCTTTGGGAATGACTTTCTTACTTAAGCCAAAGACCTTGAAATAGAGACCTCATGTGTAAATATGTGCAAATGTTGAACTAAATTTATCCCATAAAATTTTTAGAAAACAACCTTGCCATGATACGAGCTGTTGAATACATTATCTGCTGGGGTTAACAGGGTTTCCTTCTGCAGATATAAATAAATTAAAAGAAAGCACTGAAGGGTTCACTACTCCAGATTTGTCTTTAATAATATTCCATTAAAAATGACAGAAAGCCACAGCTTTCACAGTAATTCAGGCTTAGAGGGATGCTGTTCTTTCGGGCTCATGTCCTCAGATGAGGTTTCTGTGGTTTTAACCACTATTCTTCCTCTAACTCACCCCTACACCCACCTTCAGCATTTTTCCCCCTCTTTCAGTTTTTGGTCTATTGTTCCATCTATCTGACTATGGCTCATTGGCCTTGATTAGCAGAGGAATCAGTATTACATTTTTCATTAAGGACCAGTGACTTTTAAACTATTGAAACCAAAAATTACATAAAGCATCTGTACCATATAAATCCTGGGATCTGAGATTTTTTTAAAAATGTGTTCAGCATCTAGTTAGTTTCAATCAGTACAAGAACTTAATGTTCAGTATTAGTGCCAGGGATTTTTCCCAGTTCTGCATTTCCGACTTTCATTCCATGCCTATTTATTGCTAAAGTTAAAAAACAAAAGGTAACTAGCACCTAAAAAGTCTATAAAAAATACTGCCACAACCAGCTGTGACTATTTCATTATTTTCTGTCTATGCCCATCTACATATAAGATGGAATAGTCCCCTTCAGTCTTCCATTGCTTGCCAAATGATAGCCACATATAGACATAATCAGAACTGGCTGAAGTTTATACTATTTCAGATATTTATATGTAATTTATTTTAACTGCTTATGGCTTGATGATATGTGTCTGCATGCATGCATGTGTATATGTGTGTAGAGAGTGAAGAGGTATCACAAATGGAGACTCATAAATTCATCTTTGCAGATAAGATATTGGTGTAGTGCTGGTGAATTAAGGAAGTGAGGTCAGAACTGCTGAGCACTGCTCTGATTTTCTCACCTATAGCTCTCACAACATGACCCTGTAATATGAGATGCACCCCCAAGCATGAAGCCTTAATTTACAATCTGCACAATTCCCTCTGTCAAAGTGGGCAGTGGTCATAATCATCAGGCTCTTGTCCAACGCCTGTGTGCTTGTGCACATTGGTGCAGAGGGACTGCCTGTGAAATGCTCATTCCTTTTTGTGTGAATTATATCTGGCTCTGTCACTTACTGCAGCTTGATTCATGTAACATTTTCCAAAGACAAAAAGGTAAAGATTTAAAATATTAAGGACTTTGAAAGCAAAATCTACCAGAAAAATAAACCTGAAAAAAATGAATGCTGGAGAGGAAATAAATGTTCCTTCCCTATTGGATGAAAAAGAGGGAAACTGAAAGCAGTGGCCATTTATCTAACTTTATCATTCTTATCACCAGCATGTCCCAAAGTCCCACCTACTGTCTGATCATTTCGTGCTCCAAACACTAAGTGCCCCCACCCTGCACCCAATGCATATTTCTCTGCCTGCTCTTGTAGAGCTCCTCCTGTGCCCTCAACCACAAGGGTTAATGGGCAGTATCTCTGGCTAAGAAACACTGCACAAGCCTCCAGCTTTATGTTATTCCAAACCGGAAGACTAGACTCAGGAAGTGTGATATTTCCTCTTCATTTCTAATAACTTTGACCTTGAAAGTACAGCAAGTGCTGCCTCCCCAGAAGAGAGGCAGGAGAAAATTATGTAGGAAACCATGACCATGTAAAAGAGGGCAGGGTATATTTCTTTTCTTTATTTTAGGGAAAGGAAATAGAGTTTATGATGCTGATATCTTTGGTATTATCTATGTGAAGTGGAGGGAATGAGAAAAAGAGCAAGACAAAAATGCAAACAAAGGCATGTGGGGAGGTGATACACAATGCCCTCTTGGAAGTGGATGAAAACTACTATTGAACACCATTCCTATCTTTCTACCCTTTCCTGTCTTCTACTGCTTCTGCTTTCCTCTCTGCCTGGATTACTCAAAGAAAAGACAGATAAAAGGTGTGGTGTCCGCCCTGATAAAAGGGGGCACATTTAAATGTGGGAAACATAGTATGGTTCTTGGAAAAATGGCAAAACTGTCATTTAACCTATGTCCTACCCCCACCAGGACCATTACAAGTATTGGATTAAAATGTTTGTTTACTGGTGCACCTGTGATTACTCTCACATTGTTGATTCTTTACTGGGGATCTGTAGAATGAAGGCTGTGTAATTTATAACTCCTTAAACCTTAAATAGCCAATTAGAAACTTCATTCCATTTTGTTGTTCTCTTTCTCACAAAATCTGAATTTTTTTTTTGTGAAGAGGCCCTAAAAATACTGAGAGTTTTGATTTTCTAACTTTCCCATAACATTCACTGGCTGAATTTTTTTCCACTCTGGTCTCTTGGGTCTTCAGCGTAGCATTATCAATTTTCCTGGCATTAGGCAGTGAGAAATTTATTTTGCTCCCAAATCACCTGATAGAATGTTTTTCATAAGGGGACCTCAAACAAGAACTAGGATCTTGTATTAACTACCCTAGTTTTTAAGACCTTGTCAACACCAAGAAGAAACAAACAAACCGAAGAACAATTCATTTGAGAATAAACGAAGTGGAGTTAAGTTCAATTTCTATAAATGTGTAAGCCATTTCACACATAGTAAAATCAGGTCTGTGCTTTTCCAGTCTTAATCCCATGAGTTTATTAGGTTGGCTTGAAACAATTTACTTTAAAACACAGTGCATGCTTAGAGATGGGAAGTAAACTCAAACATTTGAAAACCACTGCATATTGTATCACTTTTTTTTAGATATTTGTAAGGCACCATAACACATAAAAGGCTCTGAAAAGTCCCACTTGCCCAAACCATGTTTAATTTGGTTAAACTTTTAAAATAGGAATTCCTACCTGTATTTAACTTAAAATAAACTTTTCCCCCAGGAAAAGAGAATATCAACTAACACACAATATCCTGGTTTTCACAATTTACTTAGGGAAATAGTGGCTAAGCCAAATGATGCAGCAAAAGCTTCTGAAGACCCAGTGAGTTTGTGATCAATTTTTCCCACATTTTTATTCTGTTCTCTTTATATATGTCATTTCCCTACTGCAGGTCCATAAAAACTATCTATTTGACTTTGTTTATCCAAAGGAGCTCAATGGTAATCTCCAATATTGATTTATTGGAGATATACGATATCTGGTACTCACTTGGTAGCACACTCTAATAGAAATCTTAGTCCACTATCTACAACACAAAACTTACTTATTAAGTTTTAAAATATCAATTTGGCAATATTCAACATTAGATCAATATACTTATCAGTTTGCTGCAAAGAACAGAGTCTCACCCAGGCTACCTTAATGGGAAAACAAATTATTATAAAGATATGTAGCCTGAAGCTAAACCTGGACTAAAAGTCTACATAGTACCACATAGCTATACAAACTTACCTCATTTCTCTCTCTTTCTCTCTCTCCCTCCCTCTTTGAATTTCTTCCATCTTTTCTTTTCATTACCTCCTGGTTCATCTCTCATATTTCCTAGGACAAATATCACAGGCAGATAGTCTGACTGGAAGGAATATAGATAGCACTTCTATTATATGGAGTCCTTTGTATCAACCGGTGTCATGCACCTTTGGGTCAGGTGTACATCTCCTTCTTTAATTAAAGAAGACCTCTGTTTAGGCAGCCTACAACGACTTTCATGATGAAGAATTGGACTACTGACATTTTAGTTTATAGGAGACATTGTAAATGGCAGTTTCTTAAATGGTACATCTCTGTACACTGCCCCTTACTACACTGATGTGGGGGAAATGTTAAATATCACTATTTGTGCTGTACCACACTCAAGAATAAGTAGACATTAAAAGCTGGAATCTGCACATTAAAGAATTTATTCCCATCTTCTCCAAGATATAAGTAAATTAATTTAGACAAGAGAAAAGTACTTTCCTACTTGTTCTTTATGCCTCTAAATTCTCCCTGATATAATCAATCCTATATTCTGCTATTGCATTACTCTAATTAATAATAGGGCAAACAACTGTTCTATTCAAAAATCTCCAGTATCTCTTCTTACACCCAGGATGCCTTTTATACTCTGACATTGCACTGAAGAATCTATATATCCTTACTCGGAACTACATTCCTAAACATATGTGCCCCTTTAGTCTCAAAGTAAATTGTTAGTCTTTGCACTGGTTGCTAAGGACAACAGCCAAATTCTCATGCTTCTATCTTTTTTCAGGTCATTCTCCTGGCTGGTCATGTTCCTCTCTGCCAGTTTACCCTATTCTAACCTGCCTACTCTTCTGCACTTAGATGCTCTAAATTATAAGCCTGTGCCTTACTAACCAGGGTTAACATACATAGGTAGGGAAATTGAAACTGAATTTAAAAGAAAAATGATTAGCTTAGATTTTCTGGGGGCAGAACTAGATCTTTGAGGCTTTGCCATATGGCTTGGCCATATGGACAGACTATATTGAATTTGACCAAAAGCACTGGACTAGGAGTCATTAGAGCTGGGCTCTAATCCCAGATATGATACTAACAAGCTATTTAACCCTGGGCAAGACACTTAACCTCCCTGGGTTTCAGTATATTCATCTGTAAAATAAGTGCTTTGCTCTAGATGATACCTGGAGTGTTTTCAATGCCTCATATTTTATGATGCTATGATGGATGTTTTCATTCTTATATGAGTTGGCTTCACTGATTTGCCACTACTAATGTTAGCTTGGGAAATGGCCCAGCTTAGAATTAGGGGATAGGGATTTATCCAAAGGCACATTTCAGATACATAATCAAGCTTTCATTACTTCTTTTCTCCTCCAAAGCCCAGGTATTTCTCCCACCACACTGCGACTTTCTGATGCCGCCATGGTTCAGACAGACTAGGTACCTGGAACATTGGCAGAGTTCCCCAGTTGTGAAATAGACACAACCACTTGCAGGCCATACTTCAGAAGTCACATTAATATACAGCAGTTTTCTTGAGAAAAATAGTCCTTGACTCACACTTGCAAGTGCCTGGCAGAGCTCCCATTGTTATGAAGCAATCTGCCAGGCAACAACTCTTCAGGCTGCTTTTTTTTAACCTCTCTTCTTACTTTCTTCCACATCTCTACAAATTTTCCCAATTCTAAGCCACCACTTAGCAATCTTCTTCAAAGTAAATTGTGTAAGAGCAATTCTAGTTAAAAAATAAATAAAGAAGGATGAATAAAATCTAGAAAGACTTAGAGTTTGTCATATTTTGAAACATCCCTTTTCTGGGAACAACATCCATGTAAAATGATAGTTCTCACAAAAGACGTATGGGAGAAGGTGGTATTTTCTTTACTGACCTACAGAGCATTGAGGTAATTTAAAATTTATCTTTGATAATCTCCTCTACTTCTTTTATTTATTTCATTTCTGCAGTTTAGATGGAATGTACATTTATAATTAAATGTAAGTAGGAAATAATATCACACTGACAAAGCTCCTAATCTTCCCCAAGATATTAATAGTCAGTTCATCAAGTCAACTCACCTTTAATTCTGGGTCTCACTATGCAAAATGAAAAGATGATCAGATCAACCATAACTTCTCAAATGATGATTATAGGACACAAGCTGTGTATATGTGATAGAAATAAATCATGAATATGGATAAAAGACCTGTGTGGCTATGTGTTATCTACCTCAGGGTAAATGAGAAAAAATTCTACTAGGAAACAGGAAATCAGGTTTCTAATGTCAGCTCAGCCATTATTTAACTGCAAGATCTTGGGCAAACGCACCCAGTGCATTTCCCAGGGTTTCCTGAGAAATCAGTAAGGCAAGGTGAATATTTGGGTTTATAATTTGTAGTTGGTTTTACAAATGTAAAGCATTATTATTAGTTATTTACTCAACCTCAGTGCATCTAGGTGTACCTCCTGATTTCTGATCCACAGTATAAAATTTAACACCAAAAGATGACTTCATAAACAATCTTGTAACCCACTTTCACTTTCCAGAGAAGATAACTAAGGCACACAAGGTTAAATGCTTTCTCACATACTTTCTCTGTTGTCCTGAAAGTGTTCATTTATAAGATAGTGAACCTAAGTGTATACAAGGGTAAAGCTCAGAATAATATAAATGTTCAATAACCCAAAGGCTATCACATTAACCTTTTTAAGTCTATACCCTATGAGAGGGTTACCTCTTGAAACCTCCTGGGTCAACCTTCACAAAAGAAAGCAAAAACTATTTCTTTCTCCATTTATTTTCTTTCTTTGTCAAGAATGACTACGAACACAAAGGCCTCATTTGTAGCACCCTCACTCTCTTATACCCACCATCATTTTCTTCAAAGAGTGTTCATTTTATATCTTTTTGCTTTTTTCCTATGAGACTGAAACTCCTCTTCTGGATGCCCTCTGTTACTGGTGCTGCCACTAAGGTGATTTCTCTTTCAAAGGACTCAATACTCAGTACTATCTCCAGACTGTAATCACATTGGGAAACTTTATGAAGGATGTGGCTAATATCCATATAGAGATCTATATTCTTCATTTTAAATTCTAATAAAAACTATCTGTAGTCTTGAGGGTTACCCCTCAAACCTGGAAATTTTACAAACTATGAGGGGCTTTTAAATATGTTATAATACTACTTTATTTTCTATCTCCATTAAAATACATTTTTTAAAAAAAATGAGAAGCAACCTAGAGAGACGGGAAGAAATGCAAATGTTTTTAACTTACAAGATAAGGTTTAAGGAATATTGTCTATGGCTCATGGTGAAAATGGCTGTTGAAAACTGGTTACAAAGAGTTCATACAGAAGTGACTTGTAAGAGAATTAAGATGATAATCATACTGGATAGGAAAAATTAGGGGATTGTTTAAATAAGCAAAATTATTATCTATTACAACATGAAGTTAATAGATAATATCTAAAATTTATAAGTCTATTAACATCATTATAAGAATTAAAATGAGATAGATGGAGCTAATCAACAAAATAATTAAAACAGAAACCTTTAAATTGGTAAGTGGGACTTGGAAGCTAAAGCAGGAGTTTGTCCAGTACTTCAAAGTTTTTAGCTATATGCATGTATTATTTGAATATATATACATGTGCTCAAAAACTCACTTTTTCTCCTTCTAGGTGATATACAACATAAAACCAGTGTTATGAACTATACCCTCAGTAGATACTGGTTGGTTACTTCATTGGTTGTTTAGTTGTCTAGCTTGAGGGTTGAGTGAATGAATAATTGACTACAAATTGGAATTAATCATCATCACATCTTCTTTATCATCTTGAATCTGTAAGTCCTGCACACATACCTACTAAGGCAATGACTCAAGAACCCAGCAGAAGTACAGACACTTGACACTGAACGTGCTAAAATCAGTCCATACAGTGGACTGTTCACATGAAGATGATCAAATATTAATGGTTGAATTTTCATAAAATAAGCTGGAAGGACAATGTTTCAGGAACAATATTTCCATGCAATTTTGAATCCTGATTTTACTACAATTATTTCAAATGTTGAGTGCTGAGTTTTACTACAATCTAGTAAGTATTTGAATATTCTCATATTCAGAAATAAGGAGCAAAACAAATAATCGCTTCTATTTCAGAAAAGTCAATTCATATGAAATGAATAAAACCATGTGGAAATCAATCTGAAGCAAAAAGAAAATCTTTAACAGACTCTTTAAATAAAGAATAAGGGTTTTCTTTTTTTGGTTACCATAGCAGTAGTGATTTTTAAATACTATTCATACAGATTCAGCATTATAGTAATCAGTGTTTTCTATTGTGTTTCAAGGTATTAAAAGTAACAGACAATGTTACAAGCTTAGATTGACATTTAAATTTAAATATTAAGAACTGTTATGAATCAAACATTAATTTGTAGGTTTCGTGAATAATACCTAGTGTAAGATATTATAGGGGCAGCCATTTCATCATTGACATCAAATAACATTAAGTATGCTGCACTTAACTTTCAAGCCTGCAGTGACTGAACATTCAGAGCAGTGAGGGAGGGGGGCAGAGGTTATACAATTCAACGTGTCACTAATAGAACTTGCAGCATTTATACCAACTACAGGACAGATTGGATGAGCTGTAGCAGTGGCAAAGACTTTCCACAATCTTTTCTCAAAGCTCAATTAAAACTTATTGGCAAGGGTACAGGAAATAAGGAACTAATAGGACAAATTTTATCTCCCAGTCATTGGGGAGGATAAAAGTGCCCCTGGTGGAACACACAAAAAACTGATGAAATACTAGAGGGAAGAAGGTGATAAAAGAGGACATGAAATCACATTTTTATAGTTGACGGAAAAGTAAAAAGTGGCCAGAATTGATATCACACAATTGTCCTGCTCTCAGGGAGTAATACATCTGACCAACAACAAAGGAATTTTTTATTCTGTCAAATGCTTTTTCTGCATCTATTGATATGATCATCTAATTTTTATCCTTCATTTTATTTATGTGGTATATAACAAAGATTGATTTACAGATATTGTACCAACCTTGAGGAATTTTTTATTTGGAATAAAAGTAATCCTGAGGGGGAACCTCATTTTCTGTGTTTCTTTTTTGCACCTGGAAGGACTTCCAGTACGGTAATATTTCAGCATACTGACTCTCCAAGACTGAGTTACTTGAATACCAGGTAATATCCACAGAGCCACATTTCTGGAGTGGATGAAGTTAATCTTCATTTAAAAGTTGTGACTTACAGTAACTTATTCTTTTTTCCACCTTGAAAAGCATAGAGCTATATCATTCTAAGTAAGTGTGAGTATTCTGTAAACTTTCTATTATATGACTGGTCCCAAGATGTAGGCTCCTGGGGTGAAGAAAACTAGAGAAAGAGGAGACAGACAGTGTTAGCATGTCTTTCAGTCATAGTTCTATAGCTTTATTCTCTGCTTGCCATTATCAATAATAACAAAATCACCATCTCATCATATCAGAAGGGACACTTGTCTTCTTTTTTAATTTTTTAAATATTTTTATTGATTATGCTATTACAGTTTTCCCAATTTTCCCCCTCTATCTCCCCTCTGTCCTGTGCCCCCAACTCTCCAGCATTCCCCACCTTAGTCCACATCCATGGGTTGTACATATAAGTTCTTTGAGTCCTCTGTTTCCCATACCATCTTTATTTCTCCCCATCTACCTTATGCCTACTAACAGTACTTTTCCCTGTACCTCCCCCCCCATTCCTCCCTTCCCCCACTCCACTGAAATATCTCTGTGTGATGTCCATTTCTCTGATTCTGTTCCTGTTCTGGTTGTTGGCTTAGTTTTTGTTTTCATTGTTTTTCTTTTCTTTTAGGTTCATTTGTTGATAGTTGTGAGTCTGTTGTCATTTTATTTCTTTTTCTTAGATAATCTTTTTCTTAGATCTTCTTTTTCTTAGATAAGTCCCTTTAACATTTCATATAATAAGGGTTTCGTGATGATGAACTCCTTTAACTTGAGTTTATCTGGGAAACACTTTATCTGCCCTTCCATTCTAAATGAAAGCTTTGCTGAATAGACTAATCTTGGATGTAAATCCTTGCCTTTCATGACTTCAAATACTTCTTTTCAGTCCCTTCTTGCCTGCAAGGTTTCTTTTGAGAAATCAGCTGATAGTCTAATGGGCACCCTTTTGTAGGTAACTCTCTCCTTTCCCCTTGCTTCTTTTAGGATTTTTTCTTTTTCTTTAATCTTGGGTAACTTAATGATGATGTGCCTTGGTGTGTTCCTCTTTGGGTCCAACTTCCTTGGGACTCTCTGGGCTTCCTGGACTTCCTGGACTTCCTGGAAGTCTATTTCCTTTGTCAGATTGGGGAAGTTTTCCTTCATTATTTGCTCAAATAAATTTTCAGTTTCTTGGCCTTCCTCTTCTCCTTCTGGCACCCTTATAATTCAGATATTGGAATGTTTCAGGTTGTCCCAGAGGTTTGTAAGAGTCTCTGCACTTTTTTTAATTCTTGTTTCTTCATTTTGATCTTTATGGATGTTTATTTTTTCCTTTTGTTCCAAATTGTTGCTTTGAGTTCTGGTTTCCTTCCTGTCACTGTTGGTTCCCTGAACATTCTGCTTTATTTCATTTTGGTTATCCTTCATTTGTTTTTTTTCATTTTTTGACCAAGCTCAATCAGTTCTGTGAGCATTTTGATTACCAGTGCTTTAAATTCTCCATCAGATATGTTGGCAATCTCCTCATCACTTAGCTCCCTTTCTGAGGCTATGCTCTGTTCTTTCATTTGGGCCATATTTTTTTGTCTTGATGCAGCTGATAGGTTGTGAGGGGGCAGGACAACCCTCTTTGCTGCACTGCAGCACTGCCTGTGAGGGAGGGGCCAGAGAGGGACTGATGTGGCCAGCCTGCTCATCTCTAGCACACTTTTCAACAGACTCTTAGACTCTAGTGTGACACTGGGAGCTTCTCCTATTGTGGCACCCCCAGCCATAGTCCACAGCCACCTCTAAGTCCCCTTAAGTCAGCCCCTCCTATGCAGCCTACAGAGCTCAACTGCTAGCCCTGTCCCCAAGGTTGCAACGGTGTTTCTGAATTGACCTGCATGGTCCACAGCCTTACGGGTCTGGTTGTTCTGGTTGTTTTTTTTCTTTAATTCCCTTGTTGTTGGAGTTCCATGCAGTTTGATTTTCTGGTGTTTTTGGTTGTTTATTGATTTCAAATTGGTTGTTATCTTCCTTTTAGTTGTGCGAGGAAGCGAAAGGTTTCTACCTATACCTCCATCTTGGCTGGAACTTGACACTTGTCTTCTATTTCTTAATTATATTAGAAATCAGAAGGGCAATAAGGAGGTATTATATATTGATACCCATAAGCCCCCAAAAGGAACATCTTACTTTGCTATGAAAATAGATGCATCAATGAGACTCTCTGTGAGGAAACAATACGCTCCTAAAATTTTAAACTTAGGTTAATAAGCTAACCATAGAATTGTGTGTATGTGTCCCTTTAGTACAGCACACTAGGAAACCTATATATTTGTATACATAAATTTGGATGGAACATTAATACCTAGTTCAGAATAAATAACCCATTCCCACTGAGTTTACAAGGTTCATATCTGTGCATGTGTGCTGCACGCACTAAACCATTCTGGGCACATAATGCAGTGAGTGTGAGTATAAGTATGGTCATTTTACCCAAATCACTTATGGACAAACCAAATCAATTGCTGAAGAGCCTGAAATGAACATATATTGACACTGCTATCTACTCCCTTACCTAATACCCCACTGAACTTGGAATGTAAAGAAAACTTTCTTCTTAAATATTAAAGACAAAACTACTACATTTTGTGAATTATTTAAACTATAAAGATTTTACTGTAAAAAAATAGCCTACAAGCATCCCACAGCAAAAGGGAGCAGATGAGAATAGCCCAGAACTACACTGAATGACTAGAACAGTGTTTGCTTGGTCAAAGAGAGGTAGTTTCACATCCACAGAGTTCTTCAGGTCATTATACCCAAGACTTCAGGTCAGTCTTATACCCAAATAAGGATTGTTTCTTATAAGAAATCCTTAAGTACCTTCTAAGAATCCATTCTCATATATAATACATTAGACCAAGTATTCTGGGTGATTTGAAGAGTTGAAGACATAGTCCTTATGTTATGCAGGCCCTTGAAATCTAAACTATGAAAGAACCTGCAAAAATAACCCAAGGTCCTTGTTTTACAGGTAAGAAACTCAAGTAACAAGACTCCAGAGAATTTAAATGACAAGCCCCATATTATACAACCAGAAGGAGCAGCCTTGAACTAGATGCCTTCATATAATTTTTTCCCTCATACTGTTGCTTCTGCAGAGGAAGTATAGCAAGAAAGATGTCAGGATTCTGAGCACCTTGTAGTATGCTCCTTCCCACGTTTCTGCAAAGACTACAAATAAAACAAAATGCTGTGACTGAATTTCTAGTGGATCCTAGTAGAGACTGAATTCTTGTATCCAGATTTGAAATGAGTAAAAGAGAGATGAGACACATAAATAGAAGACTCAGAGGCAAAGAAAACTACAGAAAGTCCCTGACTTACGATGATTCACATTATAATTTTACGATAATTTTATGATAACTTTACGATGGTGAAAAAGTAATACACTTTCAATGAAAATTGTACTTCAAATTTTGAATTTTGATCTTTTCAAGGGCTAGTGATGTATGGTATGATATTTTTCTTGTGATGCTGGGCAGTGGTAGAGAACACAGCTTCCAGTCATCCATGAGATCATGAGGGTAAACAACCTATACTCTACAGCAGCGATCTTCAACCAGTGTGCTGTGGCCCACAGTGTGCTGCAGGAATTTTTAAAGCACGCAAAACCTGACTATTTGGCCAGGGGGAACTGACATCTTTTCCCTTATATTGTCAAATTAAAAAAAAATGATAATGGCTAACATGACAGTAGCCATCCAGTGTGAATAAATCAAAATTATACCTATTTTTGGCAAAGCAGAATATATACCACAGAATTTGAGTAATTACTTTATGTGTGCCATGGAATGAAAAGGGTTGAAAATTACTGTTCTACAGTGTACTGAGATGCCAGTGCTATTTGGATATTGTGTTTTGTGTTCTGACAGCCTATCATGTCTACAAAATGCCCATCTGTGTCTCCTGCCTCTGATGAGAAGAAGTCAATTACAGATGCTCCTTGACTTATGATGGGGTTATAACTCAATAACATGTGTTCTCAGCACATTTAACACAGGCTAGGTAAGCTGTGATGTGCAAAATTTAGGTGTACTAACTATATTGTTTAGTTATATGTGGGGACCCACAAAAACCAGAATTATCTTCTGGAGGGTATGCCCCTTGTAGCACAGACTTCCCTATTAGGTGAGTGTTCTAGAAACCCATATGTATCAGTGTACCAGCTGGTGTTGTTGTGAGAGGCTGCATTCAGCTTCAGTGAATTTTTTTGAATACTCTTTCAATGTTTGCCCACTTCATGGTGGGCGATTTATGAGCACACCTGCCCACACCATGCTGAGTGTTCAGCAGTTTTTGACCAAAAATGGCATGACTCCTGTCCCCTGCCCTGCCTATTCACCAGATCTCACCCCAAGTGACTTTTTTTATTGTTTCCCTGGATAAAAAGTCCTCAAAGGGAAAAGTTTTATAAATGTGGAAGAGGTGAAAAAGGAACATATATGCACAACCCATGGACATGAACTAAGGGAGGGATTGTTGGAGGGAAGAGGGACAAAGGGAAAAACTGGGACAATTACAATAACATAATCAATAAAATCTACTTAAATTATTTTTTCAAAACAAAAAAATTGGCAGAAGCACTAAAAGGCATCAAAATTGACAAGTTTGAAATCTGTTTTGAGCAGTGGATAAAAATGTCTCAATAGGTGTATTACATCAAATGGAGAGTACTTTGAAGGCAACTGAAGATTAAACATGTAAGAATAAATACATAATTTTTTATAAATAAGTTCCATTTTGGGGGGCTCCCTCCTTTAGTATTTTCCACTTATGATAGGTCTACTGGGAAGTAACCTCATCATAAATTGATGAGCATCTCTATTAAGACTAATGTAAACAACAGCTAACTAATAGCTTCTAATTATAATCACTAAAATCTTGGGAAGACCATGAACTTCCCCATGATTCAATATTATTGGTATAGTCAAAGAAATCCACCCCAGGTAAAAAGGCTATTGAAACCTCTAGTTGACACCCCTGATATGATATAATATTCTGTCTGCTAATGAAAATACAGCTTAGTAATTTTAAAAACTAAATGCTATTTGATGCATGAAGTCTTTACATTATTTCTTGAAGGCCAAAAAAGAAACTATTTTCTTGTATAGGTGATGATATACAATAAGACACTCCCTAATGATTTACCTAAATTTAAGTGCTAAGTTTGGCTCATACATATAGGCATGTTTTATTTCAATACCTTTGCCTTATTCTTTTTAGCCTTATGCTAGGAAATGTCTTTCTGAATATATTGAGAATAAAAACTACAAGATTATTATAAGACACATTAGCTAAATTGATAAACCCAACTCATTTCTCTGTAGACTAGCTTTTGTTATATATAATACGAATAAAAAGGCTGAAAATTACTGTTTTTAGAAAAGTGTTTAACTTTTGAGCTCACAGAAGTGCAAGAAGCATAGTATCTCAGATTTCTTCATCTTTTCTAATTTTATCTTTATTTTTATTCTTCATTGAAACCCCCCACTACTACCCTTTCTGTTCTCCCAGAATCCAACTCTGTAGTCATGATAGATTTACAGCTTTTTGGCTCTATCTCCTTTATCTTCTTTATGTGTGGCACATCTGGCAGTCAAATAATCTTCCAAAAGGCATTCTGTGACACAATTCCTCAATGTATGTTCCATTTCTCTTTATCATCCATCTAGGTATCTATCTATAAATCCATCTAGCTATCCATTATGCTTTTGTTGCAGACACAGATACATAAAATATGATGCAACAATTGACTTACTATTTCTTGGAAGCTAAAGAAACCTTCTGTCTGATTCTTCTTTTCTGGTTCCAACAGAAATCCCTACAGATCCTTGGACAGAAGGGAGAGACTCTCCTTCTGTTCCCCTCTCTAATTTTCTGCCCATAATCATGTCCAGTTTTAGCAATAAGCCATGAGTTTAAAACCAGCAGCTTTATATCTGCTGGCTACAACATGTCTGAATATGTTTGGGAGATATGTGTGTTCAGAAGTGGAAAAAAAAACTGGGAGCTAGGAAGCTCTTCCCTGATTTCTGGAGTTTGCTAGAGAGAGAGGGGAGGAGGAAGGCAGAAAGGCAACACGAAATCTGGGCAGTGTTGTTCAATATAAAATGCATGTAAGTGCTCTCTTCCAGTCTGTAAAGCTGCAGCCATTAATCTGCGGCTTTGGAAAAAAATAGCTCCAAATAATAATTTCCTTATCTATCAATTAAAGTATGTTATATAGGTTATAAGAACTAATTTCAAGGTACAGTTTCACCTTATTTTCTATTCTTCATGCTGGAGTTAGAAATGAATTTCAAGTTAGGCTTAATTAAACATTTACACTTTTTGAATCCACAGGAGGCTGTCTAGTGATACTGGTTTATTTCCTGATTTATTTAGAGTTTCCCATCCGGTACCACACTCTTGGTACAAGGAGCAGAAATAGACACAACCTATTTTTGTAGCGTTTTCAGAATTGAGCAGTGCCTACTCTTATTTATGGTGTATATCTGTCAGTCACTTGGGGACTTTGAAAAAAGCTAATATATTGGAAGTGGGTAGAGAATAGAACCAAAACTTAAAAACATGATGAAAAGAAAAAAACCCAGCAGGAGTAACAGTGTAATGCAGGTTTATGCAAATGACTCAGAGCACAGAGTCTTGCCAAGCAATAGAATGTAGATTGCCTTTTATTTGGACTATTCAAGTATTCTGCCCTTTCAAGATCCCTAGGGAATGGCCACCCATAAGGCCTTGAACTGGTGGAGTAGAAGCGGAAGCACAATGATTGAATTTTTCCAAAACAGCAGCTGTGGGTGGGAAAGGATTACTAGTGACAAGCTAAAAGGTCACTGATGTATACTTTGTGACATGTCGAGCCTACGGGAGACAGCATGTCACATTGTAGAAACAGTATTGATAGAAACCAAATTCTTAGCAAATATTATGCAAACACTGTAAAAGGACTGTGCAAAACCACACAGGACCATGGTCATTTCTTTAATATCCATTTGATTGAGAAAGTGCAGTGACAAGAAATTCCTAGAAATTCATAATTATTAAAAATAAAATGTACTCACCATAAATGTCCTTACATTAGAAATGATGGCAAGAAAAATATGAGCAGGGTTTATTCCATATGTATAGATGTTTTGGGGTGTGCTTGTGGTTTCAGGACTCTGCAGTATTTCCCTGGCTCTCCAGGTATCTGGAACCACTGGATCATTGTACCAGCTCAGAATTTGACCTAGCCTTAGGGGTAGCAATTCAGAGGTCCCCGACTGTGGCTAGTTGTGCATGAGGCATGCAGAGTTATGAAGCAGCCCACAGCTCAGAAAAGAAATAAATAGTCTGTGGAAAGTCCAGTCCTTTTCTGGGAAGACCTAAAGAGACAGGGCCCTTAGCATGTCTCAGAAAACCAAAAGCCAGAGGGGAAACCCACAGGTTGCTGCAGCTATAGCCACAAGTCAAGTAAGCACTGAGCCTATGGCTCAGGGAAGTGACCCACTTCTTGCCAACTCAGACAAAAAGGCTTTGTTTAGGCCTAGGGAAAGAGTCCCTAACAAGGCAATCTGTTAACCACATCGCCTCAGTCCCTCTCAGTAATTCTTCATTCTCTCCTTTCTCACCTCCTACCCTAAAGCCAGCCATTAATGCAGCAGGGACTGAGGAAAATGAAGCTGTTGGTCTCAGTAAATACTACTGAGTTTCACAAGAAAATGCAGCCCCGTTATTTAGACTCCTGTGTCAGGCACATTTTGATCACATCCACTTTGCAGAGAGGTAAAGGAAGAAAGCAGGTTGGCTGTGCAGCAGCTGCCAGTCATCTATCCCCTAGCTCAGGCAAAGCCATCAAGGAGAGCAAAAGAAAGAGTTCGGCCACAATTCCCAAGGGTTTGAACCTAGAGCTCATAGGAGGTGAGAAACCACACAATCCCATGGGGGATGCTCTGGCAAAGGGATCAGGGGTCTTGGGATTTATTCTCTGCTCTCCCATTGTCTTGATTTGCATCATGCATAGAGTCACTTGAACTTGTAGAAATGGTCTGTCATGTCTGTAATTGAGACAATGCTCTATATCTCATCACATAACATTACATGTGCTTTTCATTAAGATAAAAGACCAATCTAAAATCCTGTACATATTTTGGAGAAATGATTTAACACTTTCAGGTCATCTGTATCTGTCTTAACAAAAACAAACAAAAAAAAAGTAATATTTTAATACCTAGTTACTAACCTAAAGTCTCAGAATATTATTTCACTCAAAAATGACAAAAGTTAATATACTAAGTATACTTTTGGAATATTTGAGAACTTAAAACAATATTTTGATATTTGAAAATTAAAAGGAAAAAAGAAAACTTGATATTGCCCATCACCAGGATCATTTCAGGTTAAACATGTCTATTGAAATGAAAATGCAGGAATAAAGGTATATTATAAAAAGCCACACCGATATACTTGAGACTTAAAAGTCATGCTGAAGGATAGCCATGCTGAAGGATAGACCCTGAAATTACTTGTACATTACAGCTGAAATTGACTCCTTGACAACCAAACTGACCATTAATGACAAATGACAATGAACTCAGGAGAAAAATTAACTCAGCCTTCTATATCTGAGGCCAAAAAACAAACAAACAAGCAAAAATAAATACAATAAAACCAATGAGGGAGACTTCAACAAACATTTACAACCCAATGATGTAGGCATGGGAGCATAACAGAAGACTGTCAATAACAGTTTTTAATGTTCTCTCATCCTAGAGAAAAGTAAATTGCTGATCTCCAAGACTCTACTCCTCCTCAAAATGGTTTCTTTAGAAGGCTGTCCCTGCTGAAGGGGTTGGGAGGTACTTCCAATAATGGCCTGCGATTTATGCATTTCATGGGATGAGTCATTAGAGATATGACTGGCCTCATTCCTCATACATAGATTCACAGTAAAAAAAAAGTATTCTTGTTAAACCATAAAATTAAGGCATTTATAAGCTAAATTTAAAAAAATGGAATAAAAGTATAAAATTACAATTTTAGAAATCATAAAGATAGATAGCAAGCAAGAAAGAATTTTCCTTGACATAAAGCCATCAGAGCCAGTAATTTTATCTTAATTGGTGGTTCTTCCCTCCTCCCCAGTGAAGAGCCCTCATAAAGAAAAACAGTTGCCGGCAGCTGTGGGGACAGGGTAAAAATTCACCCTCATTCCACTACTCAGAGCAGGTCTGATGGGCAAGAATCGGTAGATTCTTCAGCTCAGGTCTATTTTGTGTAACAGACTGTTCAGCAGCTCCATATACCATGGCAATCTGTCAAGAAGGAAGAATGTGTTCTGAAAGGAAGGCACTGATAATTGTGACTCAATAATGCAATAGGCAGGGCCCACTTGCTATGGTAATCACCAGTGGCATTCTAAATAATGTGTTCTGTTTGTTTATTGTGGCACATTTTCAGAAAATGTCCCTTTCCAATTAAGTATGTCTGGGGTAGCCGTAAGAAAAATTGTATGTAAGTAACTTGTGTCCTTATAATTCACTATCCCTCTGCAAGTATGTTCATTTTACCTGCTCTTCCTTCCATTAGTTCCCAGCCTTTATCTTTCTAAACCCCTAAAATAACTTTTTCCAACAGTTATTTATAACAGCAATCACCTCTATAAAATCCTCCTCGCTCACCCAATTTATGTAAAAACCACCTCCATTCTGCTAACTTTCTAAACCATGAAGGACGGAATATCAATGCTTAACGCAGTTCCCAATACATAGGAGGTATTCTATAGCACTTTGTGGACTGTTAAATAAATAACTCACTAAAAATATAAATATTATTTGACTTGTTAGTCTGAAGGGCTCTCATGTTTTGGCACGTGTCTGCTTTGATAAAGAATAATGACCATTTAAACTCACAGGCCTGGTTTGTTTTTTAAAGCAATTCTAAGCCTTCTGTGCATGAACACAGTAGGAGGTCTTGAAATAACTAGTTTTGCAATAAAAAAATATTTTGCTACATAAGTGTTTGGATGGACAGCTGATATCACTGTGTGGACAAAGCTGACATATCTGAAGTAGCTGCCCCCAGTGTTTCCATTAGGAAGGATATACAAGATAGGAAGGGCTAGTCTACAAGTTAGGCATTCGTGTATCTGTCAGTCTCCTAAACAAATATATACTTTTTCTCAATCAGAGAATTGAGAATGCTGAACTATTTTGACATTTGGCTGCTGTGTGTGGCCCTAAATTCTAAATTACAAATGTCCTGAGTTTGTTTTGTTTTTATTTTTGCCATAGACATTGAGAAATGAAACAACAGGAGAGGTGTTCTTGATCTCACAGAAATGCCTGGCTTCTTCCTGAAAGAGGGAAAATAGTAGCTGAAATTTCAAGTTGTCTCTGAATTGAATTAAGCAAACCACAGAAGTCATGTCTCCTGTAGAGGATAGTTAGAAAATCAATAGTTGAGAAAATCGTCATATGTCATTAAAGTTTGGATAATAAGTGAAAGATATGCACTATTTTGCTTACTTCAAATAAAAAAAAACACTTAAGAACCAGACTTTAAAAGAATTGGCTAACTTGGCACCAAGGAATTGAATGTCTGTCTATGAATACACAAATTTTGGCATGTAGGCAAAACACAAGTGATCCCTAATGGATAGTTTTCATTTTGCTTTAAATTTGTAATTCAATGTACAATTATGTCTGAGATAGAAACAAAGCAAGAAAAAATTATTTTACTCTCATTGAATTTCGGGAGCAAAGATTTATTCCACACTTGTAAAAATTATGTCAACAAATATCCAACAACATCTCAGTGATTCACAGTATCTTCATGATCTGAAAATGGCCCAGACTAAGTGCTTGTGAAGTGTACTGAGAGGTTAATCAAAAATGTTACAGTCACTGACCCTGAGAGCGAATAATCTGTATGTGCAGACTGGCATGAGTGTACCCAGAGCACAATAGATTTAACAACTGGATGCACAGAGCAATCTTTTACATGGTGTGTGGTATTTGGGTTGTTATCTCTTATATCATTGTGAAAAGCAAGTGTGAACTGATAGAAGTGTTAAAACAGCCAAAGGAATTTAAGGGATGGCATTACTTGAAGGTGGGTAAAAGGATATTAAATGACAGGGCTTGGGTAGTACCTGTGGAGGAGTAAGATAAGGAGCCAAAGCAGGGATAAAACTGCCCATGAATAATTATGAACAGGTCATAAATGACTTTTACCTTACTAAATGGGGCATGGTTAATAATGTCTATGTTCTCTCATTGGCTATGCTAGGTCAGCTTGGTCTGACTTATCCAGTAGGATGTTCTATGAAGTTCAACAAAGACATTGAACTAAAGCTAGGCACCATATCCTGAGGACTTGTAGACCAATAGGAGATGATCTTTGTCTCAAAGAGTCGAGAGTTAATTGGCAAGAAGCAGACGTGTAAGCAATTCAATCCAATGCAATTATAATCATAGAAAAAACAGATAAGATACAGAAGTATACAGAGGAAGGGGTAAATAACGATATGGGATGGAGGGTTGAAAGGAAAGTTCAAAATCAGGGAGACTTTTTTTAACAGGTGAAAGCCAGTTGGACATTCAGACCTTAAGAAAACAATGTTACAGACAAAAGAGACTACAGGGACACAATGAAATCCATGAAGAAACAAGTTAGCCACATTTTTGAAGTTCAAGGTATAAGAGATGGGTGTGGAAGTGAGGGTGGGGTGCTATGGGAGAGGAAGATGGGCATGGAAGCCATGGGTCTGTATGTGACATGGCCTTAATCATCCAAAACAAAGACAAAGCAAAGGCTTTTAAGCAGGTGAATGAGGAGGTTAGATGTAGATTTTAGAAAGAGTTTTCTAACAGTAGTTAGAGGAAATGAATTTTGGTGTATGGAGAACATTACAGACCTTAATAAAATCGTCCTGGTGATTGCTGATAGAGACCTAATCTAATGCAACTGCGTCAATGAAACCTAAATGAGATATGTATATGATGCTGAAGTAGAATGAACAGAAATTTATGTTAGGATGTTATTGGTAAGAAAGTCAGATGATAGAAAAAAACAAAATATCCTTTTTTTTCTTTCTTCCAAATGATTTCCTCCTGGAGAAATGTCAGAAAGTCTCAAGCTGAGTTATAGAGTCCAGGATGAGTACTAGGGAGAAAATTTAGAGTACTCTACTTAAGATGCTATTATGACAAAAATGGTACCAGATATCTAGAGCTAATTTGATGTAATAAATTTGTCTTTTAAAGAAAGATCAAGGACAGAGCAGCCTCCTTTTTTTAAACACATGCCTGGTTCCCGTGTCCCCAGTGTCCTCCTCGATTTCTGTGGTAGGGCCAAAGAATTACAGATGGTGACACAGCCTTGTACATAATTAAATTACATTTCCCTCATAATGTATCTCAATTATAGCTCATAGGATGTATTGTTAACAGCAAACAAATTTCACTTCAGAAGTAGATCTTTCACAAAAATGGGCCAATAAAAGAAAACTGAATTACTAGGTTAAGAAAAGTAGTATGAGAAGAGGACAGTCCTAAAGTTTCCATGGCTCTAAACTGTAGGACCGCACTATTGTCTGGTCTGCCCTACGCAAACTCATTAAATCATCAATAAAAAAAGTCCTAGAAAACTCGAAAGCCTGAATGAAGATGCCTTTAAATCAAAGAGACTCTGACTCAAACACAATCTACTACCTCTAGTCTCATTTTCCATTTCCCTCCAATCCTTCATCACTTTCAGGTTGAAATAATGATGGGACAGATCACAGGAAACAAAAAGGAGGAGGAAGAGGAGAAGAAGACAAAGACAACAACAGTGTGGTGACTGCGGGGGGCAGGGGTATAAGGGGACTAAAGAGTAATAGTAAAAATATGATAAAAATTTTTTTAAATAAAGAAGAGGAGCAGGACAAGAAAGAGAAAATTTAACATTGATGTGAAAGTACAAACATCAAAACCCAATGAAACAAATGCCTCTTAATTTCATAAAAAATTATTTTCATCACAGTTCTGTATATATTTGAATAGTGCCTTCATAAGACCCATTTTGTAATAGGATACTAAAAAATGAAATTACCTCACCTAGTAAATGCAACAGAAGAAAGCAGCTTTCCAGGAGAAACTGGAGTGTAGCTTGGTGTATAATCACAAATAAAAAACTTCTCTCATCTCCCAGCTTGAGGGAATCTAAATTTCTTCTGAACAATACTATTCTTTTGTCTCTCATACAGAACTTATTTCTTTGGTGTTTTAAAAGCATACATTCATTTTTCTTTTGTTAATATTTTGAGTTTGTATTCTGTGCCCAGCATATGAGTAAGCTTCCATATTAGGTTATTAGCTCCTTTAGAGTGAAATTTTCTTTCTTTTTTTCTTCCTTCCTTTCTTCCTCCCTTTCCCCTCCCTTCTTTCCTTCCTTCCCTCCCTCCCTCCCTCCCTCCCTCCCTCCCTGCCTCCCTCCTTCCTTCCTTCCTTCCTTCCTTCCTTCCTTCCTTCCTTCCTTCCTTCCTTTCTTCCTTCCTTCCTTCCTTCCATTGTATTGAAAGACATTCATATATCAGGAATTATACTAGACCCTGAAGACAGAATGGTATGTGAATGCAAGTACGATCCTTGCCCTCAAGACTTTGAAGTCTGGTGTGGCTGAAGGCGTGAGGGAGGTGAAGTGAAGGCTTTATCCTTAGACAACAGGTGGCACACCATACCCTTTCTCCCACCTCCACGGTAACAGGAGGTAGGGGGTTGAAGGGATGAATTAAGGCATAGTCAGATTAGAGTGTTTAATGTCAGGAAGAAGAGAATGTCCCCACATGCAACAATCTTTAAGAGGAATGTCATTTTTTGAGTGAGTTCGGGAGGGCAAGGTTAGAATCCTTTATTCATGTGTATGTTCTTGGCAACATGCAGCACAGTTTTTAGCAAATAATTAGTGCTCCTGAAATGTAGATTGTATAGGTAGTTTTTTAATGGGAATGAAGGATTGGACAAAAGATTCTGTTGTACTTGTACTTAGAAGGCCTGGCTGGTAAAAAGTTAATAAGGGCTGAGGAAGTGTCTTTCAAAGTCAAGATCACTAGGTCCACAACCTGGGAGTCATCTTTGGGCTTAGTGGAAGAAATGTCTAAATGACTTTTCTTTCCAGACCCCACGGAGACAGGGAAAGGAAATGAGTTGGAGCAGAGAACTATAAAACCAGTTATGTGATAACAGGATTGTTGTTTTTTGCATGTTTCTTGTTCTATTCTCTGAAAGTAGGCGCATTTTGAGTAAAAATAGGATTTGTGTCCCAGAAATAAAAAGATATAACTATAAAAATACATGTTTTATCAGCAGGCACGTCTCTAAATAGAATGCTTTACCAAGTTTCCCAAGAGGCGGCTGAGGCCCTTTAAATTATAGGGTATATGAGCTTCCCCGCAGGGCAGCCTTTGAACTACAGCTCATTGTCAATCTAAAGCAAAAGTGGGAAATGAACCTTTTTGGAAATGAAGAGTATATGTTCTTAGTGCAGCATTTCTAGGTTTCTCCATAAAGATGTATGCCATCACTAAACAAGAATAGAGATGTATAATCGGTATGAGTCAAGTGAAACAATTTAAATTGCATTCATTTGGAGGGGGAAAATTCTCACATCTTAAAGGTTAAAAAATAATTCTCACATCTCACATTTCTCTTTGCCAAGTTTGAGTTAGGGCAAAGCAAACAAAAACTGCCAACATTGCCTGACCAGTGTGGCTCAGTTGGTTGGGCATCATTCCACAAAGTGAAAGGTTCGATTCCCAGTCAGGTCATGTGCCTGAGTTTCAGATTTGTCCATGGTAGTGGTACTTACAAGAAGCAACCAATCATGGCTCTCTCTCACATTACTGTTTCTCTCCTTCTCTTTCTCCTTCCCTTCTCTGATCTCTTTAACTTCTTAATTAATTAATTAAAAAATAAAAAAGAACTGCCAGCATTCACTTAAGTGGACAGAATGACACAGTAAGTAACAGAAAAGAGCAGCTAATCCAAAGATTACCTCTATTTGTATTTGTAATAGTATTTTAAGCTGATTTAATTTAATTATATTTTCCTTAGGTTAATATTAAGATTAATTAGCAATCCTTTAGAATGTAGCAGAGGCCTGAAAATAACCAGGTCTTCAGAAGGAACCAACTTGGTTTGTTCAATGTCCCATGGATAACTCCTGAAGAAAATAATCCAAAATAGGGTGCATTTAGCATGTGGTGTAGCCTTCAAGGACTGATTTTACTCTTGGTGATAGTACCAATAAAACCTCATGGGAATTTTCCCATTAAATTGGGCCTGTAGAGAAAATCCTGATTCACAAAACTCGTCAGGCACTGTTATTCAAACTAGTAAAAAACTGGAGACAACTTAATGTCCAAAAATAAGGGGACTAGTTAAACAAATTATAATGCATCAGCAAGATGGTTTCTCTTACTATTAAAATGGCATTTATAGAGCATTTTAATGACTTGAGAAACTGCTTATGATATACCATAAAAGGGAAGAAAAAAGGTTATAAAATTAACTATACAGTGTTATCACCACTATGTGGTTAAGAGCACAGTTGTAAGAATCTGGCTGCATACCTTTGAGTCCTGATTGTATCAGTTGTTAGATATTTGACCTAGAGTAAATTACTTCACCTTTCTGAGTTTCAGTTGCTTTATTTGTAAAAGGCAGATAATAACACTACCTATCTCAAAGTGTTGCTATAGGATGAAGACATGTTAAATGTATTTATAAAATGCCTGGAACTTATTAAGTACAATAAAGAATACTACTTTTTGAGCAAAAAAAAAGAGAGAGAGATAGAGAAATTCATGGACATGGAGAACAGCATGGTGATTGTGGGGGCGGGGGAGTGGGTGGAGGTGGAAGATGGTACGGGGGGATAACTGGTAATGGAAAAGGTACAAAAAAACAATAAAAATAGATTATCTGGGATCCTAATAATTAATGGAAAGCAAGTAGTTTGGGGGAACAATTTACTTTATAATTAATAAGTATTGGATTCATAAAAATACTATTTTTATTTGTTTTAAATCAACATAATTTTACTCATGCTGTTTATTCTACCTAGCTCCCATTTTCCCTTTGACTCTCTCTCACACAGAGTGTGAAGCTTTTTCTCATGACAGAATTAACGACCCCTTCCTTTTCTCTGTCAGAACACTTTATAATAAACTCTGTAAGAGCATCTGTACCATAGGATGATAATCAATGTGTATCTTTCCCCATAATGTGGGCTCTTCCAGATTAGTAACAGGTCTTGCTCTTCTCTGTATCCTCACAGCTTAGCAAGTGCCTTACATATGAGAAGTGCTAAGTCCATGTTGGATGAATTAATGAATCAATGATTCAATGAATCAATGCTAATTTTCATTAAGTGAAGTAAGAAGAAAGAAAAGTAGTGGTCTCTTTCCCTGTGACTTCCAAAGGCTCAGGTGTACATTTTTCACCTGGAGGAAGAATGAGGAATACTTTCAGTCCGTATTTCATAACTCCAAATCCTCAACATGTCTATTCTCCTTCTATAGTTGCCTTTCCTAATATAATACTTGCCCTCAGAAAAGAACAGAGTGGTAAAACAAAATAAAAAATGGATTTAAGAATCAAAAGCTCACACTCAAACATATGACTTTGAACAAATAAGTAAACCACTTCAAACATGTAAAATACAGATGATAATATATATCCTGTCTCCATCTACTTCAAAAGGTTATTTTAAGTATCAAATAGAGAATTCATGTGACAGCATTTTGGAAAGACAGCATACAAATATAAGATATCATCATTAGTTACTTAGCTGGTAAAGCTTACCTCATTCAGAAATTCACATTTAGTATCAGACTTTTTACAAATGTGAAATAGCCTATAATTCTTTGACAAGATAAAGGACAACCTTTCAGTATTTCCCCTTGCCTCATTTTATGGAGAATTTGTTGAAAAAAATAGAGAAGATTAAATTTGTTAAATAGAGTTCCTGCAAAGGAATTGAGAATTCCTTTCTGAACTGCCCAATAGAACTTTCTGTGATGGTGATGTTTGATAATCTGCACTATTTCAATAGCCACTACCCATATGTGCCTTTTTATTTTTTTTTAATTTTTTATTTTAGTTTATTCATTACAGTTTCTATCCTTTATTTCCATTCCAGCCCACCCACCCATTCCTCCCCTCCTCCCTCCCCTTTCCAACCATATGTGCCTTTTTAGTACTTGAAATGTGGTTTCTATGAGTAAGGAACTTAATTTTAATTAACTTTAAATAGCTATTTTGACTAGTGGCTACTTACTATATTAAGCAGTGCAGTGTTAACCAGTCACTGTATTTAGCATGATGATTTGCTCATTAGTCCAATGAACACTTTAAAAATATGAGAGTTAATTATTATATAATGTGAAAGAAAATTTCCAAACACTGTCAATGTGACCAATCTCTTTTTTCCACTGGCTGAATATTATGATCCAAGATTGCTTTAGGGGGCACAGAATCAAAAGAAAAAGAAGGACTGGATGATTCAAATGTTTACTGGCATTTGGTTATAATAACTTGGAGAACAGGAAAAACTGGCCTTATTGCTAGAGTACTTAGTCCACCAGCCAAGACTTTCGTTGGATATTGATTTGACGGGCATGGCTGCTCTGGCTATAGTAAATACCCTTCTGTGGCTGACCTCCTTTCTCCAAACTCGCACTTGTTATACATTGGCAGAGATAAAAGCTTTCCCCATCTTTTTGGATGTGCTTCCCCCTAACTCTCAATCCAACACACAGATCTTCCCTTTTATAAGCCAGAGAAATTCTGGGAAGGCACAGAAGGAAAAAAATATTTATTTTAAACCTCTGATAAGAGAAAAACTCAACCTGTCTGGGAACAGCGGTTCCTTCTTTTCCTTCAGAAATACTATCAAGAGCACCTTAAGGTCAGACTATGAATCATGTAAAATATCATTATCTTTTCAGGGCATTTTTTCACCAATATTATAATCAAAGACAAGAGAGGTCACAAAATTCCTGCAATAGCGGTCCTCCGATGGCAGGTGGGAATGAAACTTTTAGCTACTGAAATGGCTCTTACAGAACTCAGTCAGGTTCTGGGAGGGGCTCATTCTCAGCCAAGATGAGGTCTTTGGCTTCCCAATGTGGTGTGTGGGTGTTTCTGATATTCATTAAAATGGCAAGCTGGCAGAATGAGGCATAGGCAACCTTTACCCACTCATCAGCTGTCCAGTCAGAAATGTTCTGGACTATTTCAATCCTCTAGGCTTTCTGTATATATAGCTTTTCAGGCATAAGCCTCAAATCTGCCCAGCAAGATTCCTGCTTGTTCCAGAACTGGCCTTTGAAGTAGTGATTCTATATTTACTGAATTATATAGAAGTTTGGCAATTGAAAGAAAAATGTCTCAAGATAGTCGAGTACTGACGAATGATGGCCCGAGATCTTACTTTCATGGATTTTCACAACTTTGGGTTTACTTAGTCCAATTCCCTTATATGGGAAATTTGGTCCCAGAGAGATAAAGTAACTTGACCAAGAACATACAAATAGTGTCTAAGCAAAAATGTTGAAAGTTATAACTTGAAACAATGACTTATTTTGCCTTTTCATGTATGATATGATAACTAGATTACTAGAATAAGTAAACTGAATGGTTAGAAGATCAAATCATTCTAGTGAAGTACTCAGAATAAGGGTGCAGTAACATATAAGATCTATTCAAGCCATCAAGGGTTAAGGATAATCATTTATAGAATTAGTAGGTGCTAATCTAAAGCTACTGACAACTATTTTCTAGAAATTTGATGTGACATCTAAGACTTAGATAACCCTGAAAATTATAGTCAGCTAAACAACCTCGAACATCCTTCCCCAATCTTCACTCCCTCAGATAGGATCTATTTCACCCCTTCTTAAATATATTACCTTGGCTATTAAGGATTAATAGTTGTTTTCAAGATTGGCTGAGCTGTGGAATCAACGACAATTTTCAATTTTTTTAATCCTTTAAAATGATAGATTCCTTGATTATAACCCAAAGTTTCTTGGTTGCAGTCTGGGTTCTACATTTTCAATAAATTCTCCCAAGTGATTCAGATGCATCATCTGAGAATCACTGTTCAGAATATTCAATGCCAGTTACACTGACAGTTATTGATCTGTCTTTTCATCCACTAAATTTTAAAGTAGAGAACAAGTCTTAATTATATCCCTTTTTTGGGGGTGGGGGTCTGGCCTCAACCCTATTCCTTGCATAATGATCTATACAATGGTTTAGAACCAGAGACATCTCAGTTTGAACTCCATCTCTGCCACTACTAACTAATGAACTTGAGCAAATTACAAAACTTCTGTGAGGCCTAGTAGCCTGTATCAATCAAAGGTTTGTTGTAAAATACAAATAAGGCCAAGTGGGTAACTCATAATAATATGGGTTTTTGATAAATGGTATCTAGTAGTTGTACTAGTAAAGACAGTGGTATTACTAGTAACAAGAATAGTAGTAGCAGTAAGTAGTACCTGCACGAAGAACACCTTTAACTAAAAAAGAAACCATCCTTTTCAGTAATCTGGAAGAAATAAGGCCCTGTTCAACAACTAATGCTTTGTGAGGATTAAATGATGCCAAGTCATCAAATTTTCATCTCAGATTGAGTAGCAAGCCATACAGAAGGAGAAGGAACAGATGTAACCTATCGATCAATAATGGTTTTGATTCAGTTCCATTTTGAATTCCCATCAATAAGCAAGTAAAAGGTGATCTAGACTCATGCAGGTACAACCCTTTTGCTTCATCACACTAAATCTTTCTGTACATTCCCATTTCTCTCTCCTCACCAACCTCTCTCCAAAAAAAGAAAAAAAAAGCCAGATATTGAAGGACGTTTTTACATGGGGGTTGGGTACAGATGGCAGTAAAGGGAGTAGTTCAAGTAAAAAGCCCTCCTTAGAAATGATGGGTCAGCAACCCTCATGGTCTCTGGAATTTCATTTGACTTCTCTAGAGCAGCGATTTTCAACCTTTTTCATCTCATGGCACACATAAACTAATTACTAAAATTCTGCAGCACACCAAAAAATATATATACTTTTTGCCGATCTGACAAAAAATAGGTATAATTTTGATCCATTCACATACTACTCCATGACTTTCTAACCTGTCCTCCAATTAATCACCACAGCTTTATAACACTTGGCAGTGCTCTGAAGTCACATGAAACAAAATGTGCCCTTCTGCTGATGAAAGTTTGCTGTGTGTGGAGATATTTTAACCTGCATGTGTCACTCACATTAAAGACACAGTGACTTGAGGTTGCTGTGCCCCGCATCACCACATGGGGCTCTGCACCAGTATCATGGCCTTTGCCATTGTTGGTCATTGCCATACCAGCTGTAATAACTTCACTCAGTTTTGCCCTCTTAATACACGTCTCACACTGACCATGTTTTCCTATGTTAAAGTTAAGGCAACTACCTTCTGGTCTATGGGTGTTGGTCACAGATTGAGAAAGAATGTCATATGCCTTAGAAAGGTCAAGGTTGGTTCACAGGGCTCTTAGGGTAAAGAAGGGCGAGCAAGAAAGGAAAAGTAGCATTTATAATAACTTGGAATGAACCAGACACTGTGCTAAGCATGTTCACACATGTCACATAACTTAATTCTCACAACAACCCAGTAAAAGAATGAGGCTAAAAGAAGTTAACTACCCAAGATCACTCAGCGACTTTGAAGCAGACCTGGATCAGGTTTCCTATTTCCCTATCCAATGATTTTTCTACCAAAATGTGCATAATACATTGTTCCACTTATTCATACATTCAATCAAGGATGTTCATTTTTGTATGATGTGATATTTAAGAACTCAGGCTCTGGAATTAGACTGAGTTCAAATCCTAACACCAACATCTACTAATTGTATAACATGAGTAATTTTGTTACCCTCTATGTCAGTGATTTTCAACCTTTTATATCTCACAGCACACATAAACTAATTATTAAATTCTGTGGCATATACATGTATACACACACATAGAGATATAGATATAGATATAGATATA
>CM052539.1:105441846-105472580 GCA_028533065.1 Trachops cirrhosus | reverse complement strand
TTCTTGATGAGTCTGCTTAAAGGCTTGTGGATTTTGTTTATTTTTTCAAAGAACCAGCTGCTGGATTCATTGATCCTTAGAATTGTGCTTTTAGTCTCTTTGTCATTTAATTCTGCTCTGATCTTGGTTATTTCCTTCCTTCTGCTTGCTCTGGGCTCTCTTTGTTGTTGTTCCTCAAGTTCTTGTAGATGTAGATTTAAGTTGCTTGTTTGAAATGTTTCTATCTTTTTTAGGTAGGCCTGTATCGCTATAAACTTCCCTCTCAGGACTGCCTTTGCTGTGTCCCATAAGTTTTGGGTTGTTGTGAATTCATTTTCATTTGTTTCCATAAACTTTTTGATTTCTTCCCTAATTTCATTCTTGACCCATTCATTGTTTAATAGTATGCTATTTAATCTCTATGATTGTTGTCATTTTTTTAAATTGAAAATCTAAGAGAAAGGAGGTTAGTATCCCTGACTAAATAGTCAGATAATACATTTTTTAAAATTCTTTTTTTAGTGGAATCATTTTTATCAATGCGAACAAAAGTTCCTTCATGAATAGAACACGTGCCTATGCAACCTATAATGAGAAAGATCAAGTCTTAGGGCCATGTCACTGTGGTCTAAGTCTAAAAGAATGACTTCTATGCTGTCAAGAGACCTGGATTAAAGTACTCTTGCTTACTGTGATCCTGATGTCGCCCCTGGGCACTAACATTCTATGATTCTATAGCCATCGTATGTCAAGTCATGCCTGAAAGGAATCACAGCTAAAGAGTTAAGGCTGCACTTGTTCTTTGTCCACGTCTCTAATCATAAATGATGAGCAGATGTCAGGAAGCTGTCCTCACATGCCCACAGCCCTGAGATCATGAGAATGATACTATTCATTGTAGGACACCTGCTTTTCTTTTCTGGGCCTCTGGGCACTAGGCAGTGAAACCATGCAAAACTGGGAAATCTCCTGCCTGCATGATTAATGGCTCTAACCAGTTCTTTATTCCCTCATTTTCTTTGTTTGTAATTTAACCTTTCTTGTATTTTTTTCCCATTACCATTTAGTCCCCCAGCAATCACCACACTGTTGTCTATATCCATGCATCCTTTTTCTTTAATCCCTCCATCCCGTCACCTACCCTCCCCACCAGGTGTCATCCTGTTCTCCATCTGTGAGTCTGTCCCCGTTTTTTTTGTTATTTCAGTTAGTTCATTAGATTCCACATATGCGTGAAATCATATGGTATTTGTCTTTCTCTGACTGGCTTATTTCGTTTAGCATAGTGTTCTCCAGGTCCATCCATGCTGTTGCAAAAGGTAAAACTTTCTTCTTTTTTAAGGCTGAGTCATATTCCAGTGTGTAAGTGTCCCATATGGGTGAACCTCTTGTGGCACCCTGTATATACAACAGTTCCCTATTTGTAAAATGGCATTAATAATAGTATCCACCTCAGAGAATCAGTATGAAAGTAAATAAATCAGCCATGTAAAGCCCTAGCACAATGCCTGAAACAGAATCATTTCAAGAAACCCCTGATAGAATTCATAGGCTGGTGAAGAAGTTAGATGCACAAACAGATAATTATACTATAGTATTTAGCATTTAGTACAAATACTAAAATAAAGTTAAAAAGAGAAAGCTGTGGGGCCCCAGAGAACTCTTGCCTAGCACCTTCCACCCTGTAAATGTGAAATCAGTCTACTTTAATAAAAGGGAAACAAAACTCCTAGTGGTGTCTATAGAAACTGGGTGTGCCAGCAAATAGTTATGTGTTTAACTTGTAAGGACAGATAAGGTAGTTACAAGGGCCATTTTTTTTTTTTTTTTTTTTTTTTTTTTGCTCAGAGCTCTCTGCCTGCTTGTGGAAGCTCACTGGGGTTGCTGCATTGAGAATTTAGCTTGACCATTATCAGTACTGTTGTTAACATTTATGAAAAGCTAAACTGATCTTATTCAAACATGCTACATATAAGGCTTATGAATGAATCATTTTCCATTGATAAAAAAGCCTCATAATTCCCAGAAAACAGAAAGCAATATCAATTTCTAGATTTTTTGGTGTAACATACCAGACAATGATGGTATTTAAGCAATATAAATCAGATAAAAATATCACTAACCCATAAATAGAATGACCCTTAATTTCAGTATTTCACTCCAATTTTCCAGTTTTTACCCCGATGCTGTGCTACATCTTCCAAACTGAATGATTTGAAATCTTCCTAAACATGTCTCCAGGCTTTCTGGCCTCCAGACTTTGCTCATTCCTGCCCTTCTGGTTGGATTTATCTTACCCATATCCTAATCTCTTTCTCTCAAATTCTATTTACCAAGCCTCCAAGACTCACTCAGAGGGCTACTCCTTTCTAAAGCCTCTTCAAAGAATCAAATATTTCCATAGATGTAACAGGGACCCAGTTTCATCTTCATTGTCTTTGTCCAAAGCCTCATGGTCTTGTACTAGTTCTGGATATACTACTTCTAAGTAGCCTTTTAAACTGCATGTGGCATATATTTTTAGTAAGTAGAGGAGAGAAATCTATGTACTATGTTAGGGGTGCAGAGATAGTCAAATATTAAAAAAAAGACACCTGTGTCAATTTAGTATCCATTATATGATAAGCACCATAGACAGTTCTCCATTGGGTACAGAAGAAACAAAATACAGTGACTCTACCTTTATAGAATGTATGCTTAAAGAAATGAGACCTACATACAGAAAACAATTATTTATGATGTAAGTATAAAATAATAATACCTAATATTTTCCTGTATGTTTACTATGTTTCAAGAACTATGCTAAGGGAAGTGATCTATCCATCTGTCTATCTCTGTATCATCTACCTACCTACCTACATATCTCCTTATTTGATCATCTCCATAACTCTAGGAGATAGGTACTATTATTATCTCCATTATACCAAGGGTAACATAGAAGCATGGAGTCATGTCTCAGTTGGTAAACGATAAAATGCTGACTCCAGGATTCATGTCCTTGATGTACCGTGTTTGGTGTATGATAAATTACTAAATTTTGGAATTCTGACCTCATGTGCAGAAACTGAAAATGGCATTCAGAGTGGGGTAAAGTAGGTAGTAGGTGTATTCAAATTGTAATCCAAGTTGTTTAGAGAGAGAATGACTAAACAGAAAGTACTGCCTGGATGGAGAAGATCAAGTGTACTATTTAAGATAGAGGGAGACAGTTCAACAAAGTTACAGAGACTAGATCAAAAATGGTTTGTGTGGTAAGACCCAGTGACATGTAAGGACCAACAGGTGGAAAAAAGAACACTTGACAGAGGACCCTGAGCATAACTTAAAATGTAATAATTAATATATTCAAGTAATATAGAGCCACCAGAGGTCTTAGAGAAGCAAAAGGATGGTGGATTAAAACTACTGGTCATTTGGAATTACTTGTGAGTAGGGTTTTATACGGTATTACATAATTTATATTCTCTATAAGAGTCTGCCTTTATTAAGATTTTTAAGTTGTTTTAGGATTCATTTATTAATCAATGTATCCTCCATACCCAGAAAAATCCTTGACAAATGATCATAAATGGTTGTTGAAAGAATAAGTGTATAAAAGATCATTGAGAGAAAATTAGACAGGGCAGTGTGGAAAGACAAGGAAAATAAGTATGCTTCTGAAACATGGTAGTAAGTATAACAGTTAACATCAAAATGAAGTAAAGGAGGATGAAAGTTGAGAAGAGCTTATTCAATTTGGTTAGAGGGGTGTTTGGGTGATTTTCAAGAGTACTGTTCTAATGATAGAAAGAACCCAATCTAGTCTTCATGAGGTTAAAGGAGAACATAAAGGCAGCCAATAAGATCCAGCATTTTTTTTTTAACTAGCAGAAGGAAAAGGTTTGTAAGTGGGCAACTGGATTAAGAATCCACTTATTTTAAGAAGACCAAAGTCTCTTTCTTTAACCTGTTAATGCGAGTGTCTTCTATGAGCTTGATAACAAAATATTCACTCTTCCTCTGATGGCAGCAAAGTTCCATCAAATCCTTTGAGTCCCTCAGACAACCTACAAGACACTAATCAAATGGTGGGGTTTTTGTAATAGAGTGAATGAACCAGATATTGAGAAATTAAATTCTTCTTCTAAAGATTTCATAGCCCTTCACAGGCAGATATAGAATGTAATCTCCATTTAGTCTTCACACCAGGAGAAAGAAGGGATTGGGTGCACCCACCTTGGAAACTCTTCCAGTCTTCCACTTGCTAAGCCTAGGTAGACTCTGTCTTCTCACTGAGATTCTTTATACTCTGTAAGCCTCCCGCCATTCCCAAGCCAGCTGCCAGCCTGACCTTTATTAATGATCCCTAGTTGTCTAATTAGCTCTCAGAGAATTTTCTATTATCCCATGGTTACAATTTTAACTAAGTAAGAATTACAAGTAAAGTTAAATAACAAAAACAAATAAACACAATGCAGTTAGCATTCAATGTTCACATCTAATTAATACCAATGCCCATAGGAAGGCAAAATTCATGAAAACAAAACTCAATGCAATATATATTACATTTAGATACTCTAACAAAAACTTCTTTAAATATTTTCTCTGTGAGTGGAACATTTTGGGATGATAAAACTAATTAAATACTGTAAAAGTAGTGATTCATTTGACAGAAAGAATTAAACCCATGAATAATTTCTATTAGAACTGTGAACTCCCAACCTTATTCTATCAGGATGATACTCTTCACAAGAGGTAGAAGGAGTGAAGAATGACAAAAGCAAAAGAAAGAGGGTAAGTTTGAGGCTCAACATTTCAGTCCTACGCTAGATATAGGCAAATGTTTTTAATGACAAAAAAACAGTATTATATGGAATTTATGGTTGGGGGTTTTTGGGGAATAATGCCCATGGTAATTTTTAAACTGAAGTGGAGAATCATAGATCATTTTTCTTTAAGCAGTAGTATTCATTTAATGCCACAGGAATACACTTGTTTTACAGAAAAGTCAGAAACAAATCAGATGAAATTTACTATGCTTCCTTTCCTCTATAAAAAAGTGAACAAATAAAAGAATGAGATTTCCCTGTTATTTGGGTATACGTATTCCCAGTTGCAAGTAGTATTTTGTTAGCTATCTTGGAGTGATTAGTTTCATTATACTAGGCATCACCCCAGATTCCCCAATCAGTAGAGTTATTGTATAGAGATGGATATGTAATTTCTCTTTCTAGTAGATACCTTAAATCAGCACCATCACCATTCATATTATATAAGAAAATCCAAGCATACCAGCCAGCATACCACTCGAAATGGCTAGCATCCACCCAGCCAATTCTTGAAACACAAACATTAATGAACAAAGATTTTTTTAAAAAAATCAAATAATTTTCTTATTTAAATAAATATATATTTAAAAAAGAATATTAGCTGGAGATCGTGTACTTGAGAGAGAAATGGCATGTGTGTTAAATTTCTCATTTCCCTCTGGATCGGCACCCCTCTAAAGGTCAACTCACTAGCCTCAGGTTTGATTCCCTTTCTTGCTGCTACTGTTCAGAGGTAAATTCTCGCTTTTCATTAAAAATCAAAAGCACAGGAGCTTGTAATCCTCTAGACTCAAAGTTTTTTTTAATAAAAATGGAAAGTTTAGCTCAAAGCAATAGCAGCTAAAATTAGAGTGAAATCAGCAGCTGCTCCCCTGGAAAGATGGAAAACCAAACAACGTTTTTTCTTTGGCTACAGTTTATGTTGTTTTGTTGTTGTTTTTGTAGTTGTTGCTCTCCTTTCAATTTGGAAGACTTCCCAAACATTTGCATTTATCTGCAAAGCAATATGTTATATTTGTAACCCCCACTTCTACTCCTCTAACATGATGTCAGACACCAGCCTTTCAGATAAATGTACAAGAAAATTGCCATTGTGTTTCCAATGCTGCAGCCCTTGGAAACAACTGCAATAATTCATAGCAAGAGGAAGACATTACTCTGTACCTTTAGTTAAACTTTCCTCTATTTCTCCTTTTGTACAGTTAGGACAGTGCACATGACAGTTGACACAAGCCAAAAGTACTACGTTAATCGAGGATGTTGAGGCATCTAGCTAGTTGCGTTGCTCAGAAATCATGCCCAGAATGGGCCAGGAATCAAATATTAAGACAAAGCTTAAATGTCATTTATCCTCACTCTCACTTGCCTTTCTCTACCATTTTCTACTTCATTTGTCTACTGTTCTCTTGACACTGAATGTTAACTAAAATTACAGTGTTTATCACTTTGTAATATATACATATATCAAAATAGCGTGTTACATCTTAGTACATCTTAGTACAGTCTTAGTACACCTAAGACTGATACAATGTAGTATGTCAATTACATCTCAATTTGAAACAGATGGTTTTCTCTTCCTCTCCCATTTACGACCTCCCACCCAGCCCTCATTACAATGACAGTACTAGCACACAAGTGGCATATCATGTGCAAGCAGCGAACGGAATCCCACACTTGGATAAACTTACTCTCAATATTTTTTTCCTCCATCTGTCCTCAGTGTTTTCTCCTCCTGCCTTCAGGATCATTATGAGGGCATCTGGGTTGTGCATTTTTCTTCTAAACTGTTTCACGCCAGACTTCCTGTCCCTTCCTTTTCCCAATTATTTCTTTGTGAGGATATCTTTCCAAAGGAGACATTGAAAAAGAAATCCTTCTACTTCCAGGAGCAGGTTTAATCACTGTGACTACATAAAGAATAGCCATGGTCATTATTAACAATTCATCTCTACTAAGTACTTAACTATGTACCAAGGACCATGTGGGGGACTTTTGGGTCTCTTTCTACTCACACAACTCTATGAGGAAGGTTCTATTATTGGTGTTTTACTGCCAAGAAGGTTGAGTTGAAGAATTACTAGCTACAATGGCATAGCTAGTAAGAGATGTGACCTGAGTTCAAATTTACCTTGGTTTCCACTCTTTTACAATTTCAGAAGTTTCAGATCTCTGTCTGTCTCTGTCTCTCTCCCTTACATATATATTCTTATTTCCTGAACAGAAAAATGTAAATGGCTTCTAAACATTTCCTTCTTCAAAACCAACTAATTGGGATGACACTGGAGCTGATGGTAACAGAAGCTTTGAAATCTGATTTTGTTCCTGGTTATTTTCAACAAGACTCCCTGCTTTGAAGCCAAGTCATTTTTACAGCTGTTTTCCAACATTCATTCATTCTATGTAGAGTTTAGTGATGTGCAATTAATATGTAAAATAATGACACTAGAAAATAATTTGAGGAAGACACATGGTGAATGTAATGTCATTTCAAGAGAAGACATACTATTTATGGAATGATATAAGAAATCTGTAGTTACAATATGCATTGAAGCAAAACTATGGTGTAAGGGTTATCAACCAATGTGTTTTATAACATAAACTGATGGACAGAAAGGGTTGAGAGAGTATTTCCCTTGGGAAGTATGATTTAAGATAATTAGACACATTTGAGGGATTTCACACTGTTCTCAGTAGCATCCTACACTAGCCATTTTGAGAACTGGTAAACTGTTGACTTCTTATGATTTTAACTCATAGATTCTCTGCATGATTAAACTTCGATTCCCTTTGGTAGCTAAGTCGTTTTGTAGTCATAGTCCAATTCATAGTCCAGAGCAAATCTCCTGAGTACCCTTTATCATTTTAGATTTGTTAAACCTTAGGCCAGCTTACAGAACTGTTTCCCAGTTACCAGATGCCCATTCAGTTCAGTGATGGCGGTAGAATCAAACTGAGAATAGTATGGGGAGGAGGAGACAAGAGGACAAAACTTGGTGCTTAGCTTCTCAGCAGAGGTGAAGGGTGGAACACTTCCCTTCAGAGAGGGCTGTGCTCATTGTAGGCACCATGGTGGAAATTTCTAATTGAAACATTATAAACCAACTGTGAAGAGAAAGTAATATTTTTCCACCACTCCATTCTGCAGATTATCTGATCTGGATATTTCTGTACCTAGATGAATTCTCTTCCTCTTTGGTAACTTTCCTTATTTCTAACATCAGTGAGGAATAAAGTTCTTTGTCTCAGATTTATAGGTCCAAGGAAAAGCAGAATCTTTTCCCACATACAGTTCAATTCCACCATCTTTTTAGGTTGACACTAACTCTTCCTACAGGTATGTAGATTCACCTGCAGACCAGTCATGACCCTCAGACATTCTTAGGACATACTGTTGTGCTTTCTGAACATGGAGATCACTTAGCTGCCTCAGTTCTTTATGTTGGCTAGATTTTATTGAGCAACTACCAAGCACATAATACTGCATTAAAATTAAAGACAATTATTTGAACTCCTATGGGACTGACTAGGAGTCTAGACATGCTTCTAGTTGTGCTTAAGAAATATCTCAACTCCAGAAGACGAACATATGATCTTCACAAACATAAGGAAGAGCTGCCAATTTTCACTTCCAAGAAAGAAAAAAAGAGGAAGTAAGACAGTGAGAGAGAGAGATTCTCTCCAACTTAAAAAAATATAAAGACTTTACCATGTTGGAAAATTATTTTTTAATTTCAGATTCACATATTCAGAAATGTTACCTAGTCTTTATACTCGTTATAGGTATGTATATTGGTGATATAGCCTGGCTTCTTCTAATCATGGTCCTCAACTTAAATGACACCTCAAAAAAGCCTTCCCATAGTACCCTACAATTCAGTCTATTCTCCCTATTTTTAGCAATGAATCTCCCTAATGCTATCTTACTCTCTTCTTTTACAGTAATTTTGTTATTTCAAATCATCTGCCTTTCTCTACTGGTCTATAAGCTCTATAACTGCAAGGATGGAGTCTATGTAGTGACAGTGGTGCCTACAGCACTCAGAACATTCCCTGATCCTTCAGTAGACATGCAATTATTGTTTATAGAATGAGTGAACATGTGAATGGATGAATGTATGAATGAAAAATTGAGTGAATGAACATGTATAGTAACTAAAACTCTGATACTATTACTAATATTCCAGGGCTTTCCCTATTTTTTTGTAATTGTTATACATAAGTGTAACAGTTTATTCTATTATTTGCTAAAGCTGTGACAAGGGGCTTCTTACCACCAGTCTCAGTGGTGAGTGGAAGGAGCCTTTCCTGCTTAATTCTCTCTGATGTTCAGCTAATAAAAGATGTTTCTAAGCCTTGTGTTTTACCTTTGAAATTAAGCAAACAGAGGTAGTTCACAAATTACTCATCTTAGATTTACTTGATATTCAGACCCCCCAAATTTGACAATTTTAGATTATGTAGCCAGATCTATATAGTATATGGCAAATAAAACTCTTTTTTCATTAATAACACTGGGGTCATAGTCTAGTCATTCTGAACTCTTGGGCATCTGAACCACAGCAGACCAGGCATTGTTTTCACCCTGGATCCCCTCAGTTTTCTGGAATTCATCTTTTTGCTGCAAGTCGTGTTGGATACCAATAGCCCCTGCACAGCATCTTCGCTTGAGATGAGAGAAATTGTTTCTCTTCTGTAACTTGTCTTCTCTAAGCTGGCCCATGACCTGGCCTATGAAAACCAGTGTACCTTGGTGTTACCTACAGCATTTAGGATTCTACAGTCAATTACTTTCCCTCTTATTCCTCATAGACTTTACTGATCATAATTTATTTTAGTCCTTCCAGGGTTAGATTGGGCCCCTCAGCCACTTATATCCCTTCTACTGCCTTCCTTCATAGCCTTTCTTGCCAGCAAGGTGTTGGTAAACACCTGTCATGCAGTCATATTCCAAAATGATAACTTTTTTTGGTTAATGTTTCTTGGCCATCTCCAGAAGATCTGAACCCAGATGACTCTGTTAAATTTATAATCCAGCCAATTTAAATATGTATCTTAACAGGGAATCACTACCATCTCTTCCAGTTGCCCTGTGCTCTAACCCAACTTCACTTGTCTTACCTGTGTTCCAGAGCTTATAAAGCAAATGGAAAGCAAGGAAGGTCACATGGTTCCCTTAAAAGCGAACGTCCTTGATTTCATTAAAGGCATAGAGTCCCCTCAAATCTTGAGATAAATCGAGATTTTATTTCAAACATAAGATAGAATTTCCAAAGCTGGAAAACAAAATCAAGTATACAGATAGAAGGTCTAACCATTACATTTTCACTTTCTTAACTTCAACTCTCAAATAGTATCCTTTTCCTCTGATTTCTGCTCTCTGAATTTATAACAGTTATAGTCTCTTCACATGCATATCAGATGCAGAGTGTTAAGGTTTAAGCAACACTATTTGCCTTTGAGCTAAAGGTACCAAAGAACTGAATTTAGAGCTATTTTGAGCCCTCGATGATCAAAGTATTATTTGAGGACTGCCACAGCAGAGCAGCACTTCTATTTTGATGATAAAAATTTTCTGCTTTCTCTCTACCAGTCAAAGAGAGGTTTAGGACCCCAAACCCTCAAAGAAAATAGAAGAAAGAGAGCATAAGCATATCTAAAGCCATTCATGATTTTTTTCCACAGGTTCCTTTTCCCCATTTTAAATGGATGATCAAAGGCTTGAATAATTGGGAAATGGGACATTTTACTGTACCTACATTTGGACATGCAGATATTTCTCAGTAGAATATTTATTTCCAACCTAACTATATAAGTAATGACTGACCTCAATTTAATCAATCAAATCATCTATGTAGACTTTCAATTCAATCATTAAAATGAGTATTAAAGCTTAAACTGGCCATGATTCGGTGGGGTGGTTTTATCCTAAAGCCATGGTCTTTTGTACTCTTGAGCAGTGAAAAAGAAAAGCAAGGTGACATTAATGAGGATTTGATCCCTATTCTCAACTAGAATCAATCTAAAATTAATTTAACTCTTTTTCCTGGCTCTCTTCTACATAAGGGGAGAAAGAATCACATTGCTTTAACATTTCACCGAGTTCAAACCCTTCGAATAGGTGAACACAGCTATCTCCTAATGGACCTCTGCTCTGAGTTTCTCCTAACTCTCAATGTCCTTGGGGACTCTATTCCAAAATGATGCTAGAATACAATACAGAGAGAGGGACTAGCCAGGCCAGGGCTTTATGAGCTCATGGGGCAACTTAGAGAAGAGGAAGTAGCATTGAACTTCACATTAAAAAAGCTGATTTACTCTGTATTTTGCTTCTTCCTTAGTCATGTGACTTTTAACAATTGACATCACCTGTCTTGATTCATTTCATCTTTAATAAGAAGAAATTACTTATGATTTCACAGGGCTGATGTCAAGAAAAATATGAGAAAAAACTGACAACCATTATGCAGTGAAGGAATATTGGTTGTCAGCTTTAGTATTCAAGATTTTCCATAGTGTCCTCACCACCATCCTATTACCGTCATATACCCAAGGCTTTCCATGCCCAGGTTTTTAGTGGTATTGGGGTAGGAAGGGAGGTAGGTGTCAGCAAAAATCAGAAGTTCAAGAACCAAATTTAAACTACTCTGAGGAGCCCATTCTTACGGAGGAAGAAAAAGAAAACAGTAGAAGACTGGCTGAGAAAAACTGCTGGTCTTTCAGCTTCCAGTTATGGCTTCCTTCCATCTGCCTACATCTACTATACCAGAGCATTCTGTGCTTTATCATGCAAACAAATCAGTTGGAGATCCTATTAAAACCCAGATTCTGATGTAGTAAGTCTGGCCAGAGGAGCTGCATTTCCAACAAGCTCCCACGAAGGCCAATGTGGAAGACTATAGATAACACTTAGAGAAACAACGTCCTACACAACCTTTAAAAATTTGTTGCTGACATCTCCCACCATGTCTCCTACCTCAGCTCCTGTACTTGACCTTCCAGTGGGAACAAAGCATTGTTTCCAGGAATACTCTAGCAGTTTCTTACTCTATACTTTAGCTCATCCTAAATGAGTAATATTCTTTTTACATCTCTTTTAGACTGCCCAAAGACTATCTTCTCTAGGATTTTATCTTGTAAACTTCTGATCTTAGTTGCTGCTCTGTTCTCTATTCTATAGCCTTTATGTCAAGGTTTAAGTTTATGTGGCCATTTCTTCCCACTAGAGGCTGAGGTTATTGAGGACAAGAATGCCATTTGATTTTCTATATCCCCAGCTGTTAGTGTACTTTGTGGCATACTAGAGCACCTTGTAAATATTTATTCAACTAAGTAGTGTATAAAGAGCACACTGAATTTTAGACCCATACCTGACTGATCAGGCAGTTGAGGATCAAGTAGAATGTCAGTCCCTGATAACAGCTTATTATGCACTATGACATAACACCCAGTTGGCAATGAGCATGACAGGTGTTAAAAAAATAAAAAATAATTAAAAAATGAACAGGTAGAGTAAATTAGGCTGAATTCTGTGTGACATGCTTTGAAGACACATCAATGAGTCTCCCTCTCTCTCATCCTATTTGTGCTGAGATATTACAAAGGTCTGGACACCTGAGGAATAACTGTGAAACCAAGTTCTGTCAGTAACTCAGTTCTGTTCCTTATTTCTGAGGAAGGTGAGGACTTCCTCACCTTCCTTCCACTTGTATTTTCTTTGCCAATGCTTTGTCTATGGTCTCTTTGATGCTCATTAGTTAAGTACCTAAAGGTCTAGGCCTGCTCCTCTGCTTTCATCCTCCTTCCCAAAGCTGGGCAGAGGGAAGAGTGGTAATCCATCAGGCAACGGGAGGGCTCCCCCAAAGTCACTTGGGCACTAAAGAGATATCAGGCCAAGAATATTTCCCTTCAAGATTCAACAGTAATTCTGCCAACACCAGGTGTTCATACATTTCTTGAATATTATGGAGGTGGACTTTATGATATAATGGTAAAGAGCAGGCCAGAACAAATGTACCACTTAACTTCACTTCAAATGTTAAATGGCATTTCATCTAAAACATGTTTTTCCAATCACTTCCATTCCATTTTCTGTGATTTATTTTCAGTGTGTCGGGGCAACAATTAATTTCATACATAATAAATAAGCAATAAGAATCTGGTTAAAACACTTAAAATAATACTTTGTCCATATAATTATAAAGCCTACTCTTTGCATTGAAATAAATTAAATTTTGAATGACAATGATTTAACACAGTGCCTGGCACAGAGCAGATACTGAATAGTTACTGCTTGCCATTTCTATTTTCTCATCACTCCTCCGAGAAATTTAGTCAAAAGGGCAATTAACTCACGTCATCTTCATACATTGTTTATTTATTAAATGCATCACAATTCATTCAGTATCCTTTGGGACTTGATGTTGATTAGAATGTTACACAGTCTCTACTGGCTCTTCCAGTGCTAGGAAAATTAAGCTGTTTTTTGGACAAGCAATTTTACAGGGTTAAAATATAGAAAATAATCTCTAAGTTTTCTTCAAAATCCACAGAGGCATTTTTACTATATTCTGCATTGTAGATAGACTTTCCTTTAGAATGTTTGCTGACCTAATGACTACTTAATTTTAAAGAAGAATACTTCATAAAGGTCAACCACTTAACACCATTAAATTTCAAAAGATGCTCCTAGAGCCCATGAGTCCCCTTGAGGGACAAAGGCAAAGAAAGAGTTCCTGCATGTTAATAGAGAACTTCCCCAAACCCTTGGCTCCCCCAAAACTGGCATTGGCAGGATCAAGGTTAAGGCTTCTTCTATTGACTATGCATCTGATTCATTGGGCAACTTGTTAGTGATTCTGATTTCAGGGTACCACTCCCAGAGTTGCTGATTCAGTGGGTCCTAAGGTGGGTTCCAGACATTGTCAATATTCACAAAACTCCTAAGGGATTCTGATGCAGCCTGTTCAAGAAATACACATTTGAAGAGACAGATAGTTGGACTCAGTCTGAAATCCCAAAAGAGGAAAGAAAGGAAGATAACATGTTGCTTGTTTCTTGCCCTCCACAACCTTACTACAGTCCAACAAAGAATATGACATGACTTTTACTGGTTTTTGCTAGTTTTATTTATTTTTCCAAAGACTCTCAACTCTATGGAGGATTTGGGGAACTTGATTCTGACTGATCTCCTCAGAGAACTGATCCTCATCTCTTTAGCCTCCTTCAGATAAAGTTGTGAGGCCACGGCGGAGATTTAGGACTGTCATCCAGCAAGCTTAGCAAATGGAGTTTGACTTTCCTGCTCAGTGGATAAATGTTTAATAGTAAGGTTCTCATCATAGCCTCTCTAATTGAATTACAGGACAATGTCCTTAGTAGCCTGTCCTTTACTCAAGATAACTACCAAGGGTATTTCAGCCTCAAAGCTACAGAAAGTTCCTCCTAAGCACTCTTTCATCTTCCCCGGCTGGTCCTTTATATAGTTTCTTCTCTCCCACTCCATGCATGGATATTGGACATGTGAAATTCCTGAAAATCTGAAGACTTTAAACCAGGCAATAAGACAGAAGTATTCTTTCTCTTTTATTTAAGAGAATTTAATTCCCACTGAGGGTATTGGTTGCTGATGCAGCTGAGAGATACGATGTCTAAGGGGAGAAAGAGTTAAGAGATTTTATCAGACATTTTTCACAATGTGTGAACTGCCACCCTCCTCTAGTTCTAAACTTCAGACAAATGCTGAAGGAAGCTGTTGTGGCTCTTTGAAGATATTTCCATTGGAGAGGAGCTGCTGCAGTGGCACCCCAAAGTGGCACTTCTGTGTACATATCAAGTTATAAATATGCAAATCAAATCACAGGGTGCTACTAGCCCAACCATTCACAGCAAAGTGACTATCAGCTGACAGCTTTAAACTGGTACACCCCCTGCTGTGATAGCTTCAGCCAGGATTTTATTAAAGTCTTGTCACCCATCCCTGATGAAATGGGAAGGGAGCTCCCAGGATTCCTCCTGCAAATGTAGAGGGAGTACTTTGAAAAACTTCATAGAGAAAAGGTGGGGATGAGAGACAAACAGCTTTAAAAGAAGCTGCCAAGGATTTTACCAGGTTGCAGCAGCCCTACCAAGAGTTGGCCTGGCTGTGAGTATTTGAGATCATTTCCACCTATAGAAGCAGTGTAAGTATAATCTGGTGCTTACATTAGGCTAGCTGCCTAAGAATTACCAGGAGCTTGGGAAAACCAGAGATTACCAAGCCTACCAACTTGCCAGAGATTTTGTCTCAAAATATTTGGAGTGGAGAACAGGACTTGATAGGTATATCATGCTTCCCAATGAGGATGATCTACTTCCATCGTTAAGAACCATAAAAAATAAACCAAAGCCAGAAGAAAAAGAGTTTTTCTAGAACCCACATTACGTTCATAAGAAAGAGTTCTTCAAGAACCCATATCAAAACCTGAATTATAAAGGTTTTAAACAAGTCTGATTTTGATACTTTCCCCAAGAGAAATGGGATCTACAACTCCTCCCCCTGAAATTTACAGAACAATTGACCAATAGAGTACAGAGAAGGTGACCTTAAAAGATAACAGAGTTTTCGCCTGATTTTCTTAAGACACTTGCCTTCAGAGCCTTGATCTGCCAAGTAGAAGTCTCAGGCTGCCATGTTTCCCACAAAGGCTTCACTGTAGGAAATTTGGCTGGTTGCCAGAGCTGAGAAACCAGCCATCCAGGATGCAACAGAGAGCATCAATGCCTCCACATATGACTATCATTATTGTTGAGTCACTCCAAGCTATGGAGTCACCTCAGTTTGGGGTCTTTCCAGTTGAAGTCCCAGATACTGTGAACCAGAAACAAGATGTCCTCACTTGGCCTTGCCCAACTCCTGACCCACAGAGTTTTGAGCACAATAACGTGATTGTTTTACAGGACCAAGGTGTGGGGTAGAACATTCAGCACAGCCGGAAACCATGCAAGGCATTGTGGATGATATAAGAATTACAGAATCGGATAGTCCCGGCTTTGTCATTCAATTATTCTTGTCATTCAACTAAAACTTGTGTGACTGCATAATTTACTCTTGCTCTCAGAAAATCAGATTTATAATATGCAAAATGAGTAGAAAAGTATATATCAGAATTGTTGTAAAGATTAGAAGAGGGATATATAGAAATGTGCCTGACACAGTGCTTGTAATACAGTGAGAACGCAGTAATTGTTGCTATTACCTTTGTTATTGTTGTCACTGACATTGCTGTAACTAAATATTAAAGATCCACAGATATCTCAGTGGAGATCAAAAACATTACTCCTTATGATTGAGGGAAATCAATAGAATGCATCTGAGTCATGGCAAATAAATCTCATGGTAGGAAAGAGGATTACAGAATCTGTCCTTCCTAACAAACTTCTTATATAGATGACACACTGTTCAAATATTTCTTCCAGATCAATGAACCATCATTTTTCAATGTGAGGACTTTTTTATGTATAAAACAACCATTGGACACTCATATGATAGTAGCATTCATGTTAGTAAAAATATTTTGTTACTAAAATATGGCCTGCATATACATATTAATAGTAATGTATATCTGTCACGAAGCTGACAGATAATACTTTGCAAATATAGATCCAAGGTCCATTAGAATAATGTCTTATTGCTCAGCAAACCTCAAAACCAAGGTACTGTCATGACAAGTCAATGTCCCTTTTCAATTCTCCATTGTCTAGATACTCTAAAAGTGATAGTACATATACACACCCAATAAGGAACATGCTTTGTAATTTTCTTTGGCCCTTTCAAAATAATGGAAAGGAAATATTTCTGATAATCTCTGTACATGCATTATTAGTAGTCCTACAAGAGGAGAAGATGATATGATTAGTCATGTAGCATATAGAGGAAAAGAGAACCTAAATGATCCTTTTAGGGATCCAGATAGCCTTCAAGTAACTGAGATAATGACACTGAAACACTTACTACAATGATTTTTGTTGTAACAATTCCAAATCATATATAGGTAAAATGTAGTCTCCATAAAAGTACATATTCTCAAAATCTCCATTTTTTATAACTCACATAATTCAACATGGAAAAGAACAGAGGGAATATTTTTGTTATGTATGAAAATAATGCTCAACAGTATTTTTCTTGTTTGGGTAGTCTTATCTCAGATTTTAATAAATCTTTTTAAAAGTGGCCTGGAAAAGTGGCTATTTTCATTGTGTTAATAATCCCCTGCATAAGGAATGAGTAGAAATAGATCATTAGTAGAACCTGAGGGTGATAAGATATATTGCAGACACCATGGACACTTTACGATGATATATACATGAACCCACAGATGATGGTGATAGAAGTCAAAAATTACAAAATGAGATTCATCTTAGAAAAATGAAAACCAATACATCTTGAGCAAAATAACCCAATGGACAGAAGAAACCTGGAGAGCAGTAACATTAAAGGAGATCTGAGGCTGATAATGGAGGACAAATTAGATATCAGTTTGCAATGTGATATGGCTGTCAAAGGGGCTAATGCTATTTTGAGCTCAGTTCAATGATCCATTATGTTAGGGCAGAGCAAAAATATAGAGAAATGACTCCCATCTTCCTTAACTCTGTTATGGCTAACCTACAGTGTCAGGCCTTTCAAAACTCAAAATGTGTTGAGAAATTGGACTGAGCACAGAGGATAGCACTGGGATGATTAAAGAAATGGAATGCTGTATTTCTAGGAAAAGATGAAAGAAGCAAAATATATATTGACTGGATAAGCAATGATAAACAGAGCTAGGGTAGCACTAAGTCAACATTTGGAAGGTCTAATTTTCCTCAGGGGAAAGGGCTATATAAATGTGAAATAACAGCAACAATATCAAAACACTATGAAAAAATGTAAAAGAGGCAATGGCTTATCCTTAGTATACAGTTAGTAGTTAAGATCACTTCCTGACATCAGCTATCCCAACAGTAGTCCTTTCAGTTGCCATAATGTTGTTGGAGAGCACTGGATTCTCCTTAATCTTGTGACAAAGAAACTTGAGTAGTTGAGAGTTGTTAGTGGGAATAATTAAATTTTGTTAAGTTTTAGTGCCTTTCTTAACACTGGTCTCTATTATACTGCTCTTCAGTCAAAATTTAATTGACTCACCCTTGTTTCCAAAATCCACATCAAATCTTGTTTTTGATTATCTTATCTATCTGTAGGAACTATCTTCTTCTAAGTGAAACAATACAGGAATCAATGGAGGATCTGAACCAATTTATACCAAGATGTGAGTCTGTGAGATAACAGTTTAATATATTTCTGATACATAAGAGACAGTATCTTTTTCCCCACAATGAGGTCTCTCTGTCCAGTAGATGAGAAATATGTTTTGATAGGGACCATCCCTGTGTCCTTCAAATCACATTCTTTGAGCTTCCAAGTGTCAAATGATAGTATTTGAAAGTGCCCAATGTACCATTCCAAGCTACTAAAATAGATGCAGCATAGTCTTAGAGATTGAATGGGCTCTATGTAATAGGTATTTGGGGTTTTATAGTAAAACCCTAAACATCAAGAGCATATGGCATGAAACTGTGTGGGGCGAATTTTCATGCAGCTACAATGAGCCAGGGCATGCGCTGTTGAAAGCATAAATGCAAAAGAAATATAGCTTAGCTTCCTTCCAGTGCTAACATTCCAAGACTCTATAATTCAGTGACCATGGGATCATTTTCATGATTCAAGAGTCAACACTGATGGATTCTCTCCAAAGTGAAAATGTGAGAAAGTGAAAGATGAAAAGTTGGTCCATTATGCGTTAAGTATTTACAATAACAGGGAGATACAATTTGGGAACAAAGTAAGTGATGAAGTATGCAAGGTTAGAAAACAAAAGGAGGAAATCTAAAACAAAACAAAACAAAGCAAAGCAAAACAAAACAAAACAAAAAAACAACAAGCCAAACTGCCACAACCATCCATCACTGATCCCTGGAGTAGAGGGGAAGAAAATTCAAAATTCCTGCACCTACTTGTGATCTATTTGGAAAGACAGGATATCTTACTCAGGGGAAACTTTAAAGAGTCAGGCATCTGCTGCAGAGCAAACACAGTGAAGCATGGGTCACTAAAGAGCCCCTAAGTTACAGAGAGAACCTATCTGTGACCCTGAATATAGGCAACACAGGCAGAGTTAAAACCCAGCCTAGATCTGCCAGCAACTGGCCTGAATGGATGGATGGGAATGTGAAAGCAATATAATAATCACCAGGGTCTACTTATTATTGATATTCTAATAGCAAAGAAAAGAGCTTCTTAAGTTTCAGGTTATTTTCTAATACAAATGCTCCAATAGAAACAAGATAGTCACCAGAGGCAGCCAGTTTAACCAAACATGGTCAGTAAAATGCATCATGTTGGGTATAAAATGGGTATAAAGTTGGGTACTCGTGTCCACAGACAGTCTTTATGATAGATTCAGGTCACTTGGGGTTGACTGATAGCATAACTCTCTGTGTTGATTATTAGTGGCCAAGCATAAGAACTATTTTAGCCGTACCTCATAAATTTCTCCAGCTTTCAAGAGGCACAGCCTGGGTCAACACCACAGAAACCAAATACAGAATGTGGGTCATTCTGAACTGCACAGGCAGGATGAACCAGCTTGCAGAGTCTGTTTTGGTTTCATCCACATTCAGGTAGAGATTCTTCAGCCATGTGGTTTCTTCAAATAAACCTGAGTAGTTTTGATTGTAGCATTACCGTATGGACACTCTGAGAGTGTACATTTATTATTTATGAGTAAGAGGGAAGCTACATAATGTGTGCAAATCTCTCTGCTATAATTTTAAGGTAAAAATTGTGCAAAAAGCAAGATTTAAAGATATATGAGTTTGAATTACAGACTGATAAGCTCAGGTAGTTACCAAAAGCAAGCAAACAAAAATTATTAGGCTCTTATATCACAACTGAGTAGTGCTACCACCACACCTCACTCAATGCAACAGACACACATAAAGATTTGAGTGAAAGAAAGATTGTAAAATATTAAAAGAACAACCAAATAACCCAGGATTTTCCTAATCATTTATGGCTAGTGGGACAAGAAGCCCAAAGACAAAGTAGAATAACTGATTGATAGCCAAAGTGGAGTGGGAGAATGGGGTGGACAGATCATTGCACTGCAACTCATTGCAGATTTGCAAAGAAATTTCAGAAAATCTTCAACAGAGAAAATTGCATTATGCTTCTAACCCTACATTAACTACACCATATTTACTAAAGAAATCTCTACATACAGCCTCTTCCCTTCCACCTCCTATAACTGTCTTATCTGAAATGCCCGTAAGGCCAACATATAGAAAAATCCACCCTAGAATACTGCAACTATAATTCTCGTGCCAGCTCCATAGCAACTGAATAATGACTATTTATCTTGTCACAAAATGTGTCAGGGACCTCAGAAATACATGTAATCCATACAACAACTATAAAAGGTAAATGCTATTATTCTGATGTTAAAGAAGAAGAAACTAGGAGGACACATACTTACATAGTTCGTTTAGCACTCAAGGTTCAAAGGCAGGCCTGGCTAATTCTAAGCTTTCTAGCAGAAAACAGTGAAAAAGAGATACATAGGCTTCCTTAAATTTATTTAGACCTCACTCCGATTTCTATATCATTCACTGCAAACATTTCTTAAAAGTTGCTTTAATTCCCTTTAGGCTATAAGTAAACAGGTTGCAATAACTGTGTATGTGTGCAGTGCATGCATGTACATATTTTACTTGTTCAACAAATACCTATAGAACACATAACTCTGTGCTAGGCACCCTGCCAAGTGCTATGATTTAAGTAACAGATATGGTCTCTGCTCTCAAGGAGATTAGCACCTCTGCTTGTTCTGCTTAATGAGGTAAAGTTATTTAAAACTAAATAGAAGTGTATTAAATTATGGAGAAGGTTGATTCCACTGATTTATAAAGGGAAATATGTAGTTATGTAAGAGATCAACCATATATACAAGTTCAACCTTCTCATACTGTTGTCATTGTCATCATGATTATAGTTATAAAATAATTCTATTATTGCAAAATTGGAGAAATTAGAATTCTGCAAGGATGTCAACCCACAGGTCACCTGGAGCAATGAGAGAAACGAGACACCTATCCCCAGGTTTGGAACTCCAGGTACATCATTCTTCTCTTCTCTGTAAATGAACAAAGAAATGACTACCTTATGTGAAGCCAATCATTAAAATAAGATGCCTCCTGTGACTTCTGGGAGCAGGCAAACTGGGATGAATACTTAGTTACATTCAGCACTAAAACTGTGTTCACAATATCATTAATTTCCATTTTCAATTTTTATTATCAGATAATGTTACCTTTCAGAACTTCTGCTGTGTGTTTACTTTGGACTAATCTGAGGAAGAAAAAAATGTTTTATTTATATCTAGATACCTAGCCCAGGAAGACCTGAAGTTGTTACCTAAAATTCAGCATGGTACTGTCAGCTGCTAGTCCAGCTATTAAGCCTAGAGCAGCTGATATAACTATGTGATTAAAAAAAAAAAAAGAAAGAAAGAAAACGAAACAGAGAAGTAGGAAACAGAACTGGGCAAAGTAATAACTGTTGATTGTTTCCTACTGGGTTATTCCTTTACTGTGGATGTCATACTTAGTGAATAAATAAATATAGTATGCCATACATATAATCTAAAGGAAGAATGCATTTTAAAATGAGAAGAAAGAAACCAGAAAGGATGCTACAAATTGAAAAGTCTGAGTGTAAATTATTAAAAGTAATATACATCCTAAAAGCGTTAGACTCTGGAACCTCAGTAAAAACCTATGTAAAAGAAAATTATCTTTTAATTGTATAAAACCATATCACCACAGATAAGCATTTCATGAATATCTTTGGCAATTTGTAGCCGATTCACATTATTATTTTTATTATCATTATGAATTGCAGAATTTTAGAGATGAAATGATCCATACAGATCATTGTCTAACACCTTTGTTTGAGAACCAGAGAGGATATAGGTGCTGCCACATGTGGCACAGTTATTTCAAGCAGCCTGGGAAATATTTCATTCAACAAACATTCATTAAGTACCTACTATGTGTTGGCTTGGGTTCCACATGTACCCTAGAACAGTAACCCCCTGACATATCCTCAATTTTCTTTCTCTCTCTCAGTACCTTGAAATCTGTATGCTCATGTACTCACCAGAGTAAGGATAAATTATACAATGAATCCCTCTGTCCCTAAAATCATTTCCTGGACTTGGTAAAGTAAACTTAAAAAATGACTTCTTTATGTACAGTTTTAAAAACTGTACCAAGTAATGCTATTATTTATAATGAAACATTAACAGAAAATCAACTTTCCACAATGGCAAGAAAAATCCAGTACTGCTGAAAGAATACAGGAATAGCTCAAATTTTACTTAGAGCTATGGATTGAGCACCAAAGAATGGATAATTTTATACTTACAAGAGAGAACATGGTCATAATAATAACAATCCTTCCTTTTATTCACTCTTTATGAAATGAGCTTCAATGATAAAGGTCAATCTTTCGCTACTGTGTACAGAACTTATGGTATGTCTTCTTTCCTATCTGCACCCCTGGCTTAAAAAAGGATTTCCGCAGTTGATAGGTCAGTCAAATAATTGCTTCAAAACAAATATTGTCTTTCTTTAGACTTATAGGCACATGAACATGGTCAGGCAGTAACAATGTGTATACAGAAATGACACTAACTGGGATTGAAGGTTTTGATCACTTATATCAGGACAGCCCTGCCTCTCTTTCTGCCCTTACTATCTAGCCCAGTCTCTTTTCTCGTCGCCTCTCTCTGTCTCTCTGCCTTTAAAATATTTAGACTTATTTTTATTCATGGATTGTAAGAGTTTCTATTTTAAAATTAATCCATACAGTGATCTTTAAGAACAAAAATGGCAGGTAATGAGACAGTCCTAAGAGGGCAGGTAAGGTCCAAACCTAGAGGACAGGACCATTGCAAATGGGCCATCTACACTCGAGCCCAAGAAACTCACAAGGAACACCAGGTGATCTTTTTTTCTATTTATAATTTAACAACCAGAAGTAGAAATATTGTGTTTTGAGGAAGGAGGACTATGGCAATGTGGGAAAATAAAAAGAAATGAGTGAAAGAAGGAAAGAGGAACAGAGAATGACAGATATAAAGAAGTAAATGAGATGGAAAATATTATTGTCCATCTATATTGTCCATATCACATATTTAAGATTTTTTGCAAGTAGACAATGAAGCATTTATGTGGGAGCATTTATGTGAAGTCAAAGAAAAAAATGAAAAGTCAAAGATATCTAAAGTGATCATATATCTCAGCTTGCTTAGAAAGGTCTGTGTTTTCTGATTATGTGTATATATTTATATATTTGTATGAACGCAAAGGAATGTGTAAAAGAAAATATACCAAGGTATTAAATTTAATTACTTTAGGAAGGATAGAGATGAGGAGGGTAAAAGGCTGGGGGAGGTTATTTATGTCTTCTTTATAAATTTTTATACATTTTATTAGTATTGATGTTACTTTTCTACATAAAAACAATTAAGGAAATCACAGAAAATAGGTAAAAAGGATAAGTGGATGGATGTAAAGTAGCCCCAAATCAGATTAACCAATTTCCTTATAACAGTCCATAGTAGGTACTCAATAAATACCAGTGGAACAGAAATATAAATGTCATATCACTCAAAAACTCTCCAAGATTTGGCAGATAAAGTAACCGAGGCCTATAGAGGTTAATAATGGTTAAGGACACACAAGTTTTTATTGCTGACACTATATGCCCTAAATCAATTTATCTCTAGGGGATTTACCTATAGAACATCTTCAGTACCTTTTTGTAAAGAAGATTCCTGTTGTGGCCCTGAAGACTGCCTGAGAGTCTGTTGAAAAAGTTCCCATAAAGGAAGGAGGGATTTGGGAGTCTGGGTTTGGGGAAAGAAAATGTAAGAAAGACCTTCATTGCTACCAGTGAAGGCAGTGCACCTGCTATGTCCTACCCACTATACGATTCCTTTGTTTGAATTCTGCTTCTGTGTCTTCCCTAGAACCTACCTTCTGGAGGAGCTGGTGTTAAACAGGAAAATGATCAAAAGGTAAACATCTGAAAGAAGAAACAGAATGACACCTTAGTAGCATCACTGAAAAGTTGAAAAGTGGCTTCTGCACCAGGCAGGGGAATGCACAGAGGGCTGGCCTTGGCTATGTCAAGAAAGGATCCTGAAGAATTTTCCTGAGTCAGCAGCATCTTCACGAATGTACCCCATGCATCCTTAGCTCTCACATTACATGTACTTATGTCTTTTCTCAACTAACTAGAGTCAGAGCTCCTCAGCCTGAACTAAACAGACTCTTTCTAATGATAAAAAGAATATGACACTGGAAACTACATGTGAATAAATGGCAGTGATGAACTCATTAAATAAATAAAAGCATAGCCCCAAAAGCTGTTATGTATTTATCTGGATTTCTACTGAAATGTGGAATATCGTATTGCTACCCAGTACCATCTCCTCACAATTGGCTATTGAGATGTGCAATTCTTGAAATTGTTCAAAGGTATTATTAACTAGAAGCTGTACAAAAGAATTATCTCATGTTCTCAGGGACAAACACCATTCAGCTCCTTATTTAAATATACCAATATAAGCAACAACTGAATATCATCTTCTTTCAGGTTAAAAGAGTGTAGCCTTGGCTGGTGTGGCTCAGTGGATTGAACACTGGAGTGCAAACCAAAGGGTTGCTGGTTTGATTTCCAGTCAGGGCACATGCCTGGGTTATGGGCCAGGTCCTCTGTAGGGGACAGGTGAGAGGCAACCACACATTGATGTTTCTCTCCCTGTCTTTCTCCCTCCCTTCCTTTCTCTCTAAAAATAAATAAATAAAATCCTAAAAAAAGTGTAAAAATATCAGTGATGATGTCAGAGGTCATTTTACCTAAACCCTTCAGTCATTGTAACATGATTTTTGATCATCTCTATTAATTTGGTTAAAAGGTTTATCAGGCTTGGCTATATGTACAGATAGAGAAAGCAGACATATACTCTAAAAATTGAAGCAGACAGTTCCACTTATTAAAAATACTCTCTGAAATCTCTGAGATTTGCACAATTAAGATTAATTGTCAACAGAGGGGATACTTTAGAAAACACATCACTCCATTAATGTCCACTTAACATCAAAGTGAGGTTGGTTATCAAATCTAACAAAGGACAGGACCCTAACCAGCGTGGCTCACTTGGTTGGAACATCATCTTGCAAAGCAAAAGGTCACCAGTTTGATTCCTGGTCAGGTCACATGCCTGGGTTGCAGTTGAGTCTCTGGTTGGGGTGAGTACGAAAGGCAACTGATAGGTGTTTCTCTTTCACATCATTGTTTCTTCCTTCCTTCCTTTCTTCCTTCCTTCCTTCCTTCCTTCCTACCTTCCTTCCTACTTTCCTTCCTTCCTCCCTTCCCCCTCTCTAAAATATAGATACATAAAATCTTTAAAAAAAAAGAGAGAGAGAGAACAGGGTTCTGAGATGTATATGATGACAGAGTTGGGATGGGAAAGGAGACAATAAGACAGATTCAGAGCATGGGACCTCCCAGTCAAAGCCAACTATCACGGGAGCATTTTAGTGGAAAACTAAGGGCCACACATGGAGAGCAGGGCAAAGAGAAAGTGAGGGGCATCACCAACAGAAGTCATTGGTGGGGACAAGAGTGGGAAAAGGCCAACCAGCCTTGTTTACAGTATCAGCCAGAGACAGTTCTGAAAATAGTGATGGCTCATTATATTAGTTGACTTTGAAGTTTTGATCTGCAATATGAAAACATTCTGCTAGATAAAAGATACAGTGACAAGTCCTTTACCTCTCTCTCCAGAGAATGTGGTATGTCTCAAAGTAAAACATTCAAATAACTGAAAGTTATCTCCTTAATCTCTAAAACATGCTTTCATTTTAATAATTTTTCTTGTAACGAACTATAAAGTATGTCAATTACTTATTTTCTATAATTCACACATATTCTATTTCCAGCAAGCATCAGTTGTTTTACTACACTACATGATTCAGCAAAATGACTTTCTTGGGATCTCTTAGGGTATGTACAAAAGTTATTTACCCCAATGTCAATAACTTAAAAGCCATCCTAAGTTTGTAGGTGCTTAGTCTCATCCCTTTGTCATTAGTTGCCCGTAAACAGAAATACTTCTTTTTTAGAATTTGGAATTTCATACCCAACCTGGTTAAGATCAAAATATAGTTCACCTTCTAAAACTCATTCAGCTCAGCTCTGTACCTTCAGTCTTCTGGTAGTGATTAGCTAGACCTTGACCTCTGGTTCATCTGCATACTACACTTAAGCAAAAACATAAGGATCATGAGACAGAGATGCAGCTGCAGACAAACCATGAGGAAATGAGGGTTAATAATGCCACATTCCTAGGAATGTTACTAAGTTATAAAAAAGGGTTGGACGACCTAACTGAGGAAATTCAGACAAAGATAAATTATATTCCTCTACTCTTGCTGAATTATTCAAAATGATAAATTAACAACTAGCTAGTTCTTCCCATAAGAGTTATAGTTTGAACTATATAATTATGGTACTTGATATTTAATTTAGCACTTTATTATAAACTTTCTTGGTATTGTTATTTAATTGCCTCAGGCTCACAAGTGTTACTTCCTTAACAGGACTGTAATCTTGTTGAAGGTAGGGATCAAGTCTTCCCCCCTAATTTGGGTTTCTCCATAGCTCCCCAGATAATCTGGTATAGGACACTCCATAATTCTACTGAATTGAATTGTTATATATCAATCTTTAAAATTAGAGTGAAATTAGAATAGTATAAATCTCCCACTATTATCTAGCCCAGTGACAATACAAAAATGGGAGAAGAGAAAAGTTGTTTAAGTGTAGGTATCAGGAAATTATGTAATTAAAGTCATATAGTTAATATTCCATGCCATATTTTAACATAATGGAATGCCTTAAGTATGTAAATTTCCCTGAAATTTCACAGATATGAGTACATACAAACACTGGATTACACATTATTAGAGCCACTTCAGGAAATAATCATTTGCGTCTAACAGCTGAAAAAAAAAGCTCATTAAAATCACTGTAGAAGAGTTTCTAAGATACCTCAACTGCATATCCATTCAATAATTTATTTACTGAAGTTAACAGCTATGGTATCACTCAGAGTTTGGCTGAAAAGACTTTGCTAGAATCATCCCACTGTTTTTCTTTTAACCTTTGAAGTTGGAGCCACTTACCACCAATATTTAAATTTAACCCTGATTAAGGTACATTTTAGGGCATCTAAGTTAATAAAATAATCTTGCTCTCCCTTCACACCCAAATCCTAAATTTAAGTGCCTATCCTATCTTTTCCAGACATAAATCCCTGATTCTTCCTAAAACTATCCCTGGATCAAAACCCAAAGGAGGCATTCCCAAGATCAGATACTTCCATACAAACTGCAGGTCTTTGTGATGCTGATCCTGTTTATAGCCACCTTCTTAGAAACACCTTTATCACTAGGCTTAGTTGTTTCAGGCTTGACTGTTTCCATAACTATGTGAGTCATAGCTCTGCCAATTACCAAAAGTCTTGCTGTACATTAGTCTTTATTGAATTTGTAGAATCATAGCTCCAGTGGCCTTCCCTTGACAATGAGAAAGTTTAAATATTTCCCTTTACCTAGAATCACAGAATCATAAAAATTTTAAAGCTCAGAGGGACTGATGAGATCCTTCAAGTTTAAAGCTGAATTGGATATTGCATGTAAATGCAGTATTTTATGGTAGGTTGCCTTAGAATCAGGGAAAGATCTTTCTGCACAAGGAAAGATCCATTATATGTCTAATACCCATGCATTCTGAAAGGAAATAGGACCAGGTAAACACTGAGGGCATCACCTGTGCTTTTGTAATTCCATAAGGGAAAATGGATAAAGCCATCAAAGACTTCTAGGGCTACAGGAATAGTTTCCTGTGTGTGTGTGTATGTGTATGTTTGTGGTATTTCCTTGAGGAAAAGAGGATTCAGAAGATTTAATGAATATTGCACATAACACTTATGTCTAAATAGCATGACTAATTCCCCAGCCTTCCTCTATAGATGTTTGCTTCTTATGTAATATACAATTGTTTTTTTACATTTTATATTAAGTGCTGACTCTATTAGCTATTGCTTCTATAAAATGAAATCCACGACATAAGATAACTTGAGTTCAACGCATGCATTTGTTCCCCACATTATATATGCATGTGTATCCTAAACTGTAAGATACAAGTAATATCTGCAATAAGGGGAAATCTTGCTTATTTATATAGTCTGGTTTGCATTTTAAGCTAATTCTTTTTTAATAAGCATTTCTGATGACTAGGAACTACTATGTGAAAACATCTTTTTAAAAACTGTTTCCCTTAGGAAGTCAGTTTCTTATTATTATACTCCTAATCAAGAGTTAGGACCTTATTTGACCTTACAGCAAGATCATCGAATTGCCAAACAAGATCACTAGGTCTGACAACCCCAACATGAATTTTTAGAGTCAATGTTAAAAACTATAATTTTATAATAAAGCAAATTTCACTCATCTAATTTGTCTCTATGTAATTAAATGGAAAATTTGGTTATATTTTCTTAAAAAGTAATAATTTTCAAGATTTTCCCTGAAAAGTAAATTACCAGAATTTCTTTGAAAAAAAAACCCATGAATTTTTTTGTGAAATCACTGGAGACTTTATGAAATCAAAATCTTTTCAAGTTCAAAAAGCACAATGCATATCCTGAGATTATCCCAAATACTGACAATGGCTGACAGCTATGGGTATGAAGACTAATTAAAACAGATAATCCAGAAACATGCACAGTAGTAATTAAATCCTTATAGGAGCCTGGGTCTAGGAGATTTGAAACCATAATTCACCCAGTACATTTCAAGATAACAAATATAAATGTTCTAATAGAGCGTACAATCCTCAAAGAGATGGTTGAGTATGTAAACTGAAAAGGTTTGTTTTAAGACAAATATTATATATATGGTACATGGATTTTAGGTGAGGTTTACAACCACTGGGCCCAATTATCTTGTTCCAAAACTAATGTAAATAAATAATAAATAAACTCTGAAAACAGAGTCTAAAACAAATTTATATCAGTTCATGCTCTTCAGTGAAAGCAACAGAAAGTTTCCACTGGAGCTAACATCAAAAAATGGAACGGATTGGCTTCATAAGTAAGTGTTTGAATAAGTAAGACAAAGAACCAAAGAAAGAGTTCAGCAACCCAGGCCTTAAGAAAATAAAACACCTGGAACACTTCTGGGATCTGGGAGGTAGGAATTCACGGATGGTCTCCTGAATTTCCATCATCAGGATACAGGAGTTCCAGTTACTTTCCATCCTCAGATGACCATGCTTCATATTCAAACTGATGAGCAGAGCTGTTCAGTCTAGTCTCTATAACCAAAGTGAAGAAGGCTTCATGGTTGACAGCCCAAATAGCACCAGATGGTGTGTAGCAGTGGCAGTTTCCCAAAGGAAAAGCTGGTGGTTTTGTTTTTAAAGGAATGAAGAAAAAAGCATTTGGACAGGCCAAATCTCTTCACTCAATGTAGGCCTTCATTCAATATAGGCATTTGCTGGACTTCAGTAGTGAGCTAATGTGTGAGGATATGTGAACACAGGACAGTTGTTAGATAACAGCAATCTAGATGTCTTAGGAACAAGGCACTAACCAAAACTGCAAAGGTACACAAGAGGAAATGGAACAGCAACCTAAGCTTTGTCATGCCAAACTACATCAGAGAGAATAAAAAGAAATGAAGCCCATTAGATATGCTCATTGCTAGAATACAATAATTAATTCACCAGTTGGAATGCTTTTTAAAAAACTTTGATATGAGTGATGTACTACATGAAAGACATTCTGTCTTTATGTGCACCTATTTCTTTACAAAGATGTTTACCGAGTCAAAGTCTCTACTATGAAATAAAAATGTGAGATGTTCAAACACTTTATATTTTAATGATAGATGCTAGTAGTTTCATAACATTTACAAAAACACTAACAGGTACAAATAAAAAGCTAAGAATAGTTAATATAACAAATTTGGATTTGCATAATGTATTTTGTAATTATTCTTATCTACCAAAGACCATTTTGAAGTTTATGTAGGATATAAATGAATAGTCCAGTTAAAATATTTGGACTGCATTTAAATGTCTGCCTATCTGCCTTTGATATCTTTACCATGTATAACATGTCTTTTAACATACTAAATTAAAGAAAGAAAACTCTAGGTTCCCTAAAAGAAATTTGAGTTTACTTGAGCCTTTTCAATTGTGATTATTTTGAAATAATCCACAAGAGATGGCTTGTGGAAATTGGCAGAAGGGTCTGAGGTCATACAGAGAGCAGAGCAAGCACCATTGTGCCTTCTCGGACCCCGCCCCCACATACAGCGTCACAACCCAGCCACTAGGGTGCCCCGCCCTGGTGAACACCTAAGGCCCCGCCCCTCACTATAGGAGCTGGACAAGACCAAAAAAAAAAAAAACAGCAAAAAGATGGCTCAAACAGAAGAACAATTGAAAGCCCCAGAACCTATCCTTTTAAGTGACCAAGAGATAGCCAACCTATCAGATGCACAGTTCAAAGCACTGGTGATCAGGATACTCACAGAATTGGTTGATTTTGGTCGCAAATTAGATGAAAAAATGCAGGCTACAATGAGTTTAATGAAGAAAAATGCACAGGGAACCAATAGTGATGGAATGAAAGATGGGTCTCACATCAATGGAGTGGACCAGAAGGAAGGAAAAAATATACAACCAGAAAAGAATGAAGAAATAAGAATTCAAAAAAATGAGGAGAGGCT
>CM052539.1:105424725-105441746 GCA_028533065.1 Trachops cirrhosus | reverse complement strand
AAAGAAGTTGGACCCAAGGAGGAACACACCAAGGCACATCATAATTACATTACCCAAGATTAAAATGAAGGAGAGAATCCTAAAAGCAGCAAGAGAAAAGGAGACAGTCACCTACAAAGGAGTTACCATCAGACTGTCAGCTGATTTCTCAAAAGAGACCTTACAGGCAAGAAGGGGCTGGAAAGAAGTATTCCAAATCATGAAAGACAAGAACCTACATCTCAGATTGCTCTATCCAGCAAAGCTTTCATTTAGAATGGAAGGACAGTTCAAGTGCTCCTCAGATAAGGTCAAGTTAAAGGAGTTCATCATCACCAAGCCCTTATTGTATGAAATGTTAAAGAGACTTATCTAATAAAAAGAAGATAAAAAACATGTGTAGTAAAATGACAGCAAACTCACAGTTATTAACACTGCACCTGAAACAAAAACAAGAAACTAAGCAAACAACTAGAACAGGAACTAGAACTGGAGATCACATGGAGAGTTAGCAACAGGGGAGTGGGAGGAGGAGAGAGGGGGGGAAATGTATGAAGAATAAGTAGCATGGATGGTAGGTAGAAAATAGGGGGAGGGCAAGAATAGTATGGGAAATGTAGAAGTTAAAGAACTTATGATACATGGACATGAACTAAAGGGGGGAATGTGGGTGGGAGAGGGTGTTCAGGGTGGAAGGGAATGAAGGAGGGATAATAGGACAACTGTAATAGCATAATCAATAAAATATATTAGAAAAAACAAATAAAGGCACAGACTTGGCCTCTCTTCAACACAGCACTGTGGAATCACTCTGTAGCAAATCAATCACATTATCTTGATAACAAAGAATAGATGTCAGAGGTCCACTGGGCTCCAAGTACCTACGTACGTTGTGTAAATGCTGCATAACCTATGCCCCTTAAGCAGCTTCTTTTTTTTTTTCTTTTTTTTTTGTGGAAATGTGAACAGTCAGGCCTTCAGAAAGTAAACACCAGGAAAGTGCCTGGAGGCAGAAATTCAAGAAGAGTCTCCTTAGGTTTAATCCTTAGGATGAAGTTGCAAGACAATATCCAGCACAATAAACTGCAGTTTACTTCAAGTAAACTTTTGCTTTTTGGCTTTCCAGTGAAGTGGGTCAGGAGAGACTAGATTTCCTTGAGGCCAATATCTTACTTCAATCAACAACATCTCTTTCTAAGAATCATCAACTTTTTATGAAGGTGAAGACCAGGACTGATAGGCAATGAGTAACTGTATTTTTCCACATATAGTATTGGTTCTGGCACTAACTTCTCAGACTATTTATCACTGTTTATGTCTTAAGTAGTAGTTCATATTTGTCTACAAATATAACTGTCATTCAGAATCCTCCTCACACATATTTTTACATAAGTGAATAAAAATTTTCAGGGAAGATGGAAGAAAGCTTCAAAGGATAAAAGAAGTCCAGGCATAGGGTCCCCAAGGAGGTATGGACGAAATGCCTAAGAAGCAATGCATTTGTTCATTTATTTATTTAGAAAATCATTTACTGAGTAGCTACTGGTGTTAAGAGCTAGGAATTCAGAAATGGTAAATCTATCCTGTGCTCTTACGGGTTATCCTGTTTTTCCTTAGTAAGGATAGCTGGGATTAGAAAATGATTTTAAGTGCCAAACCAAAAAAAATGTATTTATTTTTCTATATCATAATCATTTTGAATCTTCCTTATCACACACACACACACACACACACACACACACTACTGCCACTACCACCTTGTATTCCTGAGTCACTTTTCAGCCATCAGTATTGCCCAGGCCTTTATAAAATATAAATGAAGAGGGAGAGGGGTAGATTGATTTGATTACCCAGATTTTAGGAATAAAGTTGATGGAATATCATATACCTGAAACAATTACCCCTCTACGCCTTACCTAAATACTTCCAATTCACACATTAGACATTAACAACCTGTCAAATAGCAATTAATTAGATTAATGTTAAGATAATTGAATTCTTTTATTAGAAGAGTAAAAGGTATGGACACAGCCCAGTTAGATCCTGTATTTCATGAATATGTGTATCCGAGGCTTAAACTAGAGAAATCTCAACCACTGGCATCTTCAAAATAGTATCATGGATTGATTTGTTAAGCAGGGCTTGTAGTGTAAGTGTGCTAAATACTTGAAAAGAAAAATCAGGCAGCCACCCATTACAAAGGCATTAGAACTGGAATATATGGTATGTTTTCGTATCCCTTTTATTTCCTCATTTCCTATCAAATGTACTTCTAGTTTTTTTAATCTCTGAACAGGATATTTCTTTCTCTTTTTTTACATTTATTCGTTTTCTTGCCTTTCCTTTCATTTCCTATGAACCTACTGCTTATAAGCAAGGGTAATTATTCACTATTTCTCTTATCTTTGCTTCCCCACACATTCCTTTTAGGCCTAATGACTGTGACTGCATGCCATCTCAGAATATGCTGGACTGCAAGCACAAATGAAAATTCTCTTAAGGATATGAGTGGCAGGTGAGTGAGTGGGAGCAAAATTGCTCCTGGTAAATGCAGGTGGGCAGAAAATGTTAGTTGCCTGATAGGTTCTTTTAAATGCTGTAATAATATTTTTCATTTAATTAATAGTTAGAGAAGAGCAGTGGTAAAACTCAGAAGGATGCCCACAGTGTTCTTCTGCAGTGGTGTACAGAGGACATGGAGAACATCCCCTGACAGGTTAAAACCATGCTAATATACAGTGAAATGGAACCAAAGGCAACTTTGTACTAACACTTCCAAAAGAGATGATTGTCAAGAGTGGGAGAGGAGTCATGCTGACTCTTCTTGAGCCCTAGTAACACTTTAACACTTTTGTTTATACCTACATAGCCAAATTTTATCTCAGAAAAAATATTTTTTAAATACAGGGAAACATTGAGTGTGAAGTTATAATAAGTCTCCATAACTAACTATGATTATCCAGATACTAAACAAAGAGGTCAAGTGAAGGAAAAATAATTTAGATTTGTTCAATAAAATATGCCCAAGTTACCTGAATAGATTTGGAGAAGGCGGCCTTAAATCTACTTTTAAGTTTCCTCTAAAACATAACCAGTTTGAAGAAGTTGGTTCTGGACAATTAGGCTTCTTAGCTCCCCAAACCAAAAGGAAAAGCAACACCTGCAATTATGTTGGTTAGTTTTTGGTAGAATATGAGTATGACAGTTAGTGACTGAATGCTTCACCAAGACAGGCTATATTAGAGGTCAGTACTTCTATTAATTAGGTGGTTATTTTTCAAAGAAGTAACAAATGCCTCGATCATCACAGAAGGAAGTCAGAATATAAGAATTATAGTTATTCCTAGAAACCATATTTGTAAGACCTATAATATGTATGTATAATTGTATGTATATACATGCATGCATGTATGTATACTTCTAGACACGCATATGCATATGTGTGTTTGTGTGTGCATGTATATAATTTAAATGGGAAAATTCACCAAGTCTTGGCTGTAAATCTTCTGTATATAAATTGCAAAAACCATAAAGATTTTAAAAGATAAAACTAATTCATGGCCAAAAAATTTAAAAATTACCTCATCAGAAAAAATAATTCTTATTTTTTTAAACCAATGAACAAACAAACATTCTAAAACTAGTGCAAAGTATCATAATTTGTGCTATTGAAAGTACATAGGTGGGTTTAAAAACAAGTTAAATGAGAAAGCTTAACTGGATGAAAGAAAGTGAAGGGATTAGCCAAAAAACATATATGGTTTGTTCAGAAAAAATCCAGGCATTATTAGTGCAACAAGAATGGTTTGTGCAACATCAGTATAACCTGGCAGCCAAGGGAAGTGGACTGGAATGTGCATGTGTGAACAATGACTGCTTCACTGTACTAGTCAGTGGGGGTAGTAGACACCATTCAGTTAGCATGTGTACTGTGTGGCTATTGCATTCAAAATGACTGAGTGAGTAGAGCAATGAATCCGCATCCAATTTTGTGTTAAGCTTGAACATTCTTCCATGGAAACTACTTGAATGATTCAGGAGACTGCAACTATGGGCGACTGGCAGCTTCACTATGACAACACACCTGCTCATGCATCACATCTCATGTAGTTTTTTTGCAAAACATCAAATCCCCCAGGTGGCTCAGCCCCCCTATAGCCCAGATTTGGTGTTCTGTGACTTCTGGCTTTTCCCAAAACTAAAATCACCTTTGAAACGGAAGAAATTTCAGACTGTCAACGAGATTCATGAAAATATAATGGGGCTACTGATGGCAACTGGGAGAACTATATGTGGTTCCAAGGTGCCTACTTTGAAGAGGACTGAGGTGTCATTATCCTATGTACAATGTTTCCTGTATCTTGTATCTTCTTCAATAAATGTCTCTATTTTTCATAATACATGTCTGGATACCTTCTGGACAGACCTCATACATACATATTCCATGGACACAGATAACAGTGTGGTGGGAGTCAGAGGGGTGGGAGGAAGAGTCAAGGGCTGGGTGGAGGTAAGCAAAGGAGTGGAAGAGTGGGGTATCTGTAATAGTGTCAACAATAAAAATAAAGTTAAAAATAACAAATCTTAAGACCTCATATATAAAAGTTTAGCCTAAAATTTTAAAGAAAGAAATGTATTACTAGTTTTATTAATATTGAAGGAAATTCACAGCTTTTCCACAAGCATAAGGAAGAAAGCTAGTTAAGAAATGAATCCTATGTTGTGAAGACTTTTGGATAGTGGCAATGAGAAATACAAAAATAAGTGATAGCTTCTGCATATGAAGACCTCACATCCTACAGGCTGAGGCAGACAGATGCAGCCAAAAGTTTTAATAATAGGCTGAATGTGATGCACATACAACTGTCAAAGAAAAAATGTTATTTACAACACTGGCTGCAGTATGAGTCATGGTGATAGAAGCATTCTTTTCAAGGAAAGGATTGCTCTTACATTCTAGAATACACCTTTCTGGAACTCTGAGGTTATTCCTTATCCCCACCCTCATAGATCTAGCTGAGAGAAGAGAGACCAATGAGTAACTAAAATATAAGAACTTGGGCCCTGGCTGATGTGGTTCAGTGGACTGAGTGCCTGCCTGTGAACCAAAGGGTCCCCGGTTCTATTTCCGGTCACATGCCTGGGTTGCAGACCGGGTTCCCCAGTAGGGGGCACATGAGAGGCAAACACACACTGATGTTTCCCTCTCTTTCTCCCTCTCTCTAAAATATAAAATAAAGATAAAATCTAAAAAAAAAAGAACTTGGGCTTACCTTCTAACAATAAAGAAGTATTTTCTAGAATAAAGAATCCTTCTAGAATAAAGAAGTATTTTAGGAAATGGCACAGGGGAATGGCAAAGAGGAAAAGAAAAGGGGCCAGATGAGAAGCTTAAAGATAGTCTAGGGCCTTGGGGAAATAGATTGTTATGGGTTGAATTGTGTCCACCCCAAATCCATAGATTTGAATTCCAAACACCAGGACTTCAGAATGTGATTATTTTGGAATAAGGTTTTAAAGAGGCGATTACATTAAGATAAAGATCTTAGAGTGGGTCTCTAAATCAGTATGACTGTGGTCCTTATACAAGTAAAGGAAGAAACATCAGGGGCATGAGTACACAGTGATACAGCAACGGGAACAGGCAGCAAGGAGGCAGTCATCTGCATGCCAAGTAGAGAGGCCTCAGAAGAACCCAACCCTGCCAGCACCTTGATCTCTCAGACTTCCAGCCTTCAGAGCTGTGAAAAAACAACTTTCAGTTGTTTAGTACACTTACCTATGGTATTTTGTTATGGTAGGTCTAGCAAACTAATATACAGAACTAGTGAAGTCAAGATTTAAAAAGTACATTAATGTGGAAAAATATGTAACTTTAAATGTCCCTTCATTTTCATCAAACCTTTAACAAAATTATTTTCACATAATTTTGCAGTTGTGGTGTTTTGGGGAAGAGAAGAAAGGAAGTTTTTGAAGAAACACAACACAAAGGGAAGACATCAAAAGCAATGAGAGAGTCTATACTTATGCAATTAAGATTCCAATAAGAGCAGAAACTTATTGTAAAAGTTATCAGGAGACCAGGAAATTCTGGGAAGATGATGGGGTAGGAAGCATCAGAAATCTGTCTTTCGCAAACTGGACTGGTACATGAAAAAAATAAAACTAGATCATCATCTTCAACCATTCACCAGAATAAACTAAAAATGGATAAAAGACTTAAATATAAGTTTTATTTATTTATTTATTTATTTACTTTTAGAGAGGGGAAGGGAGGGAGAAGGAGAGAGAGAGAAACATCAATTTGTGGTTGCCTCTCATGTGGTCCCCACTGGGGACTTGGCCCGAAACCCAGGCACGTGCCCTGACTGGGAATCGAACCTGAGATGCTTTGGTTCACAGCCTGCGCTCAATCCACTGAGCTACACCAGCCAGGGCTAAATATAAGTTTTGGTACCATAAAAATCCTAGAGGAAAACATAGGCATTAAAATTTCAGATATCCACGTACCAATATTATTATTGATACATTTCCTAGGACAAGGGGAATAAAGAAAAAATAAACAAGTGGTACTACATCAAATTAAAAAGCTTCTGCACAGCTAAACAAAACATTTTCAAAATGAAAAGAGAACCCACTGTATGGGAGAATATATTTGCCAATGCTACATCAGACAACAGTTTACTCTAAAAAATATATGAAGAACATATGCAATTCAAAACCAGTAAGAAAAATAATCCAATTTAAAAATGGGCAAAGGTCCTGAGCAGACACTTCACCAAGGAGGACATACAGAGGGCCCACAGACATATGAAAAAATGCTCAACATCACTAGTCATCAGAGAGATGCAAACTAAAACCACAATGAGATATTACTTCACACCTGCCAAAATGGTTATCATTAATAAATCAACAAAAAACAAGTGCCGGTGAGGATGTGGAAGAAAGGGAAGCTTAGTGCACTGTTGGTGAGCATGCAGACTGGTGCAGCCACTGTAGAGAACAGTATAGAATTTCCTCAAAATATTAAAAATGGAACTGCCTTTTGACCCAGCTATTCCACTGCTGGGAACATACCCAAAGAATCCTGAAACATCAATTGGAAAGAATTCATGCACCCCCATGTTCAAGTAGTGCTATTTATAATAGCCAACATTTGGAAACAGCCTAAGTTCCCATTGGTAGATGAGTATATCAAAAACAGTTGTGCATTTACATAATGGAATACTACACAGCAGAAAGAGAGAAGGAATTCCTTCTTTTGCACCATTTTGCACCAGCATGGATAGAACTGGAGAGTATCATGCTAAGTGAAATAAGCCAATTGGTGAAAGACAAATACCATATGATCTCACTTCTAAGAGGAATCTAATGAACAAAATAAACTAATGAGCAAAAGAGAAACAGAGGCATGAAATCATGGAACAGACTAACAGCTGTAAAAGGGGAGGTGGGGGGCAGGGACCGATTGAAAGAAGGTGAGGGGGTTAGTCAAAGCACATATATGAAGGACCCATGGACATAGACAATGGAGAGGGGACTGATTATGGAAGTGGAGAGTGGGGTGGGTGGATGGGGGAGAAGGGGAAAAAGTGGAACAACTGTAATAGCATAAACAATAAAATATAAAAAAAGAAACTTATCTGCCTTCTCCAGCTTTGTAAGTATTATTACAACATTAAATGCATTTTGCTAGAGATGAGTTGAGTTACAAAGAGGTTAAATGTCTGAACCCATGTCACCAAACAAGTCAACTACAACAACCAAATTTTGGTCATCTGCACCTTACCTACTAGATTTCTGGTTGTATTTCACTCTTACCCTTGAATGGTACAGAATTATAGCAAGAAACAAAGAAAGAAAGAACAGAGGATAATCAGAAAATCCTTAGCAATCACTTCAAAGCCAATATAACAACACTACATTTACTGATGAGTTTTTGATGCCAATCAAATTACAATCCGCATACCAATTTCTCTATAGGCTATGCATTGACTCGACTCCAGAACTGAAAGGTCACAAGCTGAGTTCTTCTAGAACCCAGAATATAACATGCTATGGATGGAGGTTCTGAGAATGAAGAAATGGTCATGAATACATTCCCTAGGTGAATAAATTATGGTTCAGCCAATACTCAAGATGCCTCCCCTACCAGCTGAAGACTTCCTTTAATCCCCCTGCCTTGGGTGAAGCTAATAAAAGGGACTGATTCCCTTTGGTAAATAAATAGCCTACGGCACAGATTTGATACCATGAAAACAAATGTTATCTATGTGAAAATTGCTTTGAAATGTATGGTATGCTTTTCAAATACATGCCACTTTGTCTTCTTTGTCTGTCATCACTATTATGATCATTATATTATTACTGAGTGAAGAAAGCAAGGCTATTTCAGTTCTTCTTGGGAAAAAAGACTCTAGGCTACATTCTATACTGAACAGTTTTGGGCTGCTATTTGTTGGTGGGACAGTATTAGAAAAAATTAAAAAAAAATAAATTCCATCATTAAAATATTAATCGAGTTTAGTAAATTCATAAAACACCTAAAAATGGAAGTAGTAAAAATGGTCCCACCACTTAATGATAATCAAAGAGGATTATCATTACTACTACTAAAGAGGATTTTTTTCTGTGTATGAATTTGGTTTTTGTCTTATACTGTGACTATTATGGTATGTATAAATGTTGCATCTTTCCTTTTTTCTTTTCATTATTTTTAATACAAGTATTTTTATTATTTATAAAAACAACAGTGCTTAATGGTGGATTTCATTTGCAATATCTTCTCTATAAGGCATTGTCTTCACTTTCATAGTTGAGGATCATAAGATCATCCTGAAATTAAGTGTTGAAAAGAAACTGAACATAATCAATTAACTTACTCTGAGAGCATTACAGGATATTGCCGTCTTTCAATTCCCTAGTGTATTTTAGGATTAAAATTCCAACACACTTTTCTATGTACTAAAGTTTCATTTTGAATTAAAATACTTGAAAATATATACATTTATGTGAACTACTTATCATTTCAGACTACTTCTTTTGTGGGATGAATAACTATTGCGCATATTTTTTACTATGTACATAATTTACTTATAGTATTTATTTGACTCAACAATACACTAAATTTATTAATATTCAGGGAGTTTTGCTACTAATATAGAAGGATTTACTCTTCAGAATTCTGAAATAATTAGTTTGAATAATGGTTGCCAACAAACTTTTGGAACCCAATCTGTAAGTTGGAAAGCTATTGCAATTAAATGTTGTGTGGCTTATCATTTCTTTATAAGAAATGCTCTTTGGATTCCGATAAATACAATCATAATAAGGTAAAACACCCACTGGATGGATTAATTTTAAACACTGATGATGAGATATTCTTGCATCTAATTACTATTTATCACATACAAGAACCTTACATCTCTCAGTCTGAACAAAATATGTGATGAAAAAGAAGCTCCTTCTTATTACAATAACAAAATATTTTTAATTTCATGGGCCATACCAGAGCTTGATCTGATGCTTCAAAAATAAAAGACAACATTAACAGCAGCAGCATTACTTATATCAGGAGACTGTAGTGGGATTGGAGTTTTATTTGTGAAGCCACACAAACACTCCATGAGAGCTATAGTTTAATTTTTGCTAGTAATGGCTCTCTGGGTTCATCCAAAGAAAGAACATTTCTGTATACAATACAGTCAAGCTGTATTTAAGCATGTTTTTCTTAGTTCAGTTTTTACATTTAACTAACACAAGTATTTTGATTTCTACATCTAGATATCACTAGATTAGGTACTTTTACTGATGCCAAAACAAAGACAGCTGAAGAACACATTTCAAAGACACCCCGATGAGGTCAATTAGCACCTATAAATATTTATATAATCCATCTCTTAATGCCAAATCAATCTTTCTAAAACATATTTTTGTCAATAATTTCCATGTTCTATAATCTCCCAAAAAATATTAAATAAAACCCAACTCTTCAAGGTTGTATTTTAAGGTGGCCTTCAACAAATTTTCTTGTATATTTGTTTTATTTCTAAGACAATTTCAAACCTTTACTTTATATCGCTCCTTTCTTCAACCTAACAGTTCAAATGCTCTTTCCCTTACCACACAAAACCTCACTATTAAGATTATTGGCCAAAATCTTACAATTTCTTCAGAGTCATATCCCATTCACCTCTATTATTTTCATGATATTCACAACTGTTAATATTTAAATTCCACAAAACCCTTCTAGCTTCATAAAGAATGTGTGTCTATCACACAAACACACATGCACATAATACTGAGAGACAGATTAGAAAAACACCATTAGTCCTCTTTAACCAATACAAAAAACAGACAATGCATTTGGCTTGGAAATAACCAGTTAAGGGAGAAGTAAAGACAGGAACACAGTTGGGCACATTTCTCTTAGTGTACCTGCAGCAGGTGTCAGTACAGCTCTTCCAGCCCAAATCCCAGAAAGCAGAGCCAGGGCTTGGTCTCTTTTCCCCAGAGTGACCTAAATAAACTTTGGAGTACCTTTGCAAAATTTCTATGTCTCTCTCTAGAGCCTAAAACCAGCCACAGTAAACCTTCACAGTGCCTTTCAAACCTCTAATCTGTGTGGGGTTGAACAAATGGCTTAAAGAGAGCTCCAAGGCTCATGACTATAAAGGCAACCTGGGAACATGGCCAAGCTGAGTTTCAGGTGGGTGGCCTGATTAGTGGATAGCTCCTGGCAACTGACAAAGCATTTCTTTAAGGGATCATATAAGCTTAGGCTACCAGAATGGTGTTGACACACTAATTTGGGGAAACTTTTTAAATTCACATAGAGGGAGTCATCCACAGAAAAAAAAATACATTTCTGAAGCCTGCTGACCCTAGAGGTGGCCTTCCTTCAGTGGATATGAAAAAGAATGAGAAGAGTTTACGGTAGTGCAGAGAATAATTTAATAATGTACATGATAGTTTGTTTTAGAATTCATAAAAAGCTTTCCCACATATCATCTTATCTGATCATTATAAAAACATAAACAATTATTGAATTCAAGAAATTTTTATTGAGACTTCTGTTTTGGGCACTGAATTAGATGCTAAGTATTCATAGTCTTATAAGATAAATACTATCTCTGACATTAAGTAATTTATAGTCTAATGGTGTAAACAGAAATTAAAGTAATTACACAAATAATTATCAGTTAAAGTTATAAAATTGTGCTAAGGTTGACATGAGAACTCCCAATACCTTCAATAGAAGATCACCTCACCTATTCTGCCTGGTGTGTGTGCTGTGTGCCATTGAGTCACCTCTAACTTCTGGCAATTGTATGCATGAGAGATGTCCACAATATCCTGTCCTCATAGCCCTGTTCAGCTCCTATAGATTCATGCCTATGGCTTCGTTTATGAATCAACTCATTTCACATTTGCTCTTCCTCTTTCCTGCTGCCTTTAATTTTTCCTAGCATCATTGTGTTTTCCAAAGAACTCTCCCTTCTCACGATGTGCTCAAAGTAGAACAGCTTTATTTTTATTATTTTTGCCTTCAATGATGTTTCAGGCTTAATTTCCTCTAGGATTCAACTGCTTGTCTTTCTGGAGGTCCAGGGCATCTTTGCAGCTTTCCTCCAACACTATATATATAGTGTTGGAACTTAATTTATATATATATTTGGAACTTAATTTTTTTCATTTTTTATTGTTGTTCCATTATAGTTGTCCACATTTTCCCATTACTCTCCCTTGCCATACCCACCCCCACCTTGCACAATCAATCTCTCCCTCCATTGTATTTGTCCATGGGTCCTTTATACAAGTTCTTAATGAGCCTTCTCCTTCTTTCCCCTGTTACCTCCCTCCAACTGCCCCTCAGGATACTGTCAGTTTGTTCTTTATTTCAATGTCTCTGGCACTATTTTGCTCACTAGTTTGTTTTGTTAATGAGGTTACACTTATAGGTGACATCATATGGTATTTGTCTTTCACTGCCTGGCTTATTTTACTTAGCATAATGCTCTCCATTCCATCCATGCTGTCGAGAAGGGTAGGATTTCCTTCTGCTGTGTAGTATTCCATTGTGTAAATATACCACAGTTTTTTGATCCACTCATTTACTGATGGGCAGTTAGGCTGTTTCCAGCACCAGACTATTGTAAATTGCGCAGCTATGAACATTGGGGTGCATAGGTTCTTTTGAATTGGTGTTTCAGGATTCTTCAGAATAATTCCAGCAGTGGAATTGCTGGGTCAAAAGGCATTTCCATTTTTAGTTTTTTGAGGAGAGTCCATACTGTTTTCCACAGTGGCTGCACTAGTCTGCATTCCCACCAACAGTGTACTAGAGTTCCCTTTTTTCCACAACCTTGCCAGCACTTGTTGTTTGTTGATTTATTTATCATAGCCATTCTGACCCATGTGAAGTGGTATCTCATTGTGGTTTTAATTTGCATCTCTCTGATGGCTAGTGATGCTGAGCATCCTATCATATGTCTCTGGGCCCTCTGTAAGTCCTCCTTGGAGAAGTGTCTGCTCAGGTTCTTTACTCATTTTTTAACTGGATTGTTTGTCTTCCTGGTGTAGAGTCATGTGAGTTCTTTATATATTTTGGAGATCAAACCCTTGTCCAAGGTATCATTGGCAAATATATTTTCCCATACGGTTGGCTCCCTTTTCATTTTGCTGATGTTTTCTTAGGCTGTTCAGAAGTTTTTAATTTGATGATGTCCCATTTGTTTATTCTTTCCTTTATGCCCCTTGCTCTAGAGGATGTATCAGTAAAAATATTGCTGCATGGAATAACTGAAATTTTCCTGTCTATGTTCTCCTCTAAGACTTTTATGGTGTTGTGACTTATATTTTAGACTTACATCCATCTTGAGCTTTTTTTTGTGTATGTGTGTGTATGGTGTAAGTTGGCGGTTGAGTTTCGTTTTTTTGCATGTAGCTGTCCAGATCTCCCAACACCATTTGTTGAAGAGGCTATTTTTACACTATATTATGCTTCTGCCCCCTTTGTTGAATATTAATTGACCATAGAGACTTGGGTTTATTCTGGACTCTTTATTCTGGGCTCTCTAGTCTGTTCCATTGATCTATGTGTCTGTTCTTATGCCAGTACCAGAATGTTTTGATTATACTGGCATTGTAATATAGTTTGAAATCAGGTATTGTGATCCCTCTTACTTTGTTCTTCTTTCTCAAAATTGCTGAGGCTATTTGGGGTCATTTATGATTCCATATAAATTTTTGAAATGTTTGTTCTATATCTGTGAAATATGTCATTGGTATTTCAATAAGGATTGCACTGAATCTATAGATTGCTTCAGGTAGTATGGACATTTTGATGATAATTCTTCCAATCCATGAACAGGGTATATGCTTCCATTTTTTTGTTTCTTCCTTAATTTCTTTCTTCAGTGTTCTTTAGTTTTCTGAATACAGGTCTTTTACCTCCTTGGTTAGGCTTATTCCTAGGTACTTTTTCTTGTTGCTATAGCAAATAGGATTTTTTTCCTGACTTCTATTTCTGATATTTTGTTTTTGGTGTACAAAAATGCCTTTGATTTTTGAATATTGACTTTGTATCCTGCTGTTTTGCCAAATTAACTTACTAGGTCGAGTAGTGTTTTGGTGGAGTCTACAGGGTTTTCTGTGTACACTATCATGTCATCTGCAAACAATGACAGTTTTACTTCCTCCTTTCCAATTTGGATGCCTTTTATATCTTCTTCTTGTCTGATCACTGTGGTAAGAACTTCTAATACTATGTTGAATAGAAGTGGTGAAAGCAAACACCTTTTTCATGTTCCTGATCTTAGTGGAGAAGCTTTTAATTTTTGCCCATTAAGTATAATGTTGGCTGTAGGCTTTTCATATATAGCCTTTTTTATGCTCCCTCTATTCCCACTTTGCTGAATGTTTTTTTTTATCATAAACGGGTGCTGTACCTTATCAAATGCTTTTTTTTTGCATCTATTGATATGATCATGTGATTATCTTTGCTTTTTTATGTAATGTATTATGTTTATTGATTTGCAAATGTTATATCCCTGAGATGAATCTCACTTGACATGGTATATGATCTTTTAAATGTTTTGCTGGATGTGGTTTGGCAATATTTTATTAAGGATTTTAGTGTCTATGTTCATCAACAATATTGGCCTGTAGTTTTCTTTCTTTGTTGTCTTCCAACCCCATATTTTAAATGAATCATTTTTTTCCTGGTCAGCCTTCTTCACTGTCCAACTCTCACATTGGTACATAATAATTGGGAATACAAGGGTCTTCAGGAAGACCAGGATGGCCATGAATGTGGCCTAATACAAAATCACAAATTTACTTAAAACACTATCAGATTTCTTTTTGGGATTACATGTCACAATGTATTTAATGTGTGGCCCAAGACAACTATTCTTCCAGTGTGGCCCAGGGATGCCAAAAGGTTGGACACACTGGAGGTGATCTTAGCCTTAGTCTCTAATGACACATTTTTCTCTTGAAGACCTCTCCACTGCTGTGCAGTCTTAGCCTTCTTTTGATTTCTTGGCTATAGTCTCCATTCGAATTGAACAAAGGTAAACAAAATCTTTAACAATTTCTATGTCTTCATTGTCTGTGTAGTCATGATTTTTGTCTTCTTCAAATTTAAATGCAGTCCTTCTCTGGCACTTTCTTCTTCCACTTTCATTAGAAGTTATTTCAAATCATGCCTACTTTCTGCCAGTAAAATGGTGTCATCTGCATAGCTTAAATTATTGATATTTCTTTCACCAATTTTCATTCCTTCTTCCTCTGAGCAGACTAGCCCAGTTTTATGTATATGTTCTGCATACAGATTAAACAAATAGGGAGATAAAAGACACCACTGCATATAGGAAACCATTCCATATCTCTATATTCTGTCCTGACAGTGGCTTCCTGTCCACAGTCCGTATGGTAGATATGGTTATAAGATAAATGGCAGCAATTTAAGTTTATAGATGAAGGAATTGAACTTGACAAATTAAACTGATCTTAGCCAAGGTCACATACTGGATATGTTGCAGAAGTAACACATGTAACAGGACTTATGCTTAGTCTGCTGACTTTATTATCAGTAATTGTTAGACCCCAAAACAGTGAGCTCTATCACTATATAAACAAGTTCATTCTTACTGCAAAGAGTGTTTTTGTGTTTGTGGGCATTCTGAATGCTGCTTTTACTTAAAGTATATTTTAAGGACATAAAAGCACCATAAGTGAAAAATTTAATTGTATTATTGATTATAAATTTTAATGTTATGGTAATTATCAATAAAGACAATCATTTCATTGATTTAACCAAGGTTATTTTCTTATATGTTCTCAATGCAACGCTGAGAATTAAAGAAGTCTGCTGAGATAGAAAGTAACTAAGTGGCCCAAACAACCTCTTTGAGAAGGTGAGGAAGACAAGAACCCAGATTCAGAGATTCAGGGATTCAGGGATTGCATTGTCAAAAAAGAGTACAGTTAGTCTCAGTCATGGGCAGTAGAGCGTGTGTTACTGGAAATTAGAAAAAAGGACAGGTCACGAGTTGCCTTTGTTAGCTGAAGAAGAAAACTGGGTTTTATTTTAGAAGTTATGGGAAGACTGAAAAGTCCTAAGCAGAAGAGTGACCTGATTTGACTTACATTTTTAGAAGATTGTACAGATCAAAGTCTCTTGGAATCAAGTGAACATGTGGAGTGGAAATAACAGTGCTCAAACTGGAAATGATATTTAAGAATAATGCTTCACAGAAAGTCAGAAGAAACAGAAGAAAAAAAAATTCTATCCAGAGGAAGAAGGCATAGCAATCAGAACAGTCAAAAAGATTTGTGGTCAACAGGTTAACAAGGGATTAAAAATATTTTACAAGCAAAGAAATAGTCATACATAGATAACTTGATAACCACTTGCAGGGAAATGTGAGATTAAAGGACAGAAACTTAGTCATTGTCACAAACTGTGGATCCTACATAGATTCATTCCATGTTCAGAATTTCTGAATCAGCATTTTATAATTACTGGCTTTTCTATGTATAAAAACTCTATATACTTGGAGCCTTTTTAGGAGGCTACTATGCATTTTGCATGACAGCAACACAGGACAGAATAAGGGTTTTAGTCCTAGACCAAAGGTTATTTTGTTTGTTTTATTTTTATTTTTTAAAAATGTATTTTGTTGATTATGCTATTATGGTTGCCCCATTTTCCTCCCTTCACTCCCCTCCACCCTGCACACCCCCTCCCACCCACATTCTCCCCCTTTACTTCATGTCCATGGGTAATACATATAAGTTCTTCGGCTTCTACATTTCCTGTAGAATTCTTAATCTCCCTCTCTCTATTTTGTACCTAGCATTTATGCTACTAATTCCCTGTATCTTTTCCCCCTCTCTCCCCCTCCTACTCCCCTGTTAATAACCCTCCATGTAATCTCCATTTCTGTGTTTCTGTTCCCGTTCCATTTGTTTGCTTAGTTTGCTTTTATTTTTGTTTTAGGTGTGGTTGTTAATGATTGTGTGTTTGCTGTCATTTTACTGTCATATTTTTTATCTTCTTTTTCTTAAATTAGTCCCTTTAACATTTCCTATAAGGTCTTGGTGATGATGAACTCCTTTAACTTGGCCTTATCTGAGGAGCACTTTATCTGCTCTTCCATTCTAAATGAAAGCTTTGCTGGATAGAGCAATCTGGGATGTAGGTCCTTGCCTTTCATGATTTGGAATACTTCTTTCCAGCCCATTCTTGCCTGTAAGGTCTCTTTTGAGAAATCAGCTGACAGTCTTATGGGAACTCCTTTGTAGGTGACTGTCTCCTTTTCTCTTGCTGCTTCTAGGATTCTCTCCTTCATTTTAATCTTGGGTAATGTAATTATGATGTGCCTTGGTGTGTTCCTCCTTGGGTCCAACTTCTTTGGGACTCTCTGAGCTTCCTGAACTTCCTGGAAGTCTATTTTCTTTGCCAGACTGGGGAAGTTCTCCTTTATTATTTGTTCAAATAACTTTTCCACTTGCTCTTCCTCTTCTCTTTCTGG
>CM052539.1:105343923-105424225 GCA_028533065.1 Trachops cirrhosus | reverse complement strand
ATGAAAGGAATATTAGTATTTTAAAAGGCACACTCTTCGTTACGTCTCACAATAATGTATTTTTCCAGGTAAAACACTGCCATCACTGAAATTATGAAAATAAAAAAATGGATCTTGTTTTCAATGGTTGTCAACTTGAGTAGCTTAGAGACTACCTCTTACATGTCAATTTAATGCACCACGATATGTTAATGTCCATATTCTGAGCACCTACATGTGAACATCAGTGTTCTTGTTAGCCCAAGAGTCTTAGGGTCATACAATATGGACATGTCTCTGAGGTAGGGAGGGGTCGGCAATCTATGACCTAAGAACAAAATCTGACCTACGGCTTATTTTTGTATAACCTTCAAGAAAAATAATGTTTACATGTGTAAACTAAAAAAAAATAATCTTAAGGCCCTGGCTGGTGTAGCTCAGTGGATTGAGTACAGGCCTGCAAACCAAAGTGTTGCTGGTTTGATTCCCACATGCCTGAGTTGCGGGCCAGGTCCCCAGTGAGGGACATGCAAGAGGCAACCACACATTGATGTTTCTCACCCTCTCTTTCTCCTTTCCTTCCCGTCTCTCTAAAAATAAATAAATAATTTTAAAAAATAATCTTAAAATTTTCCAAATATGTAATTTAATAGTTTTTGTTTATTCTGGAAGTAAAAGGTGCACTCTCTCTCAATTTGACTCTAAGGTAGAAAAGGGCAAAGTGCCTTACTGTGCTGAGTTGCATTTGCTGAAAAAGTAAACACACACACACACTGAACAGTTTTGAAGGATAGATGGCTTTAAAAAGGAAATGTGAAATGCAAATTTGCTCTGTCTATATATATGCTATTAATCCCCCTTTGCTTGCTTTCCACCAACAAAGAGAGAATAATTATCTGCTCCAACTATCACACAGAAATGTTGTAAAGTGAGATGAGAAGAGATCAGAGCTCTTCACTGGATGCTGTACTGATCCAAGGTACTGCTATGATAATTTATTATTTAAGAGATTATTAATGAAAAATTCTTCCACAAGAATAACTACCCTAGGTGAAAGTTTGAAGGTGGCAGTGTCACCTTGCTGTGTACTTGGAAGTATGTTTTCACATCTAAAGGCTCTATTTTATTCTCCTTTGTCTAAGTTTCTAAAGCAGGTGAACTCCATTTCCTGTGCCATTGATTACTAGTCGGTACCCATGTATGTCCCATGGCTCAAAAATGAGTCATCTTGGTGATAAATAAATTTGATTAAAAAATGATGCTATGGACACAAACATTGAGTAGATATGCCAGGGACACCTGGAATTCTACTACTTTAAAGCAAAAAGGGAGACTCTGTTTTATCCAGTTCCTTTATTCCAATACTTAAGGAACCAGACTCAAAGAGAAGAAATGACCTGCCTTTATAGCAGAACCAGGATTAGTTCTTAGGCCTCTTGAGTTCCCATCCAGTATTTTTTGTAATAAAAAAGGGAAGTAGGAAGAAAAGATGAAACATGGAGCTTAAAAAATCAAGAAAATGGAAGAAAAATGAAGTACGTAAGTACACAGAAAATGACATAAAGGATCTCTATGGGAGGAAAATAGGGAAAACATATTCAAAGTGGGTGACAAACTGGCAATGCATGTTTTTATTTGCCAATGCCAGGATTATCCCACTGAACTTGGGCCAAATTGCAGGACAATAATTAGCCCTAGTACTTTGACAAATCATTATCAGGACATTAGTAAGAATTACCCATTTTCCACACATTGATTACACGCCATAGTTGGCTCATTAGTGCATTGGTGTCTAATAGCTGCACTCTAACTAGGACTTTCACCCTTAGTCTGGATCTAAACTCGCCAACCTCAAACCAAGCCATGTAAAGGAACTTCATTATATTAAATAAGTGCAAATCCATTTTGCTTGCTTAGGAAGAAATTTATTAAGCAAGCCAGAGAATTATTTGGCCCATCTCTGCTCAGCAACACACAGTAATCAATCAACTTCCTCTGATTAAAATGGTTTGTCACACATTTTTGGAAGAACAGAAAACCACAGCAGCATCCTTCTGACTTTCTCTGGTTACTTCTCGGGCTATTGCTATCTCAGGTCTCAACTCAGGAAGAGGTTGCATCCCATTTATTGTCTTTATTCTGAGACAGTCTTATATTTCATCCGTATCAGTCATCAGTTGCCTTGGCTTCTGGAACCATTAAGTTAGGTGTCCTCGACAGTCTGTACATTAGAACCACCTGAAAAGATTTCAAAGAAATATTGATGTACAGCCCCATTCGAGCCCAAATAACTCAGAATTTCTGGAAGTAGCACCTGAGCATCTGTGTCGGTTTGTGTTAAGCTCAGAGATGAGTTCAATTCACAGTGAGGACTGTAAGTTACTGCATTTTCAAATACATATTTAGGCCCATTAACCTGGACTACCAGGTAATGTGGGATGTACACAGTGATGAAGTTAACAAATCAGTTGTTTTATTCCCAGTATTCATGACAGATGGTATATTGTTCTCTGTACATGTGAACAATCTAAAAATTCTAAGCAAAGAAAGGGTAACACTGAGGGGGTGTTTTGTGGCTTTTTTCCCTTTTCTTGCATATTACCACCTGTACACCCACACAAAAAAACACATTTAATTTCGAGTCATATATTTCTGAAGCTATAATTATCTCATGCTATTTTATGAGCGATTATGTTTTCCTAATTCAAAGAAGTCCAGCATGGGCAAAATTCCCTTAACCTTTCCTCTCCCTCCCTTCATTTACAAAAGCTGTTTGTCAAAACAACACCATCCAGAATATGCGAAATGAATTATTGAGATGTTAGGAGCTAAGCAGTCTCTGAGGCTGGTTGGATTAAAGGACAAGCAGGGTACATGTAAGTCACTGAGCTCCACTCAGTTCCCGGGTCAGGATCTATCTCTTTTTATTTTCACAGGAAATTCAAGAAGAAGGTAAAATAAAAGACAAAACTGAAGAGAAAGAAGGAAAAGGAAAATGCTGGTTAATATGATTATCTCTCTAAGAGTCTAAAAAGGAAGACTGAAATTAGGAAAAATTGAAATTAGCTGTGCAACATCAGCCAAAATATTTCCAATCTTCAGGATTCAGATTCCATATTTGTTACATGAGAAAGTTGATTAGAATCCTTTTTAATTCTCAGCAAGGAGTAAAACATGATTCTGTGATATAACTTCTTTGAGTGCCAAATAGTAGGATACACATAAACTGGTTTGAGTAATATAAGGTAGATCTTTGGCTTCAAGGATTGAGTTCTAGCTCCCACTACTTTACAGGATTCCTAAAATGTAAAATGTAAGTTGGCTCTGGCCACATCCAAGAGGCTGTGATATAGGGAAACTTTAATCCTATTCAGCCCCTGCCTCAGTGGGGCATTTCATCCTCTACTGTCTTTACAAGTTTAGGGATTCACAAGGGTCTCAGGCTATGTCTCTCATAATTGTTAAGCGACTCTCATGAGTCTACCTACATGTTACAGGAAAGTCTTTACTTAATATGGTAGCCTGTCTAATTTTAAGTATCTACCCTGTCTAGTTATTACTTGGAACACTGAATGGAGCAATTTATTTAAAAGATAACAAATGCCTTGGAAACTGGGGGAGTGTATTAGTTTATTACAACTGCTGTAAAAAAATTACTAAGATTGGTTGGCTTAAACAACAGAAATTTATTTTCTCATAGTACTGGGGGGTGGAGGGCTAAAGTCTGAGATCGAGGGGCCTGCAGGGCTGCTTCCTCTCAGAGTGGTGAGGAAAGGGCCCATTCTAGGTCTCTCCCCTTGGCTTACAGATGGCTGTCTGCTCTCTGTGTCTTCACTTTGTCTTCCCTCTGTACACATCTGTCTCCAAATGTCCTCTGCTTATAAGGATACCACTCCTATTAGATTAGTTCTCACATTTTAACTTCATTATCTCTGTAAAAAAACAACAACAACAACAACCTAGCTGCAAATAAGTTTACTCTGAAGTACTGGGGATTAGAACTTCAATATAGGAGTTTTCTTTGGGTAGAGAAGGGAGTCAGGGAACAATTTTGCCCGTGAGAGGGGGTGTTCTGTATATTGAAAAAGAGCCTTGACCATGAGCGATTTTAGTAGCTATGTATACACTGATCCGTTTGAAATGTGAATTAAAGAATTCAAGCAAGGAATAGTTACTATTGTTGATAGTAATACTAATAATACCACAAAGATAACAATTACTGAGTATTTAGCATAAGCTAGAAACTATAATAATCACCATATATAAAAATTTAATTTAATCCTTAAAAGAACTTTATGAAATTCTTAACTATTTTCATCATTTGATAGATAAGGAAACTAACCCAGAGAGGCTGGGAGTCAACATGGTTTGCAAAGCAGTAAAGGCAGGTTTATAATCCACATATTTTAGAACATCTTAAAGCCCCTAGCACACAGTAAGTTGTTAGTATAGCATAGTGGTTAAGACAGGACTTGGAATAAAAGGCGTATATGACAGGCTTTTCTATAATAGGTCTTATACTCAGCCACAGAGTTAACTTTCCTGAAGTTGTGTTCTGATTTTTAAAAATCTTCATGAGAATACATATTCTTCCTAAATTGATCTATTTTAGACAGACATTCCAAGTAACCCATTGTCTGGTTATAACCTATGTTGCCAGTCTTAATGCCCAGTAACTCACTACAGTATGCCCAGTACATTCATATGTACATATTCTTTTTTCATTTATCTAAAATGCCATCTTCCACCCTGGGGTCTCCAGCTAATGTGAACAGGGAAGTCTTAATGAAATAAGTGACATTTAAACTAGATCTTAAAGGATCACTAGAATTTAGACTGGTGAAGTTCGGACCTCGGAAAGAAGGGAAGTGAATATATAAGAAGGATAACACACACATACAAAGGATGTTGTCACAGAACATATATTGCAGAGCAATCAAGAAAATAAGTCAGGTCACTTGACTAGGAAATTAGGAAGTCATAAGGAAGATACATTCACTGGCCCAATGATTCAGGATTTCAAGTATACTTTCAGTCAATTCACTGGAAGGTAAAGGTGAAGGAACAGATATTGAATATTTTTTTCATTTAGCTTTTGATTGACTTCCTCTTGCCATTTTACATATCTGGATAATTTAGACACATTGCTCTGTAATTGGCTGGATCTAACCAATGGGCTTTTCTACTTTTATAAGTCTTTTAAAATGAAAAGAAGACCTCCAAAACATTAAGAACTCTTTTACTAGATGCCAACACAAAGCACTAGAGAAGAGGAAGTAGAATGAATGTATATATTCTCTTTTTACTTCTCTTCCAAAGTGGTAGCTCCACAATCTTGGAAAGATTTTAATTTTCAGCTGCACTATCTTCTTTTTCTCTGCCCCTGATCTCCAATCTCTCAATAAACATACAAGAGACAGAAACATACAAAATGCTGCCAAAGTGATTTAGCAAATGTCAACTATAGGTCTTTTCACCAACCTTAAGGTTCATTGGGACCACAGTTCTGAAAATTCTGAGCATAAGCGCATTTAAAAGTAAATCAACTCTGACAGAAGGCATTTTTTAAAAGATGATCCTAATAGAACACACATTGAGATGAAGAAATAGAAGGCCAGGCCAGAAAAAGATGAGGCAATTTTGTGAATTTCCCATAGATGATTGTGAAGCAATAAGAGCCAGAGGAACCAGTCAAGGGACCAAGTTGTAACTGCAGACATTACTTTCCTGTCTTGAAGGATGGGGAAGAGGTTTCCAACAGTCAGACAGGATGTTGAGACTTCTCTCCTGACCTTGGGCCAAGACAATCTGCTTTTTAACTGGAGGCAACTGTAATCCATTCTGTGAACAGATGGCACACAGGAAAAATGCAAACACAGGCTCTCTAGTGTCTATTCCAAAAGCTAGCCAACCTCCAGCTGTGGGAGGATAAGCAAGGGATGATAAAGGTCTGAATGGGTGGTGGAAGGTTGCGTAAAGAGCAGAAAAGATACTTTCTAACTGCAAAGAATGAGAGGCACAGAGGGCCTGCTTTGGTTACAATGATGCTGGATAAATTCACATTGTAATCACTCTTATATCAGTTAAACCTCATAACACCCATGATATCTGCCTCTAAAACAGGCCTGCATCTTATCCAGATTCTATACTCTTTGCCCCTCTGATGATAACAAAACATTTCAGTTATTATTTATTTTTAATTTCCCCTTTACACTGCCCTACTTGGAAACCAGCACATGTGTTGCTAAAGTTTGGTCATTTGATTTACAAATCCATGGCAGGGTCACAGGAAACTACTCAGCAAGAGAAGATCTTTCTCGTGACACGATCGGGGGAAAACACACAAGCAAGAGTGAATGTCCATGAAATGTTCAGTGGCGGGATAGTGTCAGCTTTGGATACACTAGTGATGTATCACATGTGTTGATATTCTCTGTTGTCTTCTCAACCTAGAAAGTATTGGTTGTCAATACAGCTATTACTAATCCTGTGAAAATGTCATTTAAAAGACTAAGAAAAGAGGAATTTAGGCACATAAACTCTAGTTAGTAAGAGAAGAGTGTGGAGGTTTGGGTGCCAAGGACCAAGCACACCCACAGCTGATTATTATTGCTATATCCTATCAAATTAAACAAAACCTGACCATTTTAGCTGCAACAATATTTAAAATAAACAGACCACCTATCCACTGCTTATTAATTCCGTAGATAGAGATTTCTGCACTGGTTGGGAGTTTGGATTTGGTTAGCTCAAATGGGATCCTCCAATTAAAAAAAAAAATCAATGTGTCTCCTACAAATTTTTTTATACATTTAGTTTACATTCAGCAACACTGACTAATACTGGATATGGGTCAAGGGTTCCAGGTTTTCAAAGATTAATAAAAACACAGACATCATAACCACCAAAGTAAACAGTCACAATTTGAAAATTAAAACTCAGTGGGATATATGCCATGTTAGTGATGAAAGATGCAGTAGTTTTATGATGAAATAAGTGCCAATTCATCCAGGTTGTTAGAGAAGACTTCACATAGAAGGCAAAGCTTGAGTAAGATCTTCAAGAACAGGACAAGTGTTCACCAGCCAATCAAAGGGAAGTGGTTTAGTTAAGAGCATTCCATGACAGAAAAGTCACGAACAAAGACAGGGAAACACGTAACATCATGGCTCACTGGAGATAATAGAAGCAGTTCTGTGAAGCTGCAAAGGAATGGGAAGGCAATGGAAGAAAAAGGACCATACTAAGACATAATGACAATATCCATACTTTTTCAGGCAATATGAAGCCTATAAAGTGTCATATGCTCCGACTCCCTACAATTTCATGTACATCATCTCCCACTGAAGTTTACTTAAACAACCAGCACCTGAATATCTTCATCAGCGGGCTCTCCTAAAGTCTGTTTTACCTAAACATTAGGAGCTCTTTAATTACCCAGGAATTTGTATTCCCTCAATAAAGCCCTTAACCGGTGATTCTAGGTTCTGAGATAGAAACACTCAGGCCCTCTGGCTCCAGTTAGGAATACTGAGGTGTTCAATACCCACTGTGGGGTCTTGTATGATACAGCACTCTCGTGTGCAGTTAGTTCTTCCCCGCCAGTACCCACTTCCCTACTCCTCTACTGATTTTTCCTGGGAATGATTCCTGATACATCACTTCAACACAATTCTTCATTCAGGATCTACTTTTTGGGGAATGCAATCTAAGATATACTTTTTTAACTTAGAGCTGTGAGCTATTAAATGAGTTGGTAGGGAAAGTGTTTCATTGGTAAACAAAATACAAAACCATGCCCTGACTGGTATAGCTCAGTGGGTTGGGAGTTGTCCTGCAAATCAGAAGGCTGCTGGTTCAATTCCCAGTCAGGGCACATGCCTGCCTTGTGGGCCAGGTCCCTGGTTGGGGGTGTGCAAGAAGTAGCTGATCCAGATCAATGTTCTCTCCCTTTCTTTCTCCCTTCATTCCCTACTCTCTAAAAAAAATTAATAAAATCATTTTTTAAAAAGTTTAAATACAAAGCCATGACAAATGGGAAATCTGTCTCTAATTAGCTTTCAGCATATTGCAAGGTTGATGGCATGAGGGTACACATTTACACATTTGCTCTAGTTGTTGTATTGGCATTGGAACACTTTCCTGGACCTGTCCTGGGTTGGAACTGATATTATGGCTGGAGGACTAGTGAATCTGGTCCCCTGACTCCTGCTTAGGGCTCTATGTAGCTAAACACTCTTTATGAAAATGTTCTTGTTTCTTTCCCATATTTCTCCCTTTATTGGGAAAAGTTCATTTTAACCCCACATATGTCAGGTTAGAGGACAATCAAACAACAGGAAACTTTATTACAGTAACAAATATCCAGCTTCTGTGTACCATCCTCTCCCTACATCATCTCCCACTCTTTATCTTATGCTTATTTCACCAGAAATGGCACAGACTCCTCAAAGCATCAGACACAACTAAATGATAATTAATTTTTATATATGTCACATTAGCCATGATTATAATAATAACATTGAGAATAAAAATCAGAGTCCATTCATTCACCTAAATCATGTGCTTCATCTGCTCCTTCTGACCCAGGCACATGACTAATTCTGCCAACACACCTGGAGTTTTAGTAGTGTTCTCTCCTGAAAAACGACACCTTGTGTCCCCCCACCCCCACAAGCACTTCCTTATTATGGATGCCAACCTGCCTTAATTTTGACTCATTAAAGCATGACTCAGACCAGCCCCTCATTATGCTCACCTCCTAATTACCAGGACTCGACAATTTTAGACAGAAAGAAAAACCAAGCACTGAGATCTTTGATCCTTGATACTGAGTGACTTTTTATTCTAGTTGTGACTTTCTCACAATTCCTCATTCCATTCCAGCTTCCCCATTTTTGGAACTAGTATGTATTTCTCCTCCTAAATCCATTGCAAGAGGACATAATCCTTCAGCAGGTTTTAATGTGCAAAATCTTTCCCACTCATTCCTCATCCATTCCTTCATCATTAGCTCTCATAAGCCCAGTGGCTGACAACACACAGTTGCATTTATATAAACTGACAGTGTCTTAGCGAAAAGATCTCAAATCCACTTATTTCCAAATATTGAGAGCTGTGCACCAGCTTCCTACAAGGCAGGCCATCTCAGTCCTTTGTTCTCTTTTCTATAGTTCCTTCCCTCTTTGGAATCACTATTTGCCCTATATTCTATTCCTTCTGCCATTCTGTTTCTTTTTCTTCTTTTTACCTTCACTAGCTATTGTGCTTCATATGTAGTGATTTACACATTCATTTCCTTTCCTAAAAATAAAGTGTGAACTTCAAGGAGGCATGAATGATCACTCCTGTTTTAATAATTAAAGACGAATCCACCAAAAATCTTGCTCTACTATTCCCAGTGCTCAGATTAGATCATAAATGGCATATTTTGCCCCCAAAGAAATATATCAGCATATTTCCCACCCAGAAATACATGGGCATGAAGCCCAGCTTTTCTCTGGAACCAGCATGTAACCAATGGGTCTGTTTCAAAGTAAGTACAGTTGAAATATGGGAAGGAGGATTTGATAGTGTTTGATAATTCACCATTCAACAGCTAGGGAAAGGTAGCTTATTATTAAATGCAAATAAAACGAGATGAAGTCCAGCTGTCTGGATGCAGATAGAAATTACACAAAGCCCATAAGCCACTCTGGAGATCTTAACAGCTAGACAGAACAGAGCTCCGGGAGCTGCCAGCAAGCACAAATCCCTTCTTTGAAGGGGCCTGCACCCTGTAATCTCTCCAGAGAAAGACTCAGATTATACAGTCTGTTTAGAAAACTAAGGTGTGACTCGAACAGAGCAAGTACAGCCACTTCATGGAAGGCAAACATGTTTTAAGTTTTAAAATATTCCAACCTCTTTACTTCCTATTGTTATCTTCCCCTTCTGTAGGGTAGTTTTTATTGGCCAGGGGGAAATTGCTTATTTTTTTTACAGGGTTAAAAGACAGCTTGCTTATAGCAAAAAAATTAATTAATTAAAAAATTAAAATATATATATAGTTTTATACTATCTAAATTCATCATATTGCTATGACTGATTAATAATGGTCACAAGTATGAACACAATAACATAATATTTTCATATAAATAATATTTATATATGTTTGTTAGGTCTATTTATATCTTAAAACAGTGACAGCACTTCAAAGCTATGGAATTAGAATTTCCTCTCTTTTTTAAAATATTTTATTTATTTATTTTTAGAGAGAGGGGAAGGAAAGGAGAAAGAGAGGGGGAAAAACATCAATGTATGGTTGCCTCTTGTGTGCCCCCTATTGGGGCCCTGGCCCGCAACTCAGGCACGTGCCCTGACTGGGAATTGAACCAACAACCCTTTGGTTCAGAGGTCCGCACTCAATCCACTGAACCACACCAGCCAGGGCTAGAGTTTTTTTTTTTTTCTTTACCCATTAAGCTCTAGGGCTCTGATGGACAATATTTTGCAGGAAATACTAAAGCTGGATTTGCCAAAGTGAACATATTCAATGTGGTCACTACATTCACTTACTGAAAATAATGCATTATATATTATTCACTAAGTCAGAAATCTCTAGGAATACTTTTTTACCAGATCAAGATTACATCAGTTTTTCCACAACTTTATTCTTTATCATCTAATTTAGGATTTCCAATAATACATTCCTAGACAGGTGGGAAAGTCTCATCTGTGTTTGAATGGTTTTGTGTTGTTCTCACTCCCTGTATTCTATTCTGGGCCTTGGACACCTCTCTCCTTTGTAACTACTGAAATTCAACACATGCCTCTAGGCCACTTCAAACTCTGTCTTCTCTCTGAACCCTTTCCAGAATGTATGTCTTCCTTCTCTGAGTTGTCACTGCACATATTTTCTCCAGCATTCATTTGGTACATAGATACTCTGTAACATACTACATCTAGTGCTTTGAAATGATCGTTAATTACTCTCATGTGTCTAACATGCCCAGCCAGTAGATTATATCCAACATTTCTCCATCATTTAAAACAGATCTCTATCCTTGGACAACTACCTAGACCCTAGATTTATTTATCCATCAGTCTACTCAACATCTCCCTTGGGAGTTTAATAGGCATAGCAAACTTAGGGCATCCAAAACAAAATTCTCAGTTTTTACCCCCTAAAATCTTCTCTTCACATCATTTTTCCTCCTAGTTTTTGGAAGCCCCATCCTCCCAGTTACTCATGCCAATTTTCTGTCACACTCCATGTCTCATCTGTCATGAAATCATCTACTTCTATCTTCAAAAAAAACCCAAAACACTTATCACTTCCACTTTGATTGCTATCACTTTTGCTAAGACATCATCATCTTTGTCCTATTACAATACTATTATAAAATATTAATACTAATTGGTCTCCTTGTTTCCACCCTGCAACCTGCAGTCTATTCTCAATACAGGAGCCAGGAGGTATATTTTGAAAACATTAAGTCAGATCATGTCACTCATCTTCCAAGGTGGCCTCACATTTCAGAGTTAGTATCAAGACCTTAACAGGGTAAGTGTTAAAGTTTTAAAATGTTAAAGTGACCTATAAAGCCTTACCGACTTGACACTCCATTATCTCTTTGACCTCATCTCCTTGTCTTTCCACCACTGAATCAATACAGCACACTGGCCTCCCTACTATGCTTGGAATACTACAGTCAATTTCCTGCCCCAGGGCCTTTTCCTGTGCTCCTCCTTTATCCTGGAATGCTTTTGTCTAGTAAATTTCACCTCCACATACCTTTTGTAAAACATCTTTGGCTATCCCTTTCCACTAAGTTTTTGTTTTCCGTAGCACTTATCACCAGCTAACAAACTGAAATGTTTACTTCTTTATTTCTTTATAGTCTGCCTTCCCCCACTAGAACATAAGATTCCTATAGGTAGACATTTCTGTACATTTTGTTCACTGCTTTAGTGCCAAGTGCTAGAATGGTGCCAGGCAAACTTGGATGCTCAGTAATTATTATATTTATTGTTCAATTACAGTTGTCTCCATTCCCCACCCATTATTCTCCACTGCCCTACCCAACCCCATTATCACATTCAGTCTACCCCCTACCCCTGTTGTCTTTGTCCACGGGTCCTTTATACATGTTCCTTGATGACCCTTCCCCTTCTTTCCCCATTATTCCCCTTCCCCCTACACTCTGATCATTGTCAGTTTGTTCTTTATTTCCATGTCTCTGGTTCTGTTTTACTCGCTTGTTTGTTTTGTTGATTAGGTTTCACTTATAAGTGAGATCATATGGTATTAGTCTTTCACTGCCTGGCTGAATAAATAAACAGACAGGAAATATATTCTTGCTAAATGCCTAAGTTATTATTAAATAAGCATAGTGTAAAATAAATGGAAATACCATTGATGCATTATTCCAAAAAAAGCACATTTCTCCTCTGGCATGCACAATTGTGTGTGTCCTACTGAGGCTGGGAGTGATAGGCTCCAGGCCAAATTTAGCCACTGGTTACCTACAAAACCCCAGGACAGGTCTGAAACTCTTCTTGCTTCGGGCACACATTTGTAAGTTTCTTATGATCCCTGTCATTAACCTGAGTGCTTCATACACTGTTTTGTAAATTTTTCTCATGCTGTCTTCTGTATAATTAGTTAACTTCTAAAACAGAGTTGACTATCTCTTTTACGCAGTATTCTATATCCAGTAGTGGACTGAAGATACAGAATTGGTAAATAAAATAATCTCTGTCATCCAAAGCATAGACTGATTCAGAAAAAACAAGTTAAAAAACTGTGAACCATAAATTTAAGACACAAAATAAAGATATAATTAGTCTTTATAATACAAAGTTACAATCCTATGCTTGACAATTATACCATCAGTATAACACTGCCTAGTTTGCAGTATCTGCTCCATAGATGTTCACTGAGGAAAAACATAATAAAAAATGGAAAAATGATTTACTGTTGAGAGTGTGTGCTCATTGAAGAGGAAAGAAATGAGGATAGGAAAGATGCTGTAAGATGACCACGGACTTTGTCTCTTTTACTGAATTGACTCTTTATCTCATTCCAAGAAGAACACAGTGTTTTAAGAATTTTTGTTTATTGTAATAATAAAAGAGATGGTCCTTGGACTACGTAATCCTTCGAGTACATGGGAAAATCTCCCAAAGAATTAATGCATTTAGGCAAAATTTAAAAATGTGTATTTAAGAAGGGTGCAGAATAATTGGTAATTGCTAGAACATAGAAGAGGTCTTTAATTTAGAAGTTAAGCATCTTTAATATTATCTCAGTACAACAGGACTATTTATGCTTAAGTACCTATACGTGCCAGCCTCTGTACTAGATGAGTACAATGTCTCTGTTCTTGAAGACGTAGCAATCTTTGGAGGAAAAACAGAATGAAATGAATGAATCTAACAGTCAGTCTTGAGTATATGAGGTTTACCTAACCAAGACTACTGGTGGTTCAGGGAAGGCTTCCCAGAGAAAATGAAAACTGGGATAAAAATTACAGAAAGAGTTGACATTAGACAGATGGAAGGTTGGAAAAAGCAGTATGAAAGAGAAAATGGTCCATTGTAGTACACTAAAGAAGATCATTGTAGTTGAATTTCAGATAGATTGGATTACAAAGGGTTTGTTTGCCTTTGGAAGAAATTTTAATTTTATTGTAAGAATAATGGTGAACCACTAAAGTATATAAGAAAGGCAATGACAGGTAATTAAAGTAGAATCCATATTTAGAAAGATCTGGCTACAGTGTGTAGAATAGATTGGAAGGGCAATGCGAAGAACGTGTGACTCTTTCAATGATTTTAACAAAAAGTAATGTAGGCCTGAATTGGGTAGTGATGATTGAGGAAGAAATTAGGAGGATAAATTTTTAAAATGTTACAGAAGTGAAATTGGCAGGAACTTACTGTACAAAACATTGGAGAAGAGAGAAAGGTCACAAGGCAAAGTGGTTACAGTCAGACAGAGAGAAGCAGCACTAGAAATGGGCAATCCAGTAAAAACTCCAGTTGAGGACCAGTGAGAGAACAGAGGTTTTGTCAATAAAGAGGAAAAATATCTAAGTAGTGATGAGAAATATGGTGCCTGGGTCTTCCCTTATGACTCTGCCCACTGAAGTCATATGCTCTGTGGCATCAGGGAAAGAAACAATTCCTTTGATCTACAAGTTTATACCTCAATAAGCAAAAGCTACTGACCAGCAGTACAAAGTCTAGGTGAATAACCAGCTCTGATATCTCACTGTACCTCATGTCCAGGCCCTGTTGTGGGCTCATTTATGTAGAAAACATTGTCAATATAGGGCAGAGACAATGTATTTAGAGTGGTAGGTGTATGTGTTCCTCGATGGCTAAAAGTGAAGAAAGGAGATACAATAGCAATGAAAAGGTGCAAAATTAAAATATTAGAGCTAAATACTGGCTTAAATTATTTTTTCTATGCTTCATTCCTTCTGAACTAATCAGGAAAATCTGTGGACCAAAGATTAAGGTTAGGCTAATATCTTCTACAAATTGGAGAAGAGCTTTTGAATTTTTTTGCTCCCCCCAAATATTATAGGAAAAAAACAAGTTAATTTATGATGTTGGTATTTGCATTGCTATCATATAGTCTTCTCATGGGATTTCCTCTTTCCTCTAACAGCCTTAGTTACCACTGGGGATGTGTCAACATTTGGCACCGTCTTTAAACATCCCAAAAGTCAGGTGCTCTTCCACGCCTGGCTTGCCAACATCAGCACAACTTTCTGCCACTTCTGAACCTGTTCTTTTTAGATAACCCCCTCTCTTTTTATTCCTGAATGCCTAAGCTTTTCATATTCCACTTTTGACTCCTTCTTTAAAAATATACTTCTTTGTAAACTTCTCCAGTGTTTTGATCCTACAGCTCTAGTCACCTAAGCGCAAAGCTACAAGAGCCATGAGATGGACACATAAGAAAATAGTGTCCCATGTAACCCCTCCCCTTTAGAAAGGAATTATAGAAAGTATAGATCTCCAAGAGAAGGCCACTTATGGTAGATTTGTAGTTCTGCTGTAGCCTTAGTTCATCACTGGAGATGTGTTAACACTTGGAATTGTTCTTAATGTTTTCCTGAGACAACCCTGGTCTCCAGGAGGACAGCTGGGATAAGAGATGGCTTATCATGAATTATTGGTCAATATTCTCTCTACTTTGCCACATCATAAGAGCTTCCACATAAAATCCAGAAAAGATGGGTTAACAGTAAAAACATGTACTATACATCTGGAATGATTTCTTTATAACAACCTACAACAACCCCCGCCTTGCTGATTTGATCATCTCTTCTAATCCTCTAAGACTTATGTATAATCTTCCCTTGTAAATTGGAGTACAGTTGTCCCTCACTATATCGTGGTTCAATAAGTGAACCACGATATAGCGAGGGATGACTGTATATTTCACTGGTGAGTACCCATACAGAATTTTATATGTTGTTAAAATTATGTAGGTTTAAGAGTGTAGAAAGTGTTTAAGAGCATATGAAGTGTTCATAAGTGTGGGAAAGGTTTACAGGAGTGTGGGAAGGGTGTATAAAGCCTTAAAATATATATAAATAATAAAATAAATATAACGCCACTACTTTGCAGATTTTCACCTATCACGGGGGTCTCTAGAATGTAACTTCCGCAATAGGTGAGGGATCACTGTACCTGAGTCTTCCTTTATGCAGAATTAGCTTTCTCTTCCTCTGTTCCCATAGGAGCTCATACTAATAATTCATTCACTATTCATGGAAAATGGACCAAATCAAGGCTACATATGTTCTGCCATATAGTATCAGATTGATATATACACATTTATTACATGCTTAGTAAGTTGTGCAACCCTGCTCACGCTGTAGACATGATCCTGAGATCAAAAGCTTAGTGTTATATTTATGTCCTCATTGCCTAGTACTATACCTGATATATACTAGGTAGTTAACATATTTTAATAAAAGGAATTAAACCACTTGCTACTTCATGAGGAATCTTGTTGCATATTTTCATTGCCCAATATAGGAAACCAAAATAAAAAATTCAACCACTGACATTTTTCAATAACACACTTTACTCCCTCATTGTAGAAAACATTTTGTGACTCATAGCCTAAATATACTATAAAAAACATCTTCTATGATGCTATTTTAAAGTGAAGATTATGTATTTCATTTGTGATTTCACCAATTAGAGCTAAAAACCAAATTTAGGTTAAAATGTCTAAAAAGCAAATAGACATTAGCACATCCATTCATTAATGTACCATTTGCAATTCTATTATGATGAATAATCACTTTTAATTTACAAAAGATCTTAACTCTTCCTGAAAACTGTCATCCTGTAGAACTGCTGACTGAGGACAGACCTGCTAGGGAAAGCAGGAAGTGTGCACTGATACTACTATACCATTTACACCACTTCAACTTGAAAATAGCTTATCTTGATATCTCAATGACTAGAATTTTTAAAAAATTAAATACAAACAAAAAAGCCCCTAATATCTTTGTTTAAACAAAAAGTCATTTTAGCAGCCTATAGAAATATAACCATGATCCTAGATTAGTTTTGTAATAGACTGCTATTCATGAACATTAAACCAAATTAAAGTTGTATATATACATGTATAAGTATGTATGTATGTGTGTGTACACACACACATATACACCCAAATTAAACATATATGTGAGTCAATTGATTTATAGTGTGCACTATGATTATCTTCAGTTTTAAGAATAAATCTACAATACAATACTAGATGCTATAAAACTCCACCTAATACTGATCATTCCTGTATTCAGCATTATTTGTGTATACCTTGCACTCTGTAATGACATATCAGCCATATGTGTGTTTCACCAATGCTGTAAGTAAATCTTCATGCTTTCATCAGATGAAAACCACTCTTGCCTTCAGGGACTGCTCCTTTGTTACCTACCTGTTTTTCAAGAGGGAACTGCCAATCACACAGCCCAAATCTCTGGCCTTAACTGTTAGCATGTAATCCAGCTATGACCAATCACTGCATCTCATTTCTCTGATTACTCCAAAGCGATTACTGCAAAGAGAGAATGAAACCTAAACCAAGATAATCAGTCTCCTTGAAGGTTGGGTGATTGAGTAATTTCTTGCCCAAACTGGACTATTAAGAGTGAAAGAGAGTGTTCTTATTAGTTATGCAGGGAGAAGAGGACTGCAGACAGTGTTCTGGACAATAAACAGAAATTAATGGTAACCTTCTTCCCAGAGATTTTCTAGATAGTGTTGGTATGGGAGGTTTCCTTTTCAATATGGTTGTAACTCTGTAATTATGGGTGTATGCACAGAGCTGACAGCAACACTGTCTGATACATGGAAAAAGCCAAAGAGCATCACTGAAGAAAGAAGCCAGAAATGAGAAAAGCAGAAATAAGAAGTGGAAAGAAAGAAAACAAGAGAGAGTGCTTACAAGTTAGAAACCCTTAGGTTCCATTGCATCCTGAGACCATTTTCACTCACATCCCTAGGGACAGTTATTTTTTCTTTTTTTTTCTTTCTTATTGTTGTTCAAATACAGTTGTCTCCATTTTCCCCCTACCACTCCCCCCTTGCCCTACCAATTCTCACCTCCCACCCTCGATCCTACCCCCCTTTGGCTTTTTCCATGGATCCTTTATACACGTTCCTTAATGACCCTTCCCCTTTTTCCCTCCATTATCCCCTCCCCCACCACCTCTGGTTACTGTCATTTCTTTATTTCAGTGTTTCTGGTTATATTTTTCTTGCTTGTTTCTTTGGTTGATTAGGTTCTACTTATAGGTGAGATCATATGGTATTTGTCTTTCACCTCCTGGCTTATTTAAGCTAGTAAGAACTGGGTTTCTGTTACCTGGTAAATGTTGAATAAAAAAGGAATTGTAGACCATCTAGTTCAAGTACCTTATTTTATATACAGATATGCACACTGAGGCCATCCACGTTAAATTGCTTATCCAAGAATCCAAATATATTTCCATGTCAGCAAATAACCCAGTTGTTTTGCCTGCACTTCCATTTCTCTGTATTGATATAACATCTTTTCTATATTACTATATAATATGATTTTATTCTTTCATATCATAAGTATACTGTAAGAGAAAATTGTATCTTCTTTATATAAACTTTTTTATATAGTTCCCATATCTCCTATCCACTTAATAACAGATAAATGAATAAAATTTAGCACATTATGGTCTGCCTCTAATGAGTTTCCTTTGTAATGATAAAAATTAATAGTAACCAATAATTTGTTTACATGTATACCAAAGGATAAATTTTCATTATAAAATGTTATTACCTCCAAATACCCACACTTGTTTGTATAAGTATTAATATGTGCTTATGTGAATAATTATGAAATTATAAAAACATACAGTTTCACCCTGGCTGGTGTAGCTTAGTGGATTGAACATTGGCTTCAGAACCAAAGGATTGCAGGTTCAATTCCCAGTCAGGGCACATGCCTGGGTTGCAGGCCAGGTCTCCAGTAGGGAGTGTGCAAGAGGCAACTACACATTCATGTTAAGAAAAAGAAAACAAACAAACATACAGTTTCCTAGAGGTAAAGATGTTCATTTGGGATCTGAAAGATATTCCATCTAAGTGATGGCAACATAGGAAGGTTTTAGAGACATAAAACAATGAGTAGAATTAAATCTTCATGAGGATAGACATCATTTCTATCTCAATAACTGCTATCAGGAAAGGTAAAAATAAGGACTGGAGAACTATCATTGCATGAATAATAACAATAGGACCAGCCAGAGGCATTAACAAAGGGAATATTCACCCAATATAGGAGCACCTAAATATATAAAGAAAATCTTGTAGGACTTTAAGAAAGAGGTTGACAGCATTACAGCCATGGTAGAGGATTTTAACACCCCACTGTCAACAATGGATAGATCTTCCAAACAAAAAATCAACAAGGATATTGCAGCATTAAATGACACACTAGATCAAATGGCTTAATTGATATTTACACAATATTTCACCCGAAAGAAACAAAATATATATTCCTCTCAAATACACATGCATCATTTTCAAATACAGACCACGTGGTAGGACACAAAACAACTCTTAACAAATTTAAGAAAAGTGAAATCATATCAATCATCTTCTCAGATCACAATGTCTTCAAACTAGAAATCAAACTCAAGAAAAAGACTCAAAAATATTCAAATACATGGAGGCTGAATAACATGTTATTAAATAACGAATGGGTTAACAATGATTCAAGGAAGAAATCAAAAAGTATTGAGAAACAAATGAAAATGATAACACAACAACACAAAACATATGGGACACAGTGAAGGCAGTCCTGAGAGGGAAGTTCATGGCATCACAGGTCTACCTAAAGAAGACAGAAATAATCACAAACAACCTAACTCTACATCTAAAAGAACTAGAGAAACAATAACAAAAAGAAAACCCAGAGTGAGTAGAAGAAGGACAGGATCAAGATTAGAGCAGAACTGAATGACATAGAGACTAAAAAATAAATAAATAACAATTTAAAGGATCAATGAATCTAGGAGCTGGTTCTTTGGAAAGATCCAAAAGAAACAAAATCAACAAGCCTTTAACCAGTCTCATCAAGAAAAAAAGACAAAGACCCAAATAAATAAAATCAGAAAAAAGAGAAGTAACAAATGATACCACAGAAATATAAAGTATTGTAAGAATAACTACATAATTATTCATATACTATGAATAACTATATGCCAAAAAATTTGACAGCCTGGGTGACATAGACAAATTTAGAGAAACATACAATATTTCAAAACTGAATCAGGAAGAAGCAAAAACGTGAATAGACTTATAACAACTAGTGAAATTGAAGCACTAATCAAAAAACTCCCAACACACAAAAGCCCTGGTCTAGATGGCTTCACAGGTGAATTTTACCAAACATTCAAAGATGAGCTAACACTTATCCTTCTCAAAATGTTCCAAAAAATTCAAGAAGAGGGAAGACTCCTAAACTCTTTTTATGAGGCCAGTATCATTCTAGCCTCAAATCCAGGTAAGGACACAACAAAGAAAGACAACTACAGGCAAATATCTCTGATGAACATAGACACTAACATCTTCAACAAAATATGAGCAAACTGGATCCAGCAATACATTGAAAAGGTCATACACCATGATCAAGTGGGATTTACTCCAGGGATGCAAAGATGGTACAATATTTACAAATCAATAAACATAGTATATTACATAAACAAAATAAAAACAAAAATCACCTGACTATATCAATAGATGCAGAAAAAGCATTTGATAAAATCCAGTACCCATTTATGATAAAACACTCAGCAAAGTGGGGATAGAGGGAGCATACCTCAATATAATAAAGGCCATGTATGAAAAACCACCTGCCAATATCACAGTCAAAGTGTAAACACTAGAAGCTGTTCCCTTGAGATCAGGAACAAGGCAAGGGGATCCACTTTCACCACTCCTATTCAACATAATACTGGAAGTTTTAGCCAAAACAATCAATAAGAAGAAAAAGTAAAAGGCATATTAATTGAAAAGGAAGATGTAAAACTGTCATTATTTGCAGATGACATGATAGTGTACTTGGAAAACCCTATAGGATCCACCAAAAAAGTACTCTATTCAATCTAATAGGTGAATTCAGCAAAGTAGCAGTATACAAAGTCAATATTCAGAGATCAATAGCATTCTTGTACTCCCATAATGAACTGTAAGAAAGAGAAACCAAAAAAATCCCATTTACTATAGCAAAAAAAAAAAAAAAAAGCACCTAGGAATAAATTTAACCAAGGAGGTAAAAGACCTGTACTTAGAATACTATAGGACACTGAAGAACAAAACTGAGGAAGATACAAATAAATGGAAGTGTATATTGTGTTCATGGATTGGAAAAATTAACATCATTAAAATGTCCATACTACCCAAAGCAATCTACAGATTCAACACAATTTACCAATGACATATTTCACAGATCTAGAACAAATATTCCAAAAAGTTATAGGGAACCAAAAAAGACCCTGAATAGCCTCAGGAATCTTGAGAAAGAATAACAAAGTTGGAGGGATCACAATACCTGATGTAAAACTACAGTATGAGTGCACTGTAATCAAAACAGTCTGGTACTGGCATAAAGACAGATACATAGATCAGTGGAACAAAATTGAGAACCCAGAAATAAACCCATGTCTCTATGGTCAAATAATGTTTGACAAAGAGAGAACTCAAAATGGATAAAAGACTTAAATATGAATCATGAAACCATAAAAATCCTAGCAGAAAACATAGGCAGTAAAATTTCAGATATCTCACAGAGCAATATTCTTGCTGATATATCTTCTAAGGCACAGAAAATAAAGGAAAAATAAACAAATGGGACTACATTAAATTAAAAAGCTTCTGCACAGCTAAAGAACCCATAATCAAAAGGGACCCATTGTATAGGAGAACATATTTGCAAATGATACATCAGACAAGGGTCTGATCTCCAAAATATATAAAGAGCTCATGTGACTCAACACCAGAAAGACAAATAATCCAATTAAAAAAATGGGCAAAGGACCTGAATAGATACTTCTCCAAGGAGGACATGCAGATAGATGGCCCATAGACATGTGAAAAATGCTCAACATCACTAGCCATCAGAAAGACATAAATTAAAACCACAATGAGATATCACTTTACACCTGCCGAAATGGCTATCATCAATATATCAACAAACAACAAGTTCTGGGGAAGATGTGGAGTAAAGGGAACCCTAGTGAATTGTCGGTGGGAATGCAGAATGGTACAGCCACTCTGGAAAACAGTATGGAATTTCCTCAAAAATTAAAAATGGAACTGCCTTTTGATCCACTGATTCCACTGCTGGGAATATACCCTAAGAATCCCAAAACACCAATTCAAAAGAATTTACGTGCCCCTATATTCACAGCAGCACTATTTACAGTGGCCAAGATTTGTAAACAGCCCAAGTTCCCACCAGTAGATGAGTGGATCAAAAAATTGTGGTACATTTATACAAGAAATACTACTCAGCATATAAAGGAAAGAATTCCTTCTCTTGTGACAGCATGGATGGATCTGGAGACTATTATGCTAAGTGAAATAAGCCAATCAGTGAAAGACAAATACCGTATGAACTCACTTATAAGAGAAATCTAATGAACAAAATAAATTAATGAACAAAAGAGAACCAGAGGCATGGAATCATGGAACACACTGACAGCTGTACAAGGGGAGAAGGGCAGTGGGGACGGTGAAAGAAGGTGAAAGGATTAGACAAAGAACATATATGAAGGGACCATGGAAATGGAAATGGTATGGGTATTGACTATGGAAGTGGAGGGCGGGCAGGGCAGTGGGGGAGCAAAGGGGGTGGAAATTGGGACAACAAAAACAGCATAAACAATGAAACATTATTTAAAAATGAAAGGGAGTAAAAATTCTTTAAAAAGGAAATCTAAATCAAAACCATCTTCAGGGCAGCCACTCAGAGCCAGTGGCACTGCTCCTGGGAGTTGGGGGGGTGGTGGTAAAGAAAACACTGAAGAATTGGAAATAATAAACAATAGACTTCTACTTACATATAAATCACTACAAATGTATTTGAACACCCAGACATGTACTCTTGAGTTTGCTTTTACAATTCATGTTTAGTGAACATTTATATATCCACCACTGATGCTAGTTTAATCTAGGAAATATTCTGTTTATTTGCAAAGCTATATAAAAAAGGATCCCTTGGTACAAATCTAATCAATCTACAACTTGGAGAGCATGTATTATTCAAGTCCACATTAATAAGAGGTCTAATTGAAATGATTCTGTGTTTTCAAAAATGTATGGGTTGAATACATATGGGTTTGTTAGTTTACCTATTTTCTCAAGATTGGTGCAGTGAATACCTGTCATGTATGAGTGATAAACCACATGAAATGTTTTATAATTTAAGTTTGGCTTAGAATAATTTATATTTAAAAAATACATTTAAGAGAAAAGTATTTTTTCTCCCAAAGTTCTAATTTACAATTAAATAAATAAATATATGGCAAAAGAGTTCACCGTTTTGAAATGTTTGAAACTGTGGATTTTCAACAGCAAGACTGGCTACGAATATTCTGTCTGTTCCATGACTATATTGATTATTAAGTTTCAGATTTGGTTCTTACAAAATAAAATTTAAGTATCTAGTTCTTATGACCTAGTGGTGAAAGCTGGAATTCCCTCTATTTTTAATGTTTTGAATAATATTAATGTATGCCTGCCCTGTTGGAATTTCTAATAAAGTAAAAATATACCTAATTATTACTAGGCTTAATTAGCTTAATAGACTGTCATGGTAAACCAGTTCTTGGTTCCTTGCATTGTGTCTTTCACCAAGTGTATGCACAGCAAACATATGTGAAATTATTGGATGGATACATGGATAATGGGTGAATGAATACAAATAAACTATACATTCAAAGGAAGGAATGCTATCATTATTACAATGCTTATGATGATAATGATGGTGAACACAACTACTTTGTATTTCTATAGTTCACAAAAGAAATACCCTAATTTATTTGAATAAAATATACTTTTTTTTCTTATCAGCCAACCTCAGACAGATCACATGATTCCAAGAAAGGGGACAAAATTTTCTTTATTTGGTTAAATATTACAAGCCATATTCAGAATTTACAGGAGAAATAAAAATCACACCTTTTCCTAGAAATTTTCTACTTCTTGTCTTGTATATGCTATCAAATACATGGCAACTCTGTTTCTCTCTCTCCCTTTGAATGTTTCATTTTCTAGTATCCGAGGTTGGTGCAAATGTAACTCAGGACTGTAGAAGTGTTAACATTGCCCAAAAAAGGACTTATTGAAAACAGATGAATCAATGGGAAATGGTAACATAAAAAGCGCCAAATGGTTGTGTTCAGAGGCCAGAGATTTTATTCAAATTGACATATCTATGGGATACATAGTAAAAGTAATGTTTTTACTTCCTAGATGTAGGCAGGTCAAAAAGACTCAAAGAAGAAGTACAGATGAGTGGTGCCGACCACAATATTTCTATGAGGAGGAGGTCAGAATAATTTACCAGTCTTAACAACAGAGCTGTCTGGGTTGCAGTTTGGGGGTGTTCTCATATCCTATTATATTACACTATCAAAATTGCAGAAATTGCAGATGATATGCCATTACCTTCTAGACAGACAAGCTACTAAATTATTTGTATGGGGAAGATGAGCCATTTACTTATCTTCCTGATATGAGCAGGAGATAGGTGGGGACTGTCTGGAAGACAGACAGTGGTGGGGACTGCTCTGTCTGGGTTGCAAAAATGCCACTCTTTGAGATGTTGTATTTGACACGCTGATAGTGACAAACACGTGAGCAATATGAAAAGTTTCCAATATGATAAATGATTGGAGAGGTGGTTGCACCTTGACTTCAAATGAATAAGTCAACAATCCATTGCAATGAGCATGTTTTATAATCAACAAGAGCACTAAGTATAAAACAAGACTTTTTCAAATGATTCTCAAATATTTAGATCTATAAGGCTCATTAGAGATGATATAGAGTAATCCTTTTGTCCCCTCAACTGAAGATACTGAATCCACAGATGCTGAGAAGTGCACAAGATCATACATTTAGTCATTAACTGAGAAGGAATAGAACCTATTCTCCCAATATGTTGGTAAGGTTGCATATGTGAACCATAGTGGGGAGAACAGAAAAAACTACAAGTTGCATAAACTAGAACCAGTCAAAACTGAGTTTATGATTGGTGTCTCAGTCTAGAAAATTATCTGTATTCTGAGGCAAAAACTTTGTCAGACTCTGGATTTTCACTATGTTCATTTTGCTGTAAATCCAAATAGTATAATTTTCTCATGGCAGTTAAATTTTTATCTTTTTTAGACCTAGTTAAAATCTGGAATCATGGTAGGCAGTTAGACAGACATGAACAGAGCAAAAACAATAGACCAGGTATAGAAGGTCACCAGGACAGAAAGCCCTGGGTGTCCTAGTGATGGGCAAAACTGGGAAAACAAGGACCTCACCCCCAGGGTAACCTTTCCTCCTGTACCATATACTGGTCATGGGGTTTAGACCCCTGATCATTCATATTGCTGGTACCGTGGTTCAGACCCTCCCCTGACCTTTCCTCCCCGGGCATGCAGGTTAGACCCCCATAGAGAGAGAATGAACAAAGGGCCAAGAGCATTAAGGCCTCAGGACAATGAGGTTCTGATCCACATCAAATACATCTACTTATTTGTCACTCAGTTGTATTTTAGCTCCTGGCCCAGAAAAACAGCAAAACCAGACAAACCATGCTATGGCTGACGTTAGGACCAGCTGCACTGACTAATGACCCACCCTGCTGTGGCACCTACCAATCAGTAGAGACCATGAACCTCAAAGGACACACCTGGAAAGCTAATGAATATTCTATTAGGATTCTCCCCGGAAACCTCCAGATAAATATACTTAAGAACAGGACCCAGCAGGGCTCTCTCTCTCTCAAGCACACCCTTGCCTTTCCCCTCTCCCTTCTCCCAGAAGCAGTTCCCTTGCCTCTCACTTTCTCTTAAATTCCAAGGGCCCTTCTTTTGCCTCTGTAACTTCTTTCCTGAGCCCATTTCTTCTACGGCTCACTTCTTCTACCTCTGGGTGACTTTCCAAATAAACTTTCTCCTATTGTTTGAGTCTTGGCTCTAAATTCTTTCTTAGCCAGAACTCCAGTGCCAAGGATGCTGAACCAAGGTTCAGTATTACTCCACCAGTTTAACACATGGTGCTATTTTCGGCACCAACATAAGTATGTATCTGCCTAAAATAATGAAAAGTCAATGAGAAACATGCTAGCCAAAATCCTTTCCTACTTGGAATAATCATTTATTCAAGGTTTGGGAGACTCTGGGGATATATTACATAAAGCAATATATGCCATAAAAACCAATGCTGGATAAATTAACATACAAAAAGATGTATCCAAAAAGCCAACTCCTTCTATGCCTGGGAAATCATACTCTCCGTATAGGTTAAAGCTTATAATATAAAGTATAACCTAGAATCAAAGAAATGGCATCGAAGTGTTATTATCTTTAAATTGTTGGAGGCATATCTCTCTTTCAGGAAATATGGTATTATTGTGAATCCTTTTTGGGGGGGAGCTATTTCCTTCTTGATTATGCCTCACTGAACCTACTCTATTACTCTGCTGGCATACATTTGCTTCCTGACTTTCCTAATTTGTATTGATATTTAAATCAAATAATTCCACTTCAACTTCCCATTTCTCTGCATCTTCTTCTCATTCTTTTTTTAGGATTGGGTAGAAATTGCTCATTACTGCAAGGGAGAGGACAAATGGGAAATCTGAAAAGCACTCATATTTTTTCTCTAAAGGCCTCCTCTTCCTGTTCTCTTTCCACTCTGTACACCCATAATAAAAAGCAAAACTCAAATAAGTGGTCATTTTTTGACAGATATTAGGGGGGGAAATAAAGAGAAAAGCAGGGATATTGAGCGTAAATATTAGTAAAATGAGCAGTTATACATATAAATGTAAAAAGTGAAAGATGAAGACTAGAAAGAGATAAAAAGTGGTAAGGCAAAGGTAGAAGAAATTGTGGGGAAAAGAATACAGAGAGACAAGTGATGGCTCCTTTTAGTAATTCTTAATCCACCTGTCTTAGATTCTTAAAGCAGCTATCTATGAAAGCATGAAGAAAATTTAAATTTCTTAAATTCCAATTTCAAGTTCTTTAGGAAGATTGATAAAAATAGCGAAGCATATCTGTCTGCGAAGGGAACATACAGTACTTTCTCATCAGTTCATCATCCATTCACGTATCCCTCTCTTTATTCATCTTCCATCTACTTGTCTATACCAGTGTATTATTTATGTAGGTGTCATTCCAGCTATGGATAGATCAAATACCTATGCAAAGCAGATACTGAGGGAAGACCATTTGAAACAAAGCAGAAATAGCTTTGCTACTTGGTGCATAAATGTAAAAGAATTAAAATAAAAGTCAAATTTAAAAGTACTTTGTAGCAACTGATGACCCTTAGTGAAATCTCAGTGCTAATTATTTTAAATTTTAAATATTATTCTCAATGGTAGCAAGCGTTTTAGGAACTTCAATGCCACTTAATTCTTTTTTTGTTTGTTTTGTTTTGTTTTGTTTTTATTTTCAGGAAGGCTACAGCAAGATTATATTACCTATCTTCAGGCTTTTGCAATGGATGCCTCAGTTATGAGAAAGATGTAAGTATAGCCTGAGCGTTTGCACAAAGGCAGCTGGTGACTATAGAGGCAAGCTTGGGCGTGTTCAACCTTAGGATATTGTTGTTTATTGTCCATGTAGCACTCTTTATGACTTCGGTGCATGATTTCTATGCCTGATTTGCCCTGTCAGGTAAAATGATGAATTTGCATGCTAGGATCTGTAAATTGAGCATGACAGAAGCAATCCACAGTCCAGTGCCTACTAACCCAACTTCCCTTGTGGCTACTTATGTTATTTGTTCTAATTCCAGGTCCAACTGTCATTCTGTAGGGGCACCCATTCCAGTAACACTCTACCAAGTCAGAAGCATCTAGAAGCAGCTTGTCTAGAAGCATCTAAACAAGCTTTGTTACATTTTGTGTAGTATTTACAGATACTATTATATAAACTCTGGTGGATAAAAAGGTAAACGTCAGAACCTAATATAAATTTATTGGGTAGTAGCTTTTGAGGTAACCATCAAACAAAAATATTTGTCATAACACTTCTTATAGACTAACTAGAGACAAATCATGGACTCTAAGAAATATGTTTCTTAGAAGAAATCTTAAAGAAACAGACACCAAATACTATTAACATTTTCCTTATTTACAACATCTGTGTCATTTAGAATTTAAATAATAAGTATATTATTTATAATTGAAAAATGTAATTTACATAAATGTTATACTTGTAAAGTGGCAAAAGTTAGTGTAAATAAATAAATGGATGAATGAGACATTTATCCAATACTATTTGTTTGTTCTTCAAGTACAGAAAGAATGTTTGTTTTCTTCTTTGGAAGAAATTCACTAAACTAGAGAATTTATTTGAAATGGACAAACCTACAGTGTGCAACAGCAAAAAATAAAATCTGAATGGAAAAGGATATTTGGCATCCTTCCTCTTGTGGCATTTTATATTGAGGAGAAGCAGTGGGCATTAAATTGAGTAGTCTTGCCTAGGAATTTCATCACACCTGAACGACTCATACAAGCTTTACATTTATGTTCAACACATTGAGAAACATCATATCTTAACTATAGACATGGTCAAAATAGGCATGCAATCCTTGTAGCCACCATATGTGACAGATTTTACTCTCTCCATCTGATGAGCTCAGAGTGCTTGGACAGATTGCACACGGTCTCACAGCCAGTTAAATGGCTGCATCTATCTGACTCCCAGGTCAATGGTCTTTCAGTCACACCATGAGCATAATAACTGCATAAAAGCATAACAACTGGCACTTGGCTTACTGATTTTTAGGCACAATGACTATAAAGTGTAAATCCTTCTTTGCTGTAGTTGTAAATAGAGTCTTTCTCAGGGACAATTCCTCATTAAGTATGTGGTCCAGTACCTACCCAGAAAGACTGTAGTCAGGTGACATACTTTCTATTCCCAGGACTGCTGCTGAGTCATTGTGCAAAAATGGAAAAAGCACTTTGCCTTTCTTCCACATCAGTTTCCCCATCTGTACAGCTGAGATCATATTTGCCTTGTAGTTACCTAGGAGGGGATGTTGGGAACTCTAATGAGTTACCATGTGTAAAGCTCTTCAAGTTTCTTAGATGACAGATGCTTTTAAGTACAAAGCTTTAGGTTATCATTGGCATTGTTACGAGACACAGTAAGAGCTTAACCACCAGCTGTTTGTTTAAGCACTTCCCCTCTGCACACCTCAGGCACAACGGAAGACAGGTGTGGACAAAGCAGTTTTTCCGTCCAAGTTTAATGCAAAGGCACTTTAAAGTGACCTCAATGATCTTTCTCTTTAGTGATGAGGAATATCTCAGAGAGATAAAACACCTCTTTATGTAGGCTTTTTTTTTTATCCATGCTAAAGAGCCCATTTGCATGCTGCAGTCTGTAGTTTTCACTCATCACATCTCCCTTTGACAAATGAAAGTAAAAGTCATCTGATCCAATGTACACCTATAGGAAACTGCCCTTGTAACCTTAAGAAGTAAAAGCAACAGGTGGAATCAGCCCCTTCCATTCTATCCTTTACAAATAGCACTAATAAAGACTGGAAGAATGAGCAATAGATCCATTGTCATGCTGATGCCTTTGCAGGCGATTCTCCTGCCATCATTTAATTACTCCACATTAATGTATAAATACAGGGAGACAACCAAAGATAAGGAAGGTAAAGGAGCTGTGCTTATTATGTTAATTATTAATTACTAGGAATTTTCAACAGTGGGGCATTAACCGCTTGACCTTTTAAAAAGTAATAAATACCAGACATATGTCTAATTAAGAAGCTGTAAATGCTTTGGAAGAGCTGAATAGAAGGAGAAAGGCACTTTATTTACAGACTATACTAAATGTAAGAGTTATTGGTGCATTTAAAGCCAGCTCTTCCAGTACGTATCTGTTCAGATTACTAACTCTGGCTTCTCATGGACGCTGGCACCAGGGTAAAGAGCTTGGATTTTCTAAGCAGCCTTCTTCAAAAACAGTCTCTTTAGTGGCCCTCAGGCAAATCTCACTTCCCACTCATTCCCGAGTTTTCATTATGAGGACACTATTTTCATCACATTAACACAATTTCTTCTGCTTCTGTTGCTAACTCTCCATACAGCAACTCAATCACAATTCTAGATAATAGGACTGTTGTGTTGAATAGAAGAACAGAATTGCTTTTGAAAGACCCTTGATTCTTGGCCCCCACCAAAGGAGGCTTAGTTAAATATTGAAGTGTCAAGAGGAGCTCATAATAGGAAATTTCACATAAAGACCTCCAGTGTCATGTTATTCCAGTGGACTCTGGCGAAGCTGATGGACACTGCAGAGCAGATTAGTGTTAGAGGAAGCTCTTTCAACCTTCCTCCATTACCTGCTGGAATTCACCTCTAAAAGTTTCTGCTGGTTTATAAAATCTTTGTAGGATTATGAAATTAGCCTTCTTTTTTTCTGATCTTGGCAAAAACTTCCTTTGCTTTCTTCTATTTCTAGCTTCTATTTTGAAACACCCTCCTTAACGGCTTTTCAGACCAAAACTGTTCATAGCAAAATTCAGGTCACAGCAAAATGACACGTGATCAGACAAGTGCACAATGGTTATCATTTGGTCCATCAGGCGAATACTGTGCCAACTCCCTATCCAGGTCAGCTCTCCTCGCTTCACTCCCCACCCCAAGCTGGGCAACCCTGCAGGAGAGATGGGGTTTTCTTAAGCCTTTCCTTCTGTGGTCTAACTTGTGCTTCCGAGCATGAGCAGCAAATGTTTTATTTTGACTGTCTCAATTCATCATAGTACCTTCCTTCTTGGGGCCCCTTCCTCTATAGCAGCTCAGGTTAAATGGCCGAGACTGTTATTACCAGGGCATCTGTTCTCCTGGAGATCTTCCCGTGGAAGAACTTGGACAGAACTTGGAAGAACTTGGATACAGGTAGAAGTCCTGATTTTTCATATGATTACACTACCCAACAGCCATAATGGAGATGAAAACATTAAATGAACAGGGAGACAAGGTAATAGATTATATTAAGTTAAAGAGATAGACTCTCTAGGAAAAGTTACAGAGGGATCTCTTGGCTCTGTTTGCCGGGAACACCCTTAGGACATGCAATTCTAATATTTCAGGCTCCCACATTAAGGGTATGGCAAATATTCCCCTTATTGATGACTGTTTCTATACCTGTGGTAATTCACTTAAACCCTCTTCCTCCTTTATTGGAAATGTTTTGAGAAACCAAGGAACTGTCTCAATGAGAAACAGGTTTTTAATGAGAATATAATCCACTGCTGAGCAAGAAAAACAAGCATGACAGCAAGTTCCTAGTTTAGCAGCATCTATAGAAGTCACTAACTACTTAAAATGTTTATAATCTATTTTGAGGTCACACAATTTAACATAATTCTACTTTCATTTCTCCTCACCTTATACAAATAATCCATTAAGCTGTTTTATAGAGGTTAAACATGAAAGATAGTGGTATTATAATACTTCTTAACTTGTTATAAAGACCACAATATTTTATCAGGAATAAAGAACCAAATGAAAATTCCCATTCTTTGTGTATAACATGTATGATAATAAAGAATAAATCCAGGAAAAAAATCACCAGTTATATCACAATCTGGGCTTGGGTCCAAAGAAGCAGTCACACCATCAAGAATCTAAGGAAAAAGTAGTTCCACTGTATATTAGAAAGTTATTTTTAATTTCAAAAAAAGCACAGGGAAATTTAATGTTTAATATTTTTTGGTCTTGTTTGAGATATAATTGACATATAACTTACATTGTTATCTAATATCATTATGAGAAGATAACTTTCTAAATATTACAGAAAATGAGCTAACCCTAAGAATCAGAGAAAAATGAAAGTCCTTTAATATTTTCAATGAGATGGAACAAACCCGGTGTGGAAGGAAAGGGGCCACATACCAAACCTGACAAGCTCAAGGCAGGCCTATGTAGTGGCCTAAGAAACTCAGAGACCTAAAGTAACCATATAGGATGGGTCAGAATTAAAACTTATTAACTAAAAGCAGTTCATGGTGGATAGCCATGTCCTAGGCCAGTATTTCTCCCTAACAAATGTTAATCTTTACTTTAACTGGGTCTGTCTGTTGTGTTTTTGCATCTATGATAACACACCTCTGGATGTCAAGTTCCCTTTTTCTGGACCCTTCAAGGTATAGGCATCACACCAGGGGAGACCACAAATCCCCTCATTGTTATTGTTATCATGTTAATTGTTAACTGTTAACTATCCTGTAACTACCCGAGTAAAAGTATGTGTCTATCATTTTAACTTTTATCCAGTCTGAGCCCCCACCCACTTTGCTTTCTCCTGCCTTCCTAATCTACCATCAATGGATTTTATGTAACCCCCTTACACCGCCTCTTTCGATTGTAATGAATAAAATAAGGGCTAAACTGACATTCTCCGGAGCATTTCTCAGTTCCTTGAGATTTTGCTTTCCAGCCATTGTCATCAGTTTGGCTAAAAAAAACTCACCAAAAATTCTCTAAAGGTTCAAGTGTTTCTTACCTTGACACTGGGAACAAATCTTAGCTGCAGGTATTTAATAAAGTGTTGCTGAGAAGGTAGAAATTTACTCCTTGAATTTAATACACAATTTTTTCCATGTAACACATAGGAAAAATTAAAGTAGCTGAATTCTCAGGGGTTGTTTATCATTAGCACTTAACTACAGCAGTAATTCTCAAAATGTGGTTCCCTGGACCAGCTGCTGAGGGTTCACCTGGGAACTTATGAGAAATACAAATTATTGGTCTCCACCCAGAGTTACTGAGTCAGAAACACTGGTGATGTGGCCTAGCAAGCTGTGTTTTTAACACAAGCAGGTGATTCTGATGCGGGCTAAAGTCTGGGAATCACTGGTCTGTAGTGATTCAGTTATCCTACGGCTATCCCACTGTAGCCATTAATTACTAAAAAAAAAAAAAAAAAGACCTCAAATTAGTCATGCCTTTTTGTGGGGAAAAACATACCTTAAAGGACACACTTCCTCATTTATGTTGTGTTAGGCAACGTTGTATTCTTTACAGATATTCTATATAATCCTTAAAATATTTACACAAGAACTTCAAATGCTCTTCCCATGTGTTCATGGGCCCTCTACATGCTTGCTATGAAGTATAGAGAGGTTTAACCTGCTTGTTCATAAATTAAACATTCACTGAACCAAATAATTCAGTCCTCATGACAAAGGTCACTGTACTTTAAATTGAGTCAGATCTGATATTCTGCACTTTTTCCTCCCCTGCTTCCCATATCCATGTAGCAAGCAGAGGCCACTCTGCACCAAAGAGCATTGGCACAAATTATCCACAGAAAAAGGCTCAGACATCAACTGTGGTTCAGAGCATTCTGGGTAAGTAAAATACAAAGAAAAAATTGGACAGAAAGAATGTCCAATGAAAGAGGAAAGGCCTTAGTAAGAAACATATGGTTTCAGTCAGCCTGCAGAAAGCACAGGAAAGCTTTTTGAAAATAGTCACTTGCTAATTTCACAGAAAGTAACAAATAAAATAAAAACCCAGAGGAAAATTATTTTAAAAATTAGTCCTTTTGGTCCCCTTTATAGTACATGCATATCTCTAATATTTAATCAATTTTAAGGAGATGGTAAAGGATGTAGGTAGGGAAGGAGACTGGGATATATAAATGTCCAATAAAGGAATGTACATTAATTTTTTTTAAAAAGAGAACTTTTTAAAACAGGCTGTTGTATACTGTCAGATCATCATGCCAATCTTTATTTTTGGGAATGTATGGTTTTGGGAGGGTGAATTTTATGCCTCATCTGGGGACTGCTATCACTGTTAGATATGGGCATAAAGAAAGCAACAGTGGCAGAAGTATTCATTATAGGGAAAAAAAGCCAGTAGAATTATTTTCTTTCCCTCAAAGACCCCCTAGTCCTTCAGTAGCAGATTTCTCATAATAACCTGCCCTGCAGAACAGTGGATTTCAACTATCTGCGGTTTATTGCACAATTTCTTCAGTATATCACAATGCTGCCTGGACTGTGCCTATCAGCTAGTTTATTAATTAATTGATTATTAATTGATTAATGCAGTCATTCATTCATCAGACATGTAATAAAAAAACATGGGCCTGGCCTCAAAGATCTTACAATAATTTGGAGCAGACAGCAATCATCCAACCTTGTGTTCTTATCTCAGTGGGAATTATATTTCAGCTAAAACTCATTTAATTCCCAAGAAAGCCTAACTAGAGACTCTTTAGTGTGCCTCTAGGTTCTAGAAGGAACAGAAGTCTGGAAGGAATTAAACTAGTATTGTTGAATATATTTTCTATTGGCTCATGGAACTTAGTGAGTTTTGTTCTGTGGTCTGCTGCAATTACTATGCTCAACTATTTGCATATTGCACTGCCATTTAATTCCCACAATTATCCTCAATAGTAGTGATGAAGTGTTCTCAATTGCCCATTTCTTACCCTCATTTTGTCTTTTCCTAACCAAACTTTAGTTAAGCTTCTCTACTTTCTACAGGCCCCTGAACTCAATTTACTCCCAAGACTGAGCAAGCACCAAAAAAACAAGCCACACCCCCTTGTCAGTTTCTCCTGGGAATTGGCTGACCACAGACAAACCTGACCACAGACAAACCTTCCTGCAGACCCCAAGGATAATTTCCCCTTGCTTGACCAGCTTGTCCTCCAAAGATTCTGTTTCTTTCCACTTGTCCATCCTTTACCCTATAAAAGAAAACCTTTTTCTGTTTGATTTTGAGACACTTGCAGATCTCTGAGATCAGATTGTTCTCCTTATTGCAATAGTCTTGTGTTCTAATTAAAGTTTCTCCCTAGCTAATTCCAAATGCATTTCTATATGACAGCAGTTACTACAAATATTTTACAAAAAAAGAAACTGAGATTCACAGAGGTGTCCTGAAGTCATGTGATGGTCATCTAAGGTCATAAATGATAGACTACAGAAAGATATGTCCAAAAAACAGTTGTTGGACAAGGTACGAACAAGTATTTCCCACTTCACAATACTGCTGAGGAACAGCTACAGATACATCAGCCCAGCCAGACAGAGGCCACCAGACAATTAAATCTGCTATAACAAATATAGATAGTCAATGGGCCTGAGACTAAAAAACAGATTTCTTGGTGCATTTCAATATGTGTTAAGAAAATGATCAGGGCAGTAAATTGTTTGTTCTCTTTGGAACTGTGGCAGGAAGAGTTACCCAGGTTGTATTGAGTTTCTTCTTCTATCTTGGAGAAAGAGCTGACATGCCCTCAAATTAGGTATACAGATGATCACTGCAGACTGGCATGATGAGGGCATTTGAAACTTCCCACAGGTAAAGTGTAAACTCAAAGCATCAAAATAAAAAATAACAGTGCTTTACTCTTCATGCTTCATTGTAATGCTGCCGATGTCAAATTAACATAGGCCGTTGCAGAGAATGCAAATGAAAGACTGTGGAATATGTCAACAGGGCTTTGGGTGAAGGATAAGAGTGAGAAGTAGCTAGAGGGGAAAGACAGGTGGCCTAGTGGGAGGTGGAGGTGAAAGGAGCAGGACTGGGCAAATGCATTCTGTAAAATTTGTAAATTTTAAAATAAAATGTTTACTCAGATGCAAATACTTTCCTTAAAGCAATGACATTCATGAAGGGCTTACTGTATATTCTTGCAATTCTAAGCATAGAAATCATACATAAATTTAAAGAAACAGTTATAATTCACTTGGGTTTTATTTTCACAGATTAAAACTTAACTTTATTCTGTGAAACCAGGATACTATGGGAAATGGTTCTGGACCATTTGCCTGCAGTCGGAATTATTGAAATAACTGAGTCAACAAGCACTAATTGAGCACTTCTGTGTGCCAGGGATTGTGCTGAGGCTGGGACCCCAAAGCCGGACAGGACAATGTCTCAAGGAACTCATAATCTTGATTGTTCTCTTTACCTTCTCTACTCCCAGCACCCTCTACACCAAGCCCCAGCATATTTCTGGACTCTTCTCCCTCTTAAAATCCATCTTGGGCTGGCCCTCACTACTTTTCCAACTCACTTCCCTGGACTTTTCCAGGATTCAAGCCACGTAACTACTTGCTCTCTAATTCATGCAGACCCCTGCCTAAATGGGTGCCTACATGTGTTTCGTCCCAGGACTGGAAAAGGAGTGAGGCATTTTTATGTAGTTGTGGTGCCATGTAACAGCTAAATAGGAGGATTTAAGGAAGCACCCAGATCAGAGCTGGAGGAAACTGAACACTAGGTCACTAGTTTGAGATACAACATTTGAAGGTAGAATGGGGTATGGAATCAAACTGGGGATAAGAAAACTGGAGTAAAGAGACAATGTATCAAGACAGGTGGTGGTGAATCTGCTCCAGTTTTTAAGGTGGAGTACATGCTGACTTTCATACTTAGTGTGACTGGAAGAGAGCTGACACGCCTTCAATTACACCACCTTCTTTCTGCACATTCTTTTTTCTCTTCGGAAAGCTCCTGTCCTTCCCCTTTTGGTGAATAAGTAGCCATCCTTTAAAGCTCAGGACAAGTCTGCTCTTACATGAAGCTTTCCTTGCTTTCTTCAGGCTCACATAACACATGGTACTCTGTGTTTAGCTCATAGCTATTTTGTGGTTTATCTACCTCCTGGGTCCCTTACTAAGTTGAAGGCATGTCTTAGATGACAGAGACTTTTTTTTTGTCCTTTTTGTGTCCTCAGCATTTAGAAAGTAGCTTAAAAATATATAATATATATTGTGAAACAGAATCAAAGAAGTAGATTTAGAGGGAAGGAAGAAGAGGCAGTGAGGAAGGAAAGAAAATGGTAAGGGAAAGGCAAAAGGAAGGAAGAGAGAAAAGGCAAAAAGAAAAGTGAAAGAATGAAAGAGTCTTTTTTCTTCCCTCACTTAAATTTGGAGCAGTCTTATAAGTATTTGCTTTTCTAGCTCAAGTTTTTAAAATCCTCTTTGTTCTAATCTCCCATATTTTTTTCCACCACAAAAATAAGCAGCTCTCAATTCTTGAAGTTCAAGAGGCCAAAATTTGGCTCAATGACAAACTCAGAGGAGAGATATCTTTATTTCTTTATCCTGAGCGCCATGAATGAACCCAGAATGTACAGTGGATTTCAAAACAGCAAAACAGAGGTAGGCGAGCTGGGGTATAATTTCCTCCTCCTGAAAAGGAAGAGATTTTATTGTCCTCTTAACAGGGTTGTTCCTCTGAACCAGTCCCAGCCACACGGAAACATCTGGGATGGAGCCAAGGGGCTGTGCTGTCCATGCCAGAGGATGGCTGCACCAGAGTGAGAGCAGAGATTAATCAATCCAAGACAACATCTGTCAGGATATTGAGTTTGGCTCTTGTTATCAGCTGCCTGCACTTCAAGGGCTGTGTAATATTCAATTTGATTATCTCTCACCTGAAAAGCGTAAGCTTCTCTCCGCTTAAAAATCACTGGGACTAGCTGAAGAGGAATTGATCCATTGGAGAAAATGCTGACAAGAAAACACAAATCAGAAATAGGACAAGGAGATGACAAAGGAAGGAAAAAAGAGTTTGGCTTATATCCTGGCCTTTTGGGGCTTGGTTTTATTTTTAATCACCTGGCTTGGTTTCCTGTTGCTTTATGGGAATAAGTCTCTTTGTTTCACTTGTCAGTCCTGATTATGATAAATAAAATGATGACAAGAGGGCAACACAACTTTTTGTGTATTTCTTTTAGACTCCATTAGTAAAAAAGACAGTTTTGCTCTTTGTCTCTAAGGACAAGGACCCAAGTCCTATAGGTCTTGTGGACTTCCTGCTGGGGTGGGGGGCGGGTGTCACAGCAATAACCTGTGGCACTTTTATACACTGAAGAGGAAATTATTAAAACCTAGGGACAGCCCTGGCTGGTGTGGCTCAGTGGTTGATTGCTGGCCTGTGAATCAAAGGGTTTCTGGTTCGATTCCTAGTCTAGGGCACAGGTCTGGGTTGTGGGCCAGGTGCCTGGAAGGAGGCACGAGAGGCAACCACACATTGATGTTTTTCTCCCTCTCTTTCTCCCTCCCTTTCTCCCTCTAAAAATAAATAAATAAAATCTTTTAAAAAAATCCTAGGGACAGAAGTGACAGGTTTGAGACTACACAATGGCTTTAATAACCTAAACTCCCTTGATATATCACTGATGCAATCTTGAAAAGTTGTGTGCCATCTTTGAAGCATTTGTTTTGTAAATATATGTTCTCTTTCACTGTTACCTGAATTTCCATATAGTCCTTTATTTGTACCACCGCAGTGAAGTCAATACATTTTATGCCATTTATGTTTATTTTAAAGTACTAGCTCTTTTTTTTACTACAATGTAAAACTTTCCAATCCAATTTTCAGCATTGATCTCACTCATGCAATTTAGCCACTTATCTTAGAGCTAGGAGAAAAGTTCCATAAATATTTTAATGTCTCTCAAACTCAGCAAATCTAAAAACCCAATTCAGCACCTTTTCCTCATCAAACTGCTCCTTTTTCTTAATTTTCTATTTTTTGCAATATTGAAACTTCAATGACATCTCTGACTCCTCACTCATACATGCCATGTTAAGTTAACCAGTCATAGATGCTTGTTAATGATTTCTTCAAGATATTTCTCATGGTACTGTATGTATTTCAGTATCATAATCAGAGCTCAAGCTTATCTATGTGCCATCAAACACATACTACGACAAAATGCTTCCAGTTGATGCCCTAATTGCCAGCCTTTCATCACTTTCAAACTAGCTCATAGACCACAACTATAGCAATGTGAGTTACCAAATTATTTCTTTTGCCTCAAAATATTAAAATTAAATTCAGATTCCTAAACCTTGTATTCAAAATGACTCTAACTGATCTATTCTACATTACCAAATATTTATCTAAATTCTCTTTGCAGTCTTTGTACCTGCCCAACAAGATCTGCCGTTTTCTGAAATCACCTGGAGCTTTCCTAGTTGTAGCCATTTGCTCACGCTCACATTCATATTGTGCTTCATTCATACCAACCCACTTTCAAGTCCCTGAATTCTCCATACACCTATAAGGGTCTATGCCATTGCACATGTTATTTTCTCATCCTGAAACATATCCTTCTAACCATCATTAACTCTTAAATGAAAACATTCAATATTGATGATATTCTCCTATCAGTTTCCCCTTGTCTCCCAGTCTATGTAGGTGACTCATCAATATTCTGCAAAAGCACCCTATGCATTCTTTTTCTCTAGCATTATACCTGGTGATGAATGAATGAAGAAAGAAACTATACTGTTAGGAGTGGCCTACTTTTCTATTCTTCCCACATCTCTACAAAGTTAATCTCACCATCCTTTAAGGATTCTCACTTGCCAAATATCTTTGAAGCCTTCTCTGACCATACCAGATACAAGTGATTCTTCTTTTTAAATTCCTTAAATGCTTATTCCATAAATCATTTACTCCTTTTATGTGGAGATTATATTTACTAGATTATTTCCTGTGCTTCTGCGAGCTTTGAGGAATAGATTAATAAGATTTTAAGTGGTATTGGTTTTAGTCTTAGAATTTTTTTCTAAAATATTGGTGCTCTGGTCTAGACAATAGTACTAAGAAAATAGGAGAGGAGTAAAGTAGGGGAGAGTAGGTCAAAATTCAAAGCTGGAAGACCAGTAAGAGCTCAAAGATGGTAATTTGGAAAGAAAACAGCAATCTTGAAAAAATCCAAGAGTGGCACCAATAGAAGCAAGGCAGACCAGTGGAAACAAGGGTACCTAAATTAACAGGGTAGAGACAACATCATGAAGGAAAAATGAGCCAAGTCAGACTAGGAAAGGTTGGGTAAGTCGCTTATTGTCCAACAGGGAGATAGACGTAACTCTTAGTATTCATCTACTTGTATTGGTCACTTAAAATATTAGAGGAAAGTATTTGAATATACATTTAAACCACCATAGTGCCTTTTACTAAAACAACAAGCATAGTACCTTTTACAAAAAGAACCCTCATGTGTCAGCTTCAAAATTTTGAAGTAAAAGTCTAACTTTGTCTTATTTTGCTCTTTATAACATGTAAAAACACTCTATACCTACTCATTGATATGTATGCTAAAGCATATTATCACCCCTCCATTAAAAATGTTCTGAGAGGAAAAGAAAGCCCCCATGTCTCTCTGTGCCTAATATACTAGGTACTCAATTAAAGGAGCATATCTTGCACACCCTCTGGAAAACCAGGTAATGACAGGGATGGAGTAGTACAGAGTTCAGGTACCCTCCAACAGCGACTGCTCTGAGAACAATCTAACAGAGGTCAGCTTCATGGGCCTTTTTTCCTCCCGAGAAAAAGCAACTTAAAATAAACTGATTGGCAAAGATGGCAAGTCAATTCTATAGGGATAAAACAGTCTTTTCAACAAATGGTTCTGAACCAATTGGATGTCCACATCAAAAAATGAACTTAGAATCTACCTCACACCATACACAGAAATTAATGAAAAGTGAAACACGGACCTAAATGTAAGAGCTAAAACTATAAAAATTTTAGAAAAAACCTGGAATAAATCTTTGTAACTTTGGACTAGGCAAAAAGTTCTTAGACCTGAAACCAAAAGCACAACTCATCAGAGTCAAATTTGATAAACTGAACTTTATTAAAATTAAAATCTTTTGTACTTCAAAATGAAAAGATGAGCCATCAATAGTAAGAAAATATTTGTAAATTCATATATGATAAAGGACTTGTATCCACAAAATAAAAATAATTTTTATAATTCAATAATAAGACAAATGTCCCAATTAAAAATGGGGCCAAATATATGAATAATATGTGATTCAAAGATATACACATGGCAGATAAACACTTGAAAGATACTTAATATTAGGTATTAGGTAAGTACAAATTAAATCCACAATAAGATACAACTACATGCTCAGAAAGACAAACATAAGTAAATGGTTATACTAAAAAGACAAACATGAATAAATTTTGTCAAGGGTACCAGAAAACTGAAACCTTGCTGGTGAGAATGTAAAATGGTGTAGCTACATTGAAAAAGTGTGGCGATTTCTTAAGTTTAAATATAAATTTTCCATATAATCCACACATTCCAATCCTACATAGATACAGAAAATAAATAAAAATGTATGTTAAAACAATGAATGTTTCACCAATGTTCATAGCAATATTGTTTATAATACCCTAAAGTGCCCATTATCTATTTAATGATTATAATATGATATATCCATGTAATGAAATAGTATCCTATCATAAACAAGAACAAACTACTCCCAGCAGTGGAATTGCTGGGTCAAAAGGCAGTTCCACTTTCAGTTTTCTGAGGAAGTTCCATACTGTTTTCCACAGTGGCTGCAACAGTGCACTGGGGTTCCCTTTTCTCCACATCCTCTCCAACACTTGTTTGTTGATTTGTTTATAAGCAAGCAAAATATAACCAGAGACATTGAAATTAAAAACAAACTGACAGTAACCAGAGGGGAGGTGGGAGGGGATGATGGGGGAAAAGGGGGAAGGGTTTTCAGGAACATGTATAAAGGACACATGGACAAAACCAAAGAGGGGTGGGATCAAGGGTGGGAAGTGGGAATGGATGGGGTGGCAGGGAGTAGTGGGGGGGAATGGAGACAACTGTACTTGAACAACAATGAAAAGAAAAGTTTAAAAAATCAAAATAAAAAATAAAAACAAACTACTGATGCATGCTACAATATGGATGAACCTCAAAACATTATCCTAAGTTTAAAAAAAAAAGCCAGCTGTACAACACCACACATTAAATAATTCCATTTATACGAAATGTCCAGGGAAAGCAAACAGAGACAGAAAGTGGTGATTGCTCAGAGATGGGGTGGGAATTGGAGTTGACTAAAATGGACATGAGGGATCATTGGGAAATGATGGAAATGTCCTAAAACTAGATTGTGTTGATGGCTGCACAACTCTGTACATTTACTAATAATCATTGAAACTGATGATTTTACATGGGTAAATGTTATGATATACGTTAAACCTCATTTAAACTGCTAAAAATAAATGAATAGTGCTAATAAATTTATATAAGCAGCTTCTATGTCCCAGCTTCAATATTACTTCTTCAGAGGGGCCTTGGCTGGAAACTTTACCTAAAGTGCCCCATTCATAGTTTCCATTATTATATCCTGCTGATTTTCAATGACAGCACCACCATAACCTATAATTCTGAACTACGTATTGTAACACTTGTTTATTGTCTTCTGTCTTAATTGGAACGTAAGTCCCATGAAGGCAGGTACTTTATTTCTCTTATTTACAATCTTATTCTCATACCTTAGCACAGTACCTGGCACAAAGACATGTTTAACAGCCCTTTGTCAAACATATGAATAAATAAATCGTTGAGTAAATGTGTGGCCTATATTTTCCAAGCAAATTAATTTTATGTGTTTTTAGGACACACAGAGAATAATCTTCAATTCTGAAGAGAAAAAAATGCAACAGAGGGTAAGTGATATTTTCTCATGATCAGGAAAACAGAATCCCTTCCCCAGATCAGGCATCTGAGACTTTTATACCCAAGGAGGACTAGTTGCCAGAAGTGAGCACAGGCAACTTCTACCTCTCTTTTTCTTTAACCATCCTATTAACAAAATGAGTTTCTCTAGGGTCTAGATCCAATTAAGAGCAAGGGCAGCAGAGAGCAGAACAGGGAGTGAAGCAATGTTATAGATGTTTATGCGCATTCCTCTGGGGGATAGAGAGAGCTTTATAGGCATTCCCACCCCTACTCCCTCCTGTTCCACCTCCCTCCCCCACCTCCTGAACTCCTTTGCAGAAGGCTCCAGGACAAAGAAGCACCCAGCATTCTCCTCAGGAGCAAAAAATAAATACACTGGGAATACTCCATGGTCCCTGGCTGAATACAAAGCAGTGATTTAGCAAAGAAGCTGCAGCCTCAGTGACAACAGAGAGCCTGCACTGAACAACACAGCAACTGAAATGATGGGAGAGAGAGGTGGGGTGGGGGGAGAGAGAAAAAGTGAGAGAGGGAGAACATTTAGTGTCTTCACCATATTTCCCTTGTAATGTCTCTCACAATAACAGGTTTCAATGCAATCGTGAGTGAAAAAGAAAGAGAAAGGCTAATGGACTGATAACAATGGTGCACAAAGGGGAGTATACAGCAAGTAAAAAAGAATCAGTTTACTCTAAAACTTAAGATGAGAATAAAGTAGGATCTAAAACAAATGGTAGAAATAGATGATTTCAAAGGGAGAGTAGAAAAAAACAAGTACTGTTATTTATTGGTTAGTTCAGAATGAATCAGGACGCTCTGTTCCATCCATGTCCTGTGGCCACTGACTTCAATTACCTTGTTAAAATGCCAAAGTTTTCTTTCCAGTGTATGTGGTGGGTGGGGATAATGTGCATGTCCTCCTTTCCTTCTTCTCTAGGGTCTGGTGAGAACTAATTAGGCAAAGTATGTGACATGTCTTTAGAACTTTAGAGTGCTAGACAAACAGAACGCTTTTTTGAAGTGGCTGTACATTGTTGGTGCTGAATAAACATTAAATAACACTTGAGTTTTGAGGCTGAGCAAGACAGAGCAGTTTATAGTTCACTGGGGAAAGATTTCAATTTCATTCCAGCATTTCTAACCAGTGACAGAACCCTACTAATTTTCCATAGCCCTGCCTTCTCCAAGGTGCAGTTATCTGGTAATGGGAGAGGGGAAACAGAGCAAGCTCTTACTAATGAAAACTGAATGTTTTATAATCAAGTGAGGTTCATAGAATGATGGAGAGTACAGCAGTATGCTATGTGGGTAAAAGTGAAACTTGGATAAGTACGGAGCAAAAATTATGAGCAATATGTCTAGATCTTAGAGACTCAGTCTTACACAGGACAAAAAAAGATATATTGTGTGACAGGAAAAAAAGCCCCTTCTTCAGGCCCTCTTTCCTAGAGCTAACTAGACCCCATAAAGCATGACTGACCCTAATGGTTTTATGAGACTTTATCCTCAGGACTGGAAAATTACAGGAAGTGCCCTGACGATGCAGAGGCTCCAGGAAACTTATGAAACAGGACATGCCAGACCCCAGCGACTGGACCCTACAGCCAAAGATAACACTGAAACAAGTTGCAGCCCACCTGAAACATCCTGCTTTACATCCACCCCATTACCCAGTAAAAGCCCAAAGACCTAACCCCTTTGGGGTTGGTGCATATATCCACACCTAGCCCTTTCCATCTCTTGGAAAAGTAAAATAAAATTTTTTACTCTCTGCATTTTCTTCTCTTTGTGAATTCTTTCACAGCCCATGTCACTGACCACCCTAACATTGTGGATTAAATATCATGTTATTTACCCAACAAAATCTGCAGAAACTAGTGAGTCAAAAGCCCTGTAAGGTCTTAGAAAGCCAAGCTTTCCATTCTTCTGATTGATGGAGCTCTGAATGCAGCAAATAAGGCCGGGTGCCAGGTTAATACTCTACATATTAAGAAAACTTTGGGGAATATGCCATTTTATTCTAATTTCATTTCTCCTGTATGCAGACTTCCATTTGTCTTGCCTTTCAACTAGATTAAATACTGTAAATCACAGTTTTATTGGTAGGAAAAGAAGTATTTGCATTACTTTTGAAAATGCCATCCCCAAGAGGCCAACCTCACTAATTAAAAAAAGAGTGGAGTTTTCCAAACCAAATAAATTGCCTACTGTGGGGGCTGGGCACTTAGATATGACTTAGATACGTCTAAGTCATAGCACTTTTGCCAAGTCATCAACTCTGGCAATGCAATTATCACCCAAAATCAGCATGAAAATAATTTCAAAAGAATTGCTCACCTGTATTAATTTAATTGACCCTACAGCATTCATTACCCCATATTTACTTATGACAAGAGAAAAATAGATGTGCTGTTGTTACTCCATACCTTTGGCCACATATGATCCATTGAATGGAGCACGGCAACAAATATACCTCACTGTACCTAACACAAAAGAAATTACTGAGCACCTGCTACTTGTCCAGCTCTTTTCCAAGCAATATGTGGGGCACAGAAGACAAGACATTCTGGAAGTAGCAGTGATCTAGACCAGGATAACTAATAACTAATTGTTTGACCACTGGAAAGTCATTAATTTTTTGCCAGAGCTTTATTTCCTCTTCTTTAAAATACAGAGATGATATACTTGAGTAAGTATATCAGTACAATTATTGATGGAGAGATTACCAAGACCAATATACTCATGTGGTCTTCAACCTTCCTTGGTTTCATGATTTAGGGAGCTTACATTATAGTTGAGAATATGAAGCTAAAATTCATGAAACCCATTAGCAGACACTTAAGCACTAAAATTGTTTGCTATTTTCTGTAAGTGTCAAAATAAATGAGGAAAAAAATAAAGTGAGGATGAAATAATTAATGGCTTCTTATCGGAGAAATGGCTTAATGTAAAATTTAGTTTAGATGGAGGAGGAAAAATAAATCACACAACATGAAAGAAAATGAAACATTAATACAAATATACAAAAAGGGAAACATAGGCATAGGGTATCAGGAAACATTCCTGACAAAAAGACAGGATGTCTATCACAGACAGACATGCTACAGACTGGTGCTTTGAAATTGAGGCTGAAGAGACACAGACTTAAGTTTATTGAACAAGGGAAGGAACTGATAAAAAGCTGTGAATCCAAACAGCGATGAAAATCCGGATGGTTAGATTATAAACTCCATACTATTCACTGCTCATTCCCAGTGCTCAATAGTATAAAGTAAGAACTCAACATGTGGAAAGACTGAAGTCAGTCTTGTACTTATAAGGGTTTGGAATAGAGTGATAGCAGTGGGAATAAAGAAGTCCCATTATTTAGATACAATTCATTAAATTTATCAAGTACTAAGGAAAATAAAAACAAGATGATGGTAATAATAGTAAAAATTATAACAGCACTGCAGCACAATTGGCACCCAAATCTAAAATGGAAATGTATCGTCTGTGCTCGCCCTGTGTCTTCTCTCATCACACTGAACCCTGGAGTGGTCATTACCATATTTCCTAACTTGGAAGCAACATACAGCTGCCAATAGAATAGTAAAGCTGTATGTATTTCATGGTAACGAATGAGCCAAAGTAGTCTACAGTACCATGGGGTGCAAGTATAATTAGTAATCTGTCTCATCATAAAGAAGTGTGCCAAGGGTCCAAAAACAAAGATCTCCTGGCGCTTTTCTCACAGCACACAACATGAGTGTACTTTATTTATTGTGTGGTCTCTTCTTTACTGAAATGCCTACCTATTTTTTTTCTCTCTGATTCCACTCAAGTTTTACCATAACCCTTAAGACTGAGCTTTTGCATTAAAAATATGCATGCTAACACACCAGCCCTCAGAAATTTTTGAAAAGTCATTTTAACCATCATTAGGACTATAATGTTTTTATTGTTATTTACTTTTTCATTTTTACAAGTTTCTGGAGGAAGCAGGACAAGTATGAATATATATATTTGGGTGGCCTTAAATTTCTGGTATGGAGTCTTTCTTTAAAAAAGTGATAAATTAAAAATGATATATTAAAAATTAGAGAGAAAGCTTCAGAGTAGGTAATCCACATAAGTAAAGAGCCCCAAAGCTTAAGCTTCACTGTAAATCTTCTTCTGTTGGACATTTATTTAATCATTGTGGAATGCCCAGCACAGGGTCATGCACATTAACTATCCATGCTACACTCTTTCCTTGGCAATTTCACGTAAACTGTAGTTTGAATTAACCCCCAACAGAAAAACAGATGATGATGATAAGTAACTCAGATCTTTTTCTGAACTACAGGTCCCCAGATTCACTCCCCAATAGACAACTACACCTGAATATTTCAGAGACCCTCAAATTCAATTTAAAAACTAAATTAATCTTATTTTGAAAATCTATTTCATTCTGACTTCCAGTCAAGATGGCAGCATAGGGTAAACACAGCTTGCTTCCTTGCACAACCACATCAAAATTACAACTAAATTATAAAATTACCATCACTCGGAACTGTCAGAAATCGAGTTGAATGGAAGTCTGACAACTATGGTACTAAAGAAACCACATCCATCCAGATTGGTAGGAGGGGCACTGATGTGGAACAGGGTGGTCCCACATTCCCATTTGGTGGATAAAAATTTGGGAGGGATATTTGGTAAGTGAGGAGTATCAGCCCCATACCAGGCCACCCAGCCCAGGGTTCCAGTGCCAGGAAGATAACTCCCCATAACTTCTGGCTGCAAAAAACAGCAGGGGTTGAGTTGGTGGAAGAAACTTCTGGTATCACAGGAACTTTCTTTTAAAGAACCCACAAACAGACTTACTCAAACTCACTCCCTCTGAGCTCCAGCACTGGGGTAGCAGCTTAAAAGACACCAGTGGCATACAGCAAGGAGCTGAAGTGTCTGGCATCAAGACAGGAGCTGGGGGACAGCTTTCTCCCAGAGAGAAAGGCAGGTAGAGATCATAGTTCCTTTTCTGAACTCTAGCCCCACACAGCCAGAGCTGGCAGGTGGGTGCCATAACTGAGATTCCATCAGCCTGGCCAACATTCTTTGTCCAGTTCTGGAGATTCACTGAGGCTCTACCCCACCCAACTTACAGCTGTTAACAGTGGCCTTTCCATATATATAGCTGGTCTTGGCTCATATTTCACAATTTCCTAGATCCTTCCAAACAAGCAACAAGTGACCTCAGTGATCCCCCAGCCCCGTACCTTTTGCTAAGTGGCCCCAGGCACAGGCAGTAGCACCAGCCAGCCTAGATTCACAGCTTGGCTTTGCTTGGAAATCTCCAAGCTTTGCACAAGTAGCAACAATCTCAGATTGCTTTATAGCTCACGCAGGGTGGCCGTGAGAAAAACACAGGGAGGAGCTGACCTTGACCTGCACCAACCTCAAACCCCAGGGCCTGCACACTCAGTGGACAGCTATAGACGTTGTGGCACCACCACCCTGACCCTGCACAGCTGATCCCCTATGGATGGCAGAGGTTTGTGATCAGTGGTCACAGCCAGTCCTTGCAGCTGACTGCCCTGGGTAAGTCCCTCCCGCTGATCTTCCAAGAGCAACCAAAGCTCAACTACAAGAGGAGGGTATATTCAGCCCACACAAAGGGTGTACCCTGAATACCCACCTTGGGTGATAGGGGAGGTTGTACCATTGGACTCTATAGGATACCTACTACATTAGGCCACACTACCAAGACAGGGAGTCATAGCATCTCTACCTAATACATATAAACAAACATAGGAAGGCTGCCAAAATGAGGAGATAAAGAAACACGGCCCAAATGAAAAAACAAATCAAAACTCCAGAAAAAGAACTAAACAAAATGGAGGTAATCAACCTATCAGATGCAGACTTCAAAACACTGGTTATACAGATGCCTAAGGAACCTCAGCAGCAGAAAAAAGATTCAGTGAGAAATGAAGGATACACCTATTGAAATAAAGAACAAACAGGAAAACAACAGTAGAGTGAAGGAAGCTGAGAAACAAATCAATGATATGAAACATAAGGAAGAAAAAGACAACTAATCAGAACAAGAAGAAGAAAGAATCCCTAAGAAAACGAGGATGGTATAAGCAGCCTCTGGGACAACTTCAAGAGGTCCAACATTCGCGTAATAGGGGTATCAAAAGGAGAAGAGAAAGAGCAAGAAATTGGAAATCCATTTGAAAAAAAATAGTGAAAGAAAACTTTCCTAATTTGGTGAAGGAAATAGACATGAAAGTCCTGGAAGCATAGGCAGTCCCAAACAAGATGGATGCAAAGAGGCCCACTCCAAGACACATCATAATTGAGATGCCAAAGGTTAAAGATAAAGAGAGAATGTTAAAAGGAGTAAGAGAAAAGAAGTTAGTTACCTATGGGGAAGTTCCCATAAGACTGTCAGCTGATTTCTGAAAAGAATATTTGCAGGCTAAAAAGGATTAGCAAGAAATATTCAAAGTCATGAAAAGCAGGGGCATATAGCCAAGATTGCTCTACTCAGCAAAGCTGTCATTTAGAATCGAGGAGCAGATAAAGAACTTCCCAGACAAGAAAAAGTTAAAGGAGTTCATCATCACCAAACTATTATTATATGACATGTTAAAAGGACTTATTTAAGAAAAAGAAGATCAAAACTATGAACAATAAATGGCAATCAAAAAATATCTATCAACAATTGAAACTAAAAATCGAACTAAGCAAACAAGATGAACAGAGACAGAATCATAGATACAGAGAGTGTTTTGATGGTTGCCAGATGGAAAAGCAAGTAGGGTAATGGGTGAAGAGGTGAGGGAATTAAGAAGTACAAATAGGTCATTACAGAACAGCCATGAAGATATAAAGTGCAGTATAGGAAATGTAGTAGCCAAAAAACTTATACACATGACCCATGGACAAGAACAATAGTACAGGGATTGCCTGAGGGAGTGGGGGGTGCTTGGTGGAGGGGTGCAAAGTAGGCAAACTACTTTGAGACAACTCTAATAACATAATCAATAAAATATAATTAAAGATAAAATAGAATAAGATAAAAACTCCAAAAAATGTAAAAAAAGAAAATTTATTTCATTCCATATATCATTTTGCATCTGTTTCCTTTCTCACATCTGTATTTCCAATCATAGTCTATCTTCCTTAGGGCTCTCTCTCTGTTACCCTGCTGTCCTTCTCCTCTTCATTTCCTACCTATATTCTAACAGGACCTATCCTTACTTGGTCTAGAATAGTCAAATATTTTCTATATGAGAGAATCCTTTTACCTTCAAATTTTCTAACCCCTTTGTAATTCAGGAAATCTCTAGTAAAAAAAAGGGGAGATGAATAATATTTAAAAAGTATCATAAATTCAGAAACAAATGATATATTTCCCACTATAATAGTCATATTTGAAAAAAGTAATAAAATGATGTATTTTCCATTATAATACACATATTTGAAAAAGAATAATTCATTTATGTTTCAGATACATAATGTCTACACATAATGCTTAAAGTATTCATGGCAGTTTGAAATCTTTGCAATAATTTTGCAGCTACCCAAGAGAAAAAGGCTTGGGAACTGATTGCCTAAACCTTTTCTCTTGGGACTAAGATTGAAGAAAACTGAGACTTTATCCACAAGGAATTAACTGACATATTTAGGACTTGATTAGATAATTCTTAGGATCCCATTTCATTATCTTTTAACAAGCTCCATTTTAATTTTAGCATCCACAGGTTTCCACTGGGGAACTGTGGCATTTTGGGGGAATATTAAACATACATATCCCCCTTTGGACTGGAGCTATCCATGTTTTACTCAAATCCTGACATCCGATCCTTTCCTAATCTGCTTGCTCATAATCTGTCTCTATTTTTTCTCTTCTCCCTTCCCTTTAAATACCCACTTTTATTTGCTTGATCTTTTTGAGCTCTTTCAAAACTATTACCCAAAATGCCACATTATGTATTTAAGTCACCTGGTTCCACAGACAAAGCTGTGCATCGATGCTTCTTTCACTATAAATACTGCTCAGGCAATGATGAGGAAATTGGCTAAGTACCTGTCAGCTCAAAAGGAAAGAAACTGGTTTCATACTCTGATAATTGTGCTCTTTATACATTTTAACACTTCGAACTTTTAGGTAAAGTCATTTCACAAAAAAAAGATAAAATAAGTAAAGATGCATACAAAAATAAGAAAGCAAAAATGCTGAATTTGGTGAAAGAGACTGGTTTCAGCAGGAGGTAGAAATGTGGTTTACCAAGATATATTGAGAGATGCCCTTTGTTGGCTGACCTCATATTTAGTGGCAGCAGAGGTTACCTGAACTGTAAAAAGAGAAAATCAGACATTCAAATTCTTTTGCTTCAGTATTTCTGGAGAAGTCTCTTAATATAAAAAGTAAGTGAATGATATAAGCAAAGCACTCCTCAGTTTAGAAATAGATTTACGTACAGGCAAAGTCAAGTCCATGGTCCCAAGCTAACTATTACCATTGTATTGGATTTCATCTCCAATGGATCTGTGGGAGTAAGCAAAGGGGGTAGGTTCTTACATCAAATAGCTGGGGAGGTGACTGAGTCCTGTCAGGGCTCAGAGGGAGCCAGGACCAGAGAGATTTAAGGACAAGGATGTCTACGACTTCAGAGTAGGACAGAAGACAACAGGAAGCATGAATTGGGAGGTAACATCACATTTTACTCTTTTAGACAAGTAAGGGAGGTAACAATTTGAGCTGTGTTGACAAAGAAGATGAGATAGGGTGAATAGTTAAGTTTTAACATAAGAAATCTTGTTTTCATAATTTTCAAATTCAGACAGCAACAAGATGTTCAGTAAGAGATGAACATCAGTACGATATAGAGCCATAAGGTGGGCTTCAGACAAAATTGTATTAACATGTATGCTGAAGTAATAAAGGTAATTGGAAGATGTAAGAGATGAGATCACCATTTAATCTGATCAATGTTATCTATTTCTGTGAGGATGGATGAATATAAAAGTATCTTTCTGAGACCAAATTTGTCTTGATATTGTCCTACACAGAAAGATGAAAGGCCTACACAGACCATTTAAAAAATCACAGCCCCTCTCTCCAGACAAGTCTGAAAATTTTCCAGTGGGAAGAAAATAGTAAAGGTATGAATATTAATGCCCACTGAAAAAATAATTAGGTAACATATTTCCAAGTGGTATTCTATAAGCAAAGTTATAATGGGATGCCAGCAAAAATATTAAAAATATACACAAAAATTAACTACAGTGGAACTGCATAATATCACAGACAAATGGATTATTGGTAGTAGCAGAGACATGAGAAATTATTTCAACCTTTTGCTACATAAAGGTTGTTTCTAAAAATAATATTTCCTAATAGTGGTTACCTAGCCTCTCCTTAAATAGTAAAATAACTAAAAATTTACTTCTTTGCAAGGAAACCTGTTCCACCTGGCAGAATAATGAATATATATGTATATATTTGTATATAATTATATATATTATATATAATATATTATATGTATATCCTTATTTTACTCTAACCTTCTGAGGTGAGAAGATAAATATTATTATTATCATACTCATTTTGTAAATAAAGGACTGAGGCCCAACCAGAATAAGTGATTTGCCCATTTTCACAAAGCTGTGAATTGGCAAAGGTGGTACTTAGAGCTCTGACTCCTGACTCAGAAGCTGTGTTATTTCCATTATGCCATAAATCCATGTGAATGCTCATTTTCAAAATAATTCAATTTGATTCACTTATTTAAATTATGTTCAATTTAAATTATAAACCACCCATACTTTTTGCTTTATTTTGTTTTTTCTTGCTTTCTTTTTTCTTCCTTTTAATGAGTTATGGTATAAACACACATACTTATGAAATATGAATAACATTTTTCTTTGTATAAAGTTACAATTTGTCCTGTAGATTTCATTCATTTTTACCTTATAATTCTGTCAACCAATAGAATCCTCATTTATTTGTGTCATGCACATGGTAAAAAGTTTGCTTCCTGTGTTCTTATCCAAATATTGAATATGGTCAAACACCAAATAAGAGAATACTTCACCACTATCAACCAGCATTTCTTTGGTATAATTATTCATTCAGCTAAAAACTAAAATCTAGCCCATTATAGACCCAAAATCTGTTCATAAGTATGTCAGGAGAAACTTGTCAAACTACGAATACTCAGAGTAAATGACATTACCCCGATCCTCAGGTCTGAAATGTTAGTTGTTTTGAAGAAATCTATTTGCCATGTTATAATTTGTCCCCAGAGAACCCATGTTGTCTTCCAGTGATCACTGCTTGCTTTTCGAAATGTTCTAGTACTTAGGCATTTGTTGTTGTTGTCAACTTAACACTTGTTTCCACATTCTATTTACAACTAGGAGAATATTGTATGCCACCAACATTGTGAAATGCCTTCTGTTTTCTACAGGATTTCATATGTTAGCAACAGTACTTCTTCAGTCATGCTATCAAGTTGTTTTAGTACCTTGCAGATAATGGATATGAATATACCAACTGAACCTCCTTCTTCACATGACTTAGGTCTTGAGCATGGAAAAAGGTATGAAAGCATAATTATGATAATTTTATTTGATAAACAAATTGAAATTTAATTAAAATTCATATTCTTCTCTTCCAATGGCCAGTCTTTCCTCCTGATTAAACATTCCTGTTAACAATCACTAGATATTATGACTTAGAATGAAAAAATAGAAATTCAGGCTAGAATAGAGGCCACAAATACAAACTATTTTTAAAAAATAGTTTTTTTAAAAAAAGTTATTTCCTACTTAGCTAAGACAGCATTAGTGTCTATCCTAAAATGCAAATAGAAAAAAAAGTTATAAGATTTTATTTTGTTCTTTAGGGGTTATATGATAACCAAAATGTAGTGGAGACAAGAAACATCATCTGAACTGTCTTACAAAATTATTTTAACACTTGCATAATACCTAGATAAAACATTAATTAAAATAAATTAAGAAAGCCATCGTATGATACTTCTTACATATTATATCTGTTCACATCCTTGATTACCTGGAAAATTTGTTTTTTTGCAATAAACTTCTCCACAATTGATGCATCAAATTAATCAGGGCTGCATGAAGTATGCTGGGACCCAATTTCAAAATTATATTATCATTCATATTTCATGTATGTAATTTTCATGTACATAAAAAGCACATAGCCCTGGCTGGTGTGGCTCAGTAGGCTGCATGCTAGCCCACGAACCAAAATCTGGCTGGTTTGATTCCCAGTACTGGCACATGCCTCAGTCGTGGGCCAGATCCTTGGTTTGGGGTGTGTGAGAGGCAACCAATGGATATTTCACACATCAATGTTTTTTTCCCTCTCTTTCTCTCTCCTTTCCCCTCTCTCTAAAAAATAAATACAATCTTTTAAAAAATAAAAAGTGTATATATGCATTCACTTTGACATATAATTATAAATATTTGTAGAAGAAATTAAAATTAAAACCTTGTGTTCAAACATATCCATGTAATAGAACTAAGTATATTCATGACATAAATTGTTTATATATCATAGCAGATTCTATACAAATACATAATTTTATTTTGTGAAGAACTGGATTTTGAGTTCTGTTTTATTGTTATACAAGGTTCAAGGCATCAATGCAAAAATATTTTTAAGTTTCCTATGCTATGACCCCAATAAGTTAATATAGGAGTTTATTTTTTTTAATTAGAGCATATCATCACTCCACTTATAACATCATGCATTTCTTCTGATGTACTCAACCACATACAAAAATATGTCACTTCCTCAGACCAACATCTCTTTGCTCTAGGAGATAGGTAAGAATTTAACCCATCTTGGAGTCAGAACAGTGGAAGGTAATTCCCAGCTTTAATACAGTTAATAATTTTGGTGGAAACAACACCCAAATTCCTTGGTGTTCAATCTGGAAGCTGATCTAATCTAGTGATATCACAGAGACTTTAGGAATTTCCTTGTCATGGTGATGAGGTTCGATATTAGTTTATCATATTAGAGTCTCAAATGATAGTAGAATAGAGGTCATAGACTCGAAAATATATTCAATGGGTAAGTTAATGATTTGGCAATATAAAATGCTGATCTTAAGATATGCTCATACAATCACATTATGAATATGCATAAGATTAGAACAAACTTTGGTTATCTCAAGATGAAGATCAGCTAAAATTTCACTATATGTGACTCAAACACCATAAAATAAATAGGCTTGATATAGATGTGCTAGAACGAGGTATAACAGAAGCAGCACAAAAATTAGAAATCAAGAAACCAATTAATTTTCTCAATGCTTTCACATGTAAACATTTCACATGTAGGCTATGCATGACTTAGTGTTAAACTGCATCACTTTCATATTTATCTTTTGTCCCTAAGAGTGTGGAAAATAGTAGCATGACTAAAGCACTGCTTTACAAAGGATACTGTTAACTGTAGATAACTTCAAAGTGGAACTTCTATATAGAAATGTATCATAAAAAAATCACAATGGAATAAGTAGTAATGCATGACTGTATGAAAAGTTGGGTTGCTTTTTTCTTCAGTTACAGGACTTTCCTCTGATCTCATATATAAAAAAAAATGCCCTGTGCATTATGGCAAGAAATACAGAAGGGAACTTGGGATGTTTACAAAGTCCACTGTATATTCAAGTTTGAATTTCTCTAGGAGTGGGTCATGAGCTCTACACTTTAAAACCCAGGTAAGCATCATTTGTCAGTACAAATAATTGTTTTGAGTCAAATGAGTCAGAGTAATCTGCGACTCCTTGCCTTATTTCACAAGAAAGTAGAACAGATTACGTGAATATATCTGTTTTACAACAATACCAACACTTTACAGAACTCCCAAATCCTTTAGTCCCTGAAAGTTTATTAGCCACCACTAGAGGGAGAAAGCTTCTCTAACTCCTAAAAGGTGTTATCCTTCTCCTACACATAACTAGGATGCTGAGGTCTTTACAGACACTGGACCCGCCTCTCTTCAGGTGCACTGAGTTGACTCCTAGTTTTGTTAAAAGCTAATATTATTAGAGAATGGAGTACATTTTGTTTGGGTACCTGTGACTAAAACTTTCACATCCCCCTAAAATTCCCTGATTTGTCTTTCTCATTCTCTAGAGATCTGTGTTTGAAAAGAGTAGCTGAAATGAAAATGTTAAAAGTGGGTCTAGCCAAACCCCTTCTGCCACCAGTGGTGAGAATCCATGATTTTATGATTCCCCCCTTTTTCAACCACACAACCACAATTACTCCAGTGCTGACTGATTTCACCACTAACATATTTTGCTTCATCCTTGTCTCCTTCCAATTTGTTTCCTCTTTCATAAGCCAATTTCTAGCCTGCTTGATCTACAATGTGACTAACTCTCTCTGTTCAATTCTGTGAGCAAATATATATATCTGAGCACCTATAGGAACTACTGTATTTTTTGGACTATAAGATGCACTTTTTACCACATTTTTGCTTCAAAAATTTTTTCCCTATTTTCCTCCTCTAAAACCTAGGTGTGTCTTATGGTGTGGACCCCAAACACATCTAGGTTTTAGAGGAGGAAAATAAGGGAAAAAATTTGAAGCAAAAAAATGTGTTAAAAAAAAAAGTGTGTCTTATAGTCCAAAAAATATGGTAAGCTATATTCTGGGATGAAACGGTAAAGTAGATGAGATGCTTGACTTTGAAGAGATGATAATATATTTAAGGCAAGACAAGAGTGCATATGAATTTTTAAAAGTTAAGTAAATGCTAAATTGAGGTACAGATATGATTCAGCACTCCCGTTTCAAGGTATGTATCTGAGAGAAACAAAATGCATATCACAAAGACATAGCTGCACTTCCTGTTCATTGTAGCGTTAATCACAATAGCCAAGATATGAAAACAACCCAAGTATTCACTGATGGATAAATGAAGAAGATTTGAGCTCTATTTTATCTATCTGCACAGAAACACACAATGGTATTTTACTCAGATATAAAATAATAAGGAAAAGAACATGTATGAATGATCCATGGACACAGGCAACAGAGTGGAGACTGACTGAGGGAAGGAGAGGTGGGCTGAGTAGAAAGGGGAAAAGGGGAAAAATATTGGCACAACAGTATTGGAATAGACAATAAAAAATAAACACATTCTCAAATTAAAAAATAATAAGGAGCCCTGGCTGGTGGAGTTTAGTGGATTGAGTGCAGGCCTGAGAACAAAAGGGTCACCAGTTTGATTCCCAGTCAGTGTACATGCCTGGGTTGCAGGCTAGGTCCCCAAGTATGGGGCATGCAAGAGGCAACCACACATCAATATTTGCTCTCTTTCTCTTTCTCCCTCCCTTCCCATCTCTCTAAAAATAAATAACATCTTTTTTAAGAAATAAGGAAATACTGTCATTTGCAAAAATGCAGATGAATATGGAAGGCATTATACTACATTTAAAAAGCTAAATAGGGAAAGGTAGATACTGCACAATCTCATTGATATGTGAACTCTAAAAAAAGTTGAAGTCATAGAAACAGAGAGTAGGATGGTGGTTGCCAGGGTCTGAAGGGTGGTGAAAGTGGGAAGATGTTGGTCAAAGTATACAAACTTTTAGTCATCAGATGGATGATTCTGGAGATATAATGTACAGCATGGTTGACTATAATTAATAATGATGTGTTGTATACTTGAGTTTGGTAGGAAAGTGAATTTTGGCTGTTCTACCACATATAAAAGAGGTTGCTATCTGAGGTGATGAATATGTTAATTAACTTGATTGTAGCAATCTTTCCACCAAACAAGATCTGCCCAGAAAAACTCTAGCCATTGCTAATATAATGAGAACAGTTTGCACCACATCAATGTAACCTGGCAGCCAAGGAGAGTAAATTAGAATATGCATGAGTGAACAATGATGACTTCACTGTACTAGTCAGTGGGGGCGGTAGATGCCATTGAATGATCATATGTACTGTGTGGCCATTGCATTCAAAATGACTGAGTGAGTACAGTAACAAATCTGCATCCAATTTTGCATTAACCTTGAACATTCCTCCACAGAAACTATTCAAATGATTCAGAAGGCCACAGCTATGGACAACTGATGACAGAGTTTTTTGGCAAAACATCAAATCAGCCAGGTGACTCAGCCCCCCTACAGCCCAGAAATTTGGTGCTCTGTGACTTCTTGCTTTTCTCAAAACTAAAATCACCTTTGAAAGGGAAGAGATTTCAGACTGTCAATGAGATTCAGGAAAATATGACAGGGGAGTTGATAGCGACTGGGAGAACTGTGTGAGGTCCCAAGGTGCCTACTTTGAAGAGGACTGAGGCATCATTGTCCTGTGTACAGTGTTTCTTGTATCTTGTATCTTCTTCTATAAATGTATCTATTTTTCATATTACATGGCTGGATACCTTCTGGACAGGCTATATATAAGTGTGTGTGTGTATACTTAAAGCTTATAAAATTTTATTAGTCAGTTATATCTCAATAAAGCTAGGGGATAAATATTAAAGAGACCATCTGTAATAATAAGTACAATACTTAGCCCAATCTATGAGAATCAGAAAGGTTTTTCTGGATGAGACAGCACCAGAACTAGACTTGCACCTGGAAGAAATAGCAAGGAGGTAACTGAGCTGTTTGGTGGGTGGGGGTCAGTTGAGAGAGAGGAAAGGAGGCTCTAGATGGAGAAAGCAACACAGACAAAGGTAAGAACCAGCACTGTTGTCCACACACATTCACGTGTTCTTGAGCAGAAACTGTAAGTGGTTGTGAATTAGTGAACGCAATGAGGTAGCAGGTCATGAAGAGTTAGCTGATACAAGGAGCTTTGACTTTATGTGGTGGATGACAATAAGCCTTTGAAGGATCTGGTCCCATTTCTAGATTGATATTAGAAAACAACAGGCCTGAGATAGTCAGGTTCATGTTTTTGCTAACTATGTAGAGTTTTGGAAGTTCTAAGCAGACTAAAGATATAATTAAGTAAAGTTACCTAAGGCAGGGAGAGGTAGGTAGTGCCAATTCTGGCTTCATTTTGGACCTTTGCCTCCATCTTCCCCCACCTAGCTGGACAAGGTTTTATGACCTGAAATTTATATAGCAAGAGTTTTAAAAGATGAAGCTCAGTCCTCTGAGATTCATATCCATGTCACACTTGGTTACAACATTTTGATACAAAGCTTTACTTTATTCTTGACCAAGCTACCTATTTTAATAATATGTTTGGGGTATGTCCCTTATTCCTGAGGGCTCTACCCTGCTTCAGCCAGCTCTTGTCCCAAGGACTCTGTTCCTTCTCTGAGTCTCAGCCTTGTGACTGAGTCTCTATTCTGATCTGACAGACCTCCCTGTGGGGCTCTCTGAGAGTTGCTGCCCTGTTTTTTCCTTCCCTGTGCTCTGCTCTTTTCTTGTTGTAACATGTTTGACCTCCCTTGGCTCTACCGCTCACCTGCTAATAAAGCTTTATGAGAACTTTTCTACACGCCACAACAGAACCTACACTCCCCAGGTATCTTCAGAAGGGCTTATCACGCAGTGCCTCCACCATCCCAGGAGACTTGTCTGGATCTTTGTCCAGTTCTCAGTTTAACTCTGCCAGATAATTGTTAGCCCAAAGTAAATTTTGTACAAATTAGAAAAAAGTTGTACCTTCCTCAAAGAATTCTACCTACAATCTACAGTGACTATAAGACATGGAGTAACCCTTGAGCTTGTGCAAATGATAACCTGCCAACTGAAAGCAGAGACTTGAACTGCAATCCCATTGCAGCCGCTCTAATCAGGGTCTCTAAGAAAAACAAGTAATAGACAGAACCAGGTAGCAGCAGGTCACGAGTAATAATAAGAAGTTGGTAAAGTTTAGTAATCCAAGTGAAGGCCTGGAGGGGTGGGGGAAAAGCTAAGAATTCAGATAAAAAAATCTGACTAATAGGCAGAATACCAGAAGCAAAAAGAAAATATATTTATAAAAAATGTTGCATAGGTTCTGCCAAATACAAAAATGACTGAGAGGATAACATGGAGACTGCAAGTGAAGGAAAGAAAACCCACTTGGTTAATACAGAGAATGCATATGTGAAAAGTGAAGCATTTCCTACAAAATTCCTTCTTGACTTGCACTAGCCAGATGGTCCTCCACAGGTAAGTCCAGCTTTGATTTGCAGGGATGAGAGACAAGAAAGGAGATGGAGAAAAAGGGAGAGGAAGAGAAATGAGAGGTAGGTAAAGAAAGGAAGATAGAAGACAAAGAGAAGGGGAGAAAAGAAAAGAGAGGAGAGATGGCGAGAGGATGGGAGGGGAATGATGGGAAGACAAAAGAAGGGAAGGAAGACTAAGACAGAGATAGACATTTTTAGCGTCATTTTGGGTTAAAAACAGCACATCATAGGATAACGTGGAAACCAGGAAGATCATTCCAGAGTTCTGAATGATAATTAGGAGATATACATTCTAGTTCTCAAATGTTCACTAAAATCTTTGGACAACCAGTTACATTTTTCTCTTCTCAATTATATCATTTTAAAATGAAATGGTAGACTGCTTAATATCCAAGGCCTTTCTGTACTATAAATTTCTACAAGTTTATCCTAGCATAATTAATAAAATCTAAAGCATGTTTTTTTTGTGTGTGTGAAGGTTAATAACTCATTAACCGAAATTATGTTTTGATTACAGTTGACTACAAAAATGTGTTCACTTGCCCTGTATTCCTGATTTTTTTTTAAAAAGTTCAACTATATCCTAAGATACATGTGACTCTGAAGAACTTGAAATATAATGATATAAACATCTTAAGGCAAATGCTCAACCTTGACCAAAGAAATAAAAATTAAAGGCTAATTTTATTAAATTTTCTAATTTTCTAAAAGTTATTTCCTACTGTGAATATAATGAAAATAATCTCATTAAGAGCTTATATTTTATACCATTTCACAGTTTACAAAACACTTGCAAACATAGTATCTCAATAAATCATAAAAATAGCTTGTGTAGTAGGCCAAGTAATTGTCAGTTATCTTCATTTAATAGATGAGACTATTTCCATATATTTATATCTCGGTTTTCTGTGTATTTGTTGAGCATTCTGAATGTTCTGTATTGTTGTTGGAAGTCTTTACTTATGACACAAATACTTGTCTATGAGTTTCAGCTAAAGACTGATCACCATGTAAAAGTTGAGGCAAATACTACAAACATGTAACTATTATCTTATAAATCATATATTTGTGTATATGAAAATAGAAGTGCACACAATTAATCCTGTTTGTATAAATTCACACTGAAGATATTTTTCTTATCTAAATATTGTTTCTTTTCTATCATAGAGACAGCATTAAAAACCAGCACTGTTTTGTGTCTTACCTAATATAAATGAAAGGCAGAACACAGGACAATTAACTTAAAATCAAGCCTAATGTTATTTAAATACATACTATGTAAATTGGATCATATTAAAATAAAGACACTCCATTTTCCATGATACTGTAGTTAGGAGATCATATGATAAAGAAAAGAATCTATGACAATCTCTTTTCTCTCTCCCAACTGAATTTTTACATCTGTGCTGCTGACATATTTACCAAGCCATGCAACATGACTCCAATATTTTACTGCATGGGTATTAAATGCTGCCCCCCAAAAGTGGTTTTTAAAAGCGATTCCTCTACCAGGAAAGCAGTGGTGTTCAACAATATGTACATATCAGAATCATTTAAAAAATACCTTTGCCCAGGCCCTACCCTAAAACTAATTAAACCAGAATTTTCTGAGAGTATAGAATGTATGGCTTTAATATTTTTAAGGTCCCCATTTGATTGTAATGTACAGCCATGGTTGTAAATTATCTAAAGCAGTCCTTCTCCTCCTTTAATGTGCTTATGATTCATTTGAGACTATTGTTAAGTGTAGATTCTTATTTATTAGGTCTTGGATAGACCTCAAGATTTTGGATTTTAATAAGTGACTATAACATTCTTAAAGATGCCCATCTGCAAAACACACTAGCAGTACTAGGGGTCAGAGGTTCTCCAAGTGTGGCCCAATCCTGCAGCATCAGCATCATCTGAGGACTACTTAGAAATGCAAATCTCAGACCCTACCAGAGACCTACAGAATCAGAAACTGTGAAAGTAGGGGCCAAGTAACCTGTGTTTTAACAAGTACTCCATGTAAATTTGGTACACCTTCAAGATTGAGAAATACTGATTTAAAAAAAGTCTGCCTATAGTCTGAACAACTGGCTGCATATGATTGAAAAACCACTAATACTTTATGCTTATGTAGCAGTTTACAATTCAACAAACTTTCCTACTTTACCTCTTACAAGCTTCCTTAAACAACCCTGTAGAGTAACTAAAATAGTTTCAGCACTTCATAAATGAAACTAAAGCTCAAAACATTTAAGAGATTTGCTCAAAGTCATGTTGTATGCAAGGATTGTTCCAAAATTAGAACCCACATCTTCTGAGTCTTACAAGTTAACTGGAAACACAGTCTGATAAGAATAGGGCAAATGGTTGTAAAGCCCTAAGTAATGCCCTAAGGGGAAGGGCTCTCTAAGGCTCAGGATGACAGTGACAGCCAGGAGAACACATTTGGGCAACCTCCTATCCCACGAGTCACAGACATTCGTAAGTGGAACTCTCGGAGGCCAAAGCAAAATGCACTAATCATTTTTGCCCAAGTTTGCTATTATATGGAATCAGCCTCAAGAAACACAAATGTTTAAACCTCACCAGCTGATTTTGTGGATGAGTGAGTCACTTTTGGTTATCTGCAACACAATTCTACAAATAATTCATTTGAAGTCAAATTATATAGAACAGAAAAATCACCTTAATATGTGGGGAGTATACGCGCAACTGTGTGTGTACATACTTCAGTGTTTTGTACTTAAAGAAACACACAATATCACAGTGTGCATTTGTCACATGAGACTTGCCTGCTGCTTTCCTCAGGCCATAAATGACAACAGGTGATATGATTCACAGGGATGTAAACATCATTTAAAAACATGTATATGGTAAGCCACATTCCTACACAATACACACTAGTACACCAGACTTTTTTATGTACCAAATATATTTAATAAAGGATTTGATGGACAATGAATGGTTCTGAAGTATCAGTAATAACCACTAAATTTTTATTAGCTTTAGTGATTCAGTTACAGAAAAAAATAAAACAAACTTATAATTGTTATAAGCTCTTCCTATAGACCTATGACCACAAAGTTTGTTTCCAAACAGTGAAGTATAAGTGGTAGAAAACCACATACTGTCTCAGGAGCTTGTTTGAGTGTTGACATTTTCTTAGTGAATGTAGGCATTCCAGATGCCTTATAAAAGGGAAATCATTTTTTCCCTTAAAATTTTCATGCAATTTTTACATTTTACAGTCAATTAATCACATCTTTTGTGTTGATTCTCCTTTTGTCCCTTAGTGCAGGAACACACAGGGAAAAAAGATGTAAATTTTTGCAAACTTAAAAATTTAACTTTCTTAAACTTAGATACGACGTTTATTACAGGTATACTAAGTGGGAAAAATGTTATCACTATAAAAAGTATTATAATATCCCATTAACATCCGGTCAGACTTGTAAAATAAATAAAATGTCAATACTTTAAATTTAAAATATTTAAAGTCACAATAATGAACAGTTTCCTCATTTTATCATATATTTATTTATGCTGTATATCCAGCTATATATGTATTTGTAATTTTTACAAAGTTACCTTACGAACAGATACATTGAGATCATGTATTTTATAATTACTTTTAGAGACATATGCTGTGATACTGAAAATATACTCAGTGGGACGGTTAAAATTGCATTTTAAAGGTTGGACTGTGACATTATCTATTTCTACTTTCCCATGACTTATCAAGAAAGCTACATGGTTTCAACCTGCCAAGATTGACCAAGAGGTGAATCTTGATGGGGGCCTGTCTGCGAAGACAGAGGGTTGGAAAGATCAGTGCCAGAACTCATCCAGTCACTGATGAACTTCTACACTTGTGGGGGTGGCAGTGAGGCAGGTGCTCCAGGTGCTGCTGCCGCCACCACTGGTCTGTGGATCACACTTTGACTCTTTTCCTTGGAGAAGGAGGATGATATTGTGGTTTCCTTCAGCTCTTAAATAATCTCATAAAGGACTTCATAAAGATCTACAATCTTTTCTGGGAAACAACTGGGCTGGTTTACATACACAAGAGTATCTTTCTTTCCATCTAATTTTGCCACGTTCATTCTGTATCTCCGCCACCAAAGATGAATATTCCAGAACAAGACCCCACCACTAGTGTGTGCCTTCCTAGCAAGATGCATATGTACATCAAAAAATCGTAGTTACACACAAACGAGCATCAATGTGCAAAAGAAACACTTGTTTCACCAAAGTAAGGCAGGAGAGCTAAATGTTTTGAGGACAGTCAGCCAAACTTCTGTCATTGCACCACCAGAATTACAAACCACCCTTGTCTCCTGTTGCCATTTCAGATTATTCAGGGCCACAGACTCACTGAGGGAGGATTTCTTCCCCTTGTCACTTCAGTTTCACAGTGCCAAATATCTACTGTGGCTTCCAATGAATCAAGTTCTCCTTCCTCTCCTCCCCTGGAAGCTCATGCTCTCAGTAAAATGTCACAATTAAAGTAGAAGCAAGCCTTTCCCAGGCTGGACTTGTAAGCAGAAACCAAGAGCACCATTCTTCACCAGGAAACTGACCCACAAAGTTTACTGGATTCAGTCAAAGAGACTGAGAAGAAGGTCAGCTAAGAAAACAAAGGAAACTCTCTCTATAGTTACTTCTGATCAAGCTCCACCAACCTAGAAATAAAGCCTTGTCCAAGGCAAGGGAAATAAAAGCGAGGGCACATTAGGTGGGAGGTCTAGGGAAGCAATGGACTCTCACAGGTGCCTTCTTTGCATGCTCTATTAGTCTATCTTCCATTTCCCAGGGGATAACTGCTTCTATATTTATTCTCTTTTCTCACTGTGCCCATTTCACACTGTAATGTCTACTGAAGTATGTTGCTAAAGATCTCCATTTCTTTTGAGCTGTGGACATCCAGAAACAGCATCTATATTATATATAGATACTTATGTAGTGACACTGTCTATCACAGATACAGACTTCTATGCATATAGTATATGCAAGTATAAGAGTACCTTTTTTCTTCTGAATTAACATTTAGATGCTTATCTAAATCTTTGCTAGCTATGGTTGAGGATATAGGAGTTGCTGACGCAGAAGGGCCTTACAAAGTTCATGGACATTTAAATAAAATCTTAGACATCCATACTACTCACTTCTCCCACACTCAATCTTATAATCAGTGAAAAATATTTTTAGGGGTAGCATAAATTCTCATAGGCTGTTTCATTGGTAAAGGGTTAATGATGTTAGGAAGCATGAATGCTAGCAGGGGAGACAACATGCTTATATGTTTGCAAAAACATTATCTGCATCATGCCCAAATCCCTCTGCAAATGGATAAATTACTTCATAAATCTTATTACTCCATGTGGATAAATCACACATGCAGGTTTACAGGGCTGGAGAGCTAGAAGAGAAAATCTGCTTTGGATAGTAGGATCTTTGGGATTCATAAACATCCAATGCTCAGGAAATGAAGAAAGGAGTACTCACACATTAGGATTTTCTTAGTTTTTACAATCTGCAGCAACACACATACACATACAACATGATATGCACAGCACACACACACACACTCCTCTCTAACAAGGCTAGAGATCCCAAAGCAGGACACTGTGACAGCCAACCAAATTTATTTCTGAGAAAAGGAAAGAAAACTTTGCTGCTCTAGGCAGCTCTGCTACAGAACTGCTCCCTGATGCCCCAGGGTTTATGCACTATCAGCTTCTTGCACACAGATTAGAGGTTTATTTTCTATTGTACACTGTTTTTTTTTTTATTGCCACAACAAGCAATATTAGCTAGATAGACAAACTGACACTGGGTCATTTTATTTAGATGAAATGAGATTTTAAAGGCTCTCCAAGGAGAACATTTTCTTTCATTCTTTTTTATTCTTCTCCTGTTTTAATTTTTGTTAGAACCTGATGGAAATTCAAGGAAAGCTAGAAAAAAGGACAAGGGGTATGTGCAGTAGGTGTAGGAAGGTTAGAAAGAAAAGAAACACAGGAAAAGAAGCTTGGAGTTTTTTTAGAAATAGAATTATGTTCAGGTTCCATCTGAGTTTCTCCAGTTCACTGTCCCTTCTAGGGGTCAAACTACCAAGGACTTAGGAGTCTTCCTTTCCAAATTTCAATCTCAAATTATATTTCAGAGTTTGGCAGAGCTGCATAGAGATAAGACTTTGAGGTCAGTAATCAATTTGAAATATCCATTTTATGCCAGGTTAATTCTTTCCTAAGCCTCTGTGCTTAACACTCCTATTCTTAAATATCAGCAATTTGGCAAGTTCTTTTTTTTACTTCTTGTTATTCTCTTCATTCTTTTGTTGATTTCTATCCACACATTTCAAAAAAGGCTCAGTAATCAACCAAAGTTCTAAGATTGATTTATTGCCTTGATGTCAATTAGAAGATTCTTCCAGCAAGTCTCCTATAAGGCTACTGCTGGGGCAGAGGAGAGCCTTGAGTTGCTTATTCTCTCTCTCACTCTTCTTCTCTCTCTCTCTCTCTCTCTCTCTCTCTCTCTCTCTCTCTCTCTCACACACACACACACACACACACACACACACACACACACACACACACAATGGCGAATGCACCACTGTGTACCACTCTTTGAGAGCTGTAATTCAACAACTCTTCTTTTTCAATTAAGGAACCCCAAACAAAACTCTGAAGTGCAAAGCACCTTCAATTACAAAAGCAAGAAATGCTACCCAAAAGTCACTAATAGCAGAGGGCAAGTTAGGCTTTCCTAGTAAGAGAAACGAGGTCCTCAGAACCAAACAAAATTTAACCAACCCTGCTGGTCCTTGACAGGGACCAGAATTCCCTTGAAATTTGTTGGCAGGTACCTCAGCCAGTCAGTAAAAGACATACACACAGACATATACACACAAACATACACAAGCCTGCAGCATGAAATGCTGGAGTTTAAAGAGACCACACACACACACACACACACACACACACACACACACAGAGCAGAAAAGTTGCCCGAAAGCCCTACCTGAGGATGGCCGTGTCCCCCTGCCTCACGGTGATGTTGTCTGTGCCTCGATTAAAATCCACGCTGCGAACAGGCAGTCCTGTGGGGAGAAGGCAGAGCAATCTCAGTAGGACCAGCGGCAACTGTTTCCGATCTGGCTGAACTCTGCCCACCATGGTGGCCACGCCGTGGTGCGGGTTGGTGTACTCTGGAAAGGTGTGCGTGAGCTTGCTGCTCAGCCGAGGGGGGCTTACAAACAGAGGGCTTTCATCAACAGCAAAGACAGACCGGCTCGGGCAGTTTGTGGTCCTTTCCACTTTGCCTCTCTCTTTTCCTCTCCCTCGCGCAGCCTCTTTCTCCCTCTGAGACTTAACAAAGCACTCATAAAACCCCAGCAAGGGTGGTTGGGGGTAAAAGTCAAAGGAACAAAATTAAAAAAAGAGAGAGTACAAATATAAAACCCTCTAGAAAAGAAGAAGAGAAGACTGCAAAAGGGAGCTGTTCTCCGTTCTATCTGTGGCTGGATGCTCCTTTGCCAGTGTCTGAGTTGAGCTCCTTCCCTCTGTAACCCACTTTCCCAGGCGGGCAGGCAGCGAGGGAGTGTAAAGAAACCCACACAGCACCAGCAGCAGCCCAGAGTCTGTCTCCCCCTCCCCCTCTCCTGTTTCTCTCTCCAGTCCCTCCCTCTCTCTGCTCAGCACCTCCCCTGCCCCCACCGATTTCAGCAGCCCCTCCACGTCATCCCCTCCGCCCTCCCCTTGGCGTGGCCCCTAGCCTTACACAACTGCCCCCTTCAGCAGCAGCCAGGCTCAATGAAAGGCCGATGCACCTTTAGGTTGTCAGGACAACAGCTCCATCTGAGGCCTGGCTGATTTCCTTAAGAAGAGTGAATGGAGCTTGGAGATACTGTGCAAGAGAAAGGAGACGAGGAGAGAGACTCGAGCTATAAAAGAACAGGAGCAAAAGTCCAGGAAAGGAGAGGGAGAGGTGAGAACAGAAGAAAAAGGAGATGGGAAGAAGAGAAGGCAAACCTTGATAGAGGAAGGCAGTGAAAGAGAAGTGCAAGGAAGCTTGCGGGGTAGAGGGGGACCTGTGCTGAAAGATGGCATGAGGAATGTAAAACAATAAACTTGACAGTGGAGTCTAAGATTAAAAGCCAAAGTTGATTTTAAAACTAAATATTGCTGGCAACTGACTTTTCATGCTCACATCTTGTTCCTTCTTTCTTCTCTCCTGTACTTTCTCTTACAGGATTAGAAACGTTTATTTTCTCTTCTTCCCTTATCCCCTCCCCCTCTTGGAGCCCCCTTATGAAAGATGGATTGGAGACAATGCTGGTATTGAGTGGTCTGGGGTGTGAATGCTTGGTTTGTCTTTTCCAAGTGCTGGCTTCAGCAGCTGATCCCTGATCCCTAAATCAACTTCACTCTTTAGGAAACCCTCACTCAGTCTCACACGTGAGGAATGGTATATTAAGGATTATTGTTTAATCCTCAAGCATGCTACCCAAGTTTCTACTGGCACTTTCTTCTCAAAACGTTCATATGCAAGGAAGGAGACATATCAGAAAGCTTGTCATTTACAGGGTGACATTAAGGCTGCACACAGCACTTCAGCAAATGACAGACAGTTTGGTATTTTCTGTTATTCCTTCTATTGAAAGAGTTGAGCCTAGTGATAAGGGTCATAAGGGGATAACCCTATTAGTCACTCATGTGAGAGTCTCAAACTATTTTTTAGACATCTCCCTCAGGACTGATGCTGAGGATACAAAATGGGAGTGGCCAGACAAGAACTTCTGATTTTATCTTTAAATTTTATTTGTTTGGATAATTAAGACATTCACGTGGTGCAAGTATGAAGTGGTACAGAATTCTGTAGAGTGAATTGTAGTTACCTCTTCTATTTCTGTTTTAGGTAACCCATTTCTCCTCTTTAGAAGCAACAAATATTTCTGTTTTTTATACATCTTTCCCTAAATATTCAATTACATATAAGTAAATACACAAATGCACACATACATATACAACGTATTATGCCACCACTCTTACTTATACAAATGATTAGCCAAGGATATTTGGGGAAAAAAACAAATATGTTTAGGAATCCTTCTCAAACCTACCAGAATACTAGCCATATGGAGGCACTTATTATGCTGACACCTGCCCTGTCTCCCCAGCATATTCAAAGAATTTATCACTGCATTTCATCAATTTAAAAGGTAGATATAATCTTTTAGATTATGAGAGAAAAAAGGATGTCCTTTTTTAAAAAAATTTGAAGGATTAGAAACAGAACTGTCAAAAATTCAAGATCGGTGGAGTTAATTTTTCTTTGTAGTATACATTATATTTATACAAATCAAGCAAGCTATTCTAAGTTGGGGCTGTTAAACAGTCCCCAGATAATATGCCAAAGATGTTCCACCACTAATTTGTAACTCAGATGGTTAAAACTTGGAACCCATTTTGCCACTGAAAAAATGGTTAAGTGGTTAGTTGAGCTAAGAAGCCCAGATTTTGTGGTTCCCAATATCAGTGGGAAAATTAGCTTGAGTGCCAAGTGGAGATGCAAATTACATAACTCTCTGCCAAGATTGCAGGAAAAGAGCACCCACCCCCACCCACTGCTGCCAACAGGCTTGAAAATCCCCGGCAGGTTTCTTCTGAGCTTTTAGAGATGAAAGGTTGGCTTAGACAAAGGCTTAGATTTAATATCTTCTTTGGGTGGGTGGTGTTTCTCCAATGTCTGGAGGAAGAAAAGAAAAACACAAATCACTGGGGCTACTAGAACATCTATTTCCATTGATGATGCTAGATGAATGGTTTCCCCCTCTAGCTCCAGTGGGAACTAGATACTTTGAGGGGAGGGATAAGATATAAAAAGATTATGAGCATCTTCTTGTAACCAGTGGACTACATTTTGAGTGAAGAAAGAAAGAAGATTTCTGAAGCAAGTAGAAAGTATGGAGGGGTGGTAGCATATTATTTGTAGGAGATTGCTTACACATGGTTTTTGGCTAACCTCCAGGTACCAGGAGAACTTGTCTGATCCTAGGATAAAGAATGAAGTTTAACAAAATGAGGTATGAAATAATTCATACTGAAGTAGTAGGAATGCAGAATTTCTAGCAAAGCAATCAGATTTGGAGTTTGTCTCTACCATCATTCTGAGAAAAATGATGTATTAAGTTAATCAGTATTGGAATCAGAATTGTAATAGACATGCCTAACCTTCCTAAGGAATAAAATCATAAGTACATGTTATACTTAAAAAATCATTGGATGTAATTAAAGGATTTTTAAAAAGATTTTATTTATTTATTTTTAGAGAGAGGGGGAGGGAATGAGAAACATTGATGTGTGATTGCCCCTCACACACCCCCCACCAGGGACCTGGCCGGCAACCCAGGCAGATGCCCTGACTGGGAATCAAACCAGTGACCCTTTGCTTCTCAGTCCAGCACTCAATCCACTGAGCCACACCAGCCAGGGCTAACTAAATGATTTTTAAAAAATACTTTCATTAAATAAAGTCCATTTCTTGCCTACTTTTATTAAACTAGTTTGACTTACTATGTGCACTGCAAGACACAAAAAGAAGACTACATTTTTTAAATGATCATAATTCAGATGGATTTCTGGACAATTTTAAAATCATGAAGTTTATTATGTAAGTTAATTATTTAACATTTATCATTTATGTCCAGCTGGCACTTCAAATGCAACTTTGTAACCCAACACTTGGCACAAAAGGGACACTCTACAGTTGATATATATAAGAATAGAGAAATGATTGAATGCCCAAGCCAATCTGCATGGCTATCTCATCATTTAAAAAATAATAAATCTGTTTGTGGGTATACTATCAACTTCTACTTCAACTTTATGTTTTCTCAGAATCCTTCCTCTTTTAAGTTCCTCATGGAATCACTCTCGTGTCCTCTCCTCTCCATAAGATCTAGTAAATTCTAATAGATCCAACAATCACTACATTTTGAGTAACTTATCTCATCCTAATAGTCACTCCCCAAATCCATTCCAATATTAATTCCTCTGCTTGCTTTCCTAAGAAACATAGAGAAAGAAGTAGGTGAGTTAATGAAATTTATACAAGCTATTTTTCTTTAAACCACTCTATACATTCTTCCAAGAGGGCTGGCAAAATGAACATATGTTCAGGTTATTTGTGAGGCGAGTATGGCTGTTAGCCATGTGAAATAGCCATCATCACCCAAGTAAAGTAATCTTAACTCCTACTTTAAAATAACATACTGCCATTCTGAAAGAGGCTTTAGAAGATTTTGGAACTCTCCAGGGACAAATGCTGCAGGAAAAACAAAAACTGGCTAATGTCGGAGCACCCTAAGAAGCATGAAAGGTGTCCTTCTGTTAGTTTTGTAAGGTAATAGGCGCATAGAAAATCCAAGTACAGCCTGGAATGTACAATTAATTTAGCTACATTGCTTGCATTTTATGCTAAATATGTTTATAATATTATTAATATACCACTCTATATTTCTATATTTGTAAGGTCTTAATCATAATAATGCCATTCCTGTACTCTACTTTCATAAGTGGTATTATCATTTCCAAATGAACTAGAAATGCATAATTGTCAATACTTCTCCTTAGGATTCCTGCTATGACATTTTCAATGGTTTCATCACAATTTAACAATGTTCAAGTATCTCAGTTTATGGTCATAAGTATGGCACTGTCTCATGTGAATTTCCTTTGGAATTTGGCTCTTTAGAATACCGTAGCTTCATTTACATGTATCCCACTGCCTAACAAAATCAATCAGCTTCAAGTCAGTTAAATATTGGGTTGGCCAAAACATTCATCTGGTTTTTCCCATAAGATGGCTCTAGTAGTGCTTAGTTATCTTTAACCTCATTCAACACAATTTCATTAGATTGTATTGTGACAGCTGTCATATCAGCATGCATTAAAAAAAAAAACTTACCCAAATTGGTGAGTCTTGTGTAACCATTTTAATATTGAAGATGGAAAAAATACACAACATTTTCGGCATATTATACTTTATTATTTCAAGAAAGGTAAATACAACTGAAATGCAAAAAAAAATATTTGTGCAGTGTATGGAGAAGGTGCAGTGACTGATGGAAAGTGTAAAAAGTGGTTTGCGAAGTTTCGTGCTGGAGATTTCTCTCTGGACTACACTCCATGGTCAGGTAGACCAATTGAAGTTGATAGCGATCAAATTGAAATGTTAATTGAGAGCAATCAATGTTATACCATTTAGGGGATAACCAACATACTCAAAATATCCAAATCAATAAAATTGTTGGTGAAAATTAAAAATATGTCTTATCTTACAGAAAAAATATGGATTTTTTGGCCAACCCAATATCATTCAAATCTTTACTATTAGAGAACCCTCAGTGATATAAAACACTCAATCTATAGTCTGCACAACTAAAATTTTTCTTTCATGAAGTGCTTTCAGTTCATGCCTTTGTGACTGATTCATTATCACACTGGTGTACTGCTTTTTTATTCACTCATTCTGTTTTGGTAGGTATCAATGCTTAGATCTGTCCAAGTTCTCAAAAGCTCCTTCTGATTCTTTTTTATTTTATTTTATATGTTATTATATTCTTTCTGTTACCATTTATCCCCCTTAATTTCCTTCCCCCAAGCAATCACCGCACTGTTGTCCATGGCCATGAGTTCTTTTCCTTTTTGTCCAAACCTTTGTGATTCTTGAGCTGCTGCTTTGAACCTCCCACACCAGAAAACTTCTTCTCATATATATGCCTTATTATTTCTCAAACATGTACTTATTAGCTCTTTGACATTCCTCTTTTATAGACTGCCCATCTTTCCACCATGTACAAGGAGGTGGCAATTGCTAAGTAATCTGCATTGCTGCTGTACTTTTTTATCCTCACATATGGGAAGAACACTGCAACATCTGGAAAGATGGCAGTAGCAGCATCCTCATTATAACAAGATGCTAATACAAGCAAGTAATCAGTCAATTATATCCTCTATTTTTGCTTGTGATAGTGACTTTGATTCCTACAATCAAAAAATAGGTCAAGGAGAAATGAGAAAGAGTGGAGGCAGGTATGCAACTCCATACACTGATATGTCCAATAGGTTTATGATTCACTTGTTTACTCAATATACTTTTATTGATATGGTAGTGAATTAAGACAGACCAAGACTCTATTCTCATAGGACCTACATTCTTGAGGCAGAAGTAGACACTAAGCAAGTAAATACATACTCAAATTATTTTGGAAAGTAAAGGCTATGGGCAGAAATGTGTATGATACAAAGAAAATGGCCTGGAGGTATAGTAAGGGTAATATATGTCTTGAAATCTAAGAAGGCAGCCATGCAAATATCTGCAAAAAGACCTTTCCAGAAAAAAGAAATGGCATGTGCAAAGGCCCTGAGGAAGGAATAGGTATGCCACACACCAGAAATCTAAAGGAAAATGATACACCTGAAATGGAGTTTGTGTGTTGTGGGAGGTAGTTAGAAAAAGCAGATGAAATTAGAAATTGAGGAAGGGATAAAATGAAAAGATTCCAAAGGAAGGAATTTAGATTTTATTTTAGTGACTTGAATGGTAAGTAAAAGATTTCAAGCAAGGTATTGACATAATCTAATTTACATTTTAGAAAGATTGCCCTGAAATACCAGATGGAGAATAGATTGTAGTAGGATAATAGTAGAAACAAGGAGACAAAAGGAAATCATCATCATCCAGTGGTAACAGGCTTGAATTGGGGGTAACGATGGAAATGGAGAGACAACTGAGGTAACTAGACTTACCCATGATCAGAAGACCCGTGTTCTCTCACAAGCGATCCACGTTATCCACATACTGGCATTCTTTCTGCTGTGCTAGTTTAATTTTGGTGTTCAATTGTAGAAAGCCAGTATTCATTAAATCAGAACTAACAAAGCCCTTCCTGGAGTGGATCCGGTGGTTGGAGTGTCTTCCCGTAAACCGCAAAGTTGCTGTTACATTCCCAGTAAGGGCACACACCTGGGTTACAGGTTCAATACCCACTCTAGATGCATGTGAGAAGCAACCAATTGATGTTTCTCGGTCTCACATCTATGTTTTTCTCTCTCTCTCTCTCTCGCTTCTTTTCCGTCTTTCTAAAAATCAATAAGCATATCCTTGGATGTAGATAAAAAAGGAAAGAAAATAACTGACAGAATGCCAAGTAGACTATAATTTATACCTTATAGTCAGGAAAAAAAAATGTCCCAGTTGGTGCTTTTCTTCAAGTATAACTTCACTTATACTTTAATATATATTTTTGCATGTTAATTAAATGTTATTAAAATAAAGTATTTTGTTACAGACTAAGAAGTGCCTCACAAGATGAGCAGATGCTATTTAATTGCTAAAGTTTACTAAATATTTTCACATATATCTATATTTATTTTGCAGGCAATAGCTACTCTGGTAAATCTAAATAAAATACCTACTTAAATATCTTGAGGCAGTAAGCCATGTAAATAACACTAATATGTTTTCTCAAGAGTTTCCTGACAATATTGAGCTGCAGGGCAAATCTATCGTTAGGACATCATATTATTCAAAGGGTTCCAGAAGTGTGCCTGCTTAAAAATGTCTTCCTTTTTATTTTCCACCCTCTCTGCTTTTAGTAATGAATGTAGGAGCATTGCTTACATGAGTGGAAGAGGATTCGAAAGATGTGTCTCATCAGTCATGTTGCCATGTATAAACCAATTCATTAAAATAATCAATATTTTTGAGACCTATCATATGATAGGCACTGTACTGAGCTCTGGGGAAACAAGGTATAAAATTGACACCCTGACCTCATGCAATCTAATGAGGGCTATGTCATTGAAAGCCCCTCTTTGAGAGGGACCAAACATCTTTGTACAAGGCAGGCTTTTCAAACCTGCTCTCCATTAGAGAGCAGAACCAAAATTAATCAACACATATTCCCAAACCTTTCTGTTACTGACCAGTACTACAAAATAATAAAATTCAGAGTTCTCATTTTCAGGGACCCAAGAACTCACAAACAAGGTGGAGATGTAAGGTGAACACACATGAAACAGAACATAAGATGGGCTAGTGCATGATCAAGGACTACATTAACAAGGAGCAGAACCAAAACATAATGTAGTTCAGAAAAAGTAATCAAGAAAGAGGCTTCTTGAAGTAAATGGTATTTTAGGTAATCCCTAGAAGATATGTAAAGAAGACAATGGAGGAAGGCAAAATCTTATGCAAAGGATGGAAAACACAACCATAGGAACACATGTGAAGCAATGGAAGTAGAGGAAGCCTTACCTGATTAGCAGGTGGGGAGGAGAGAGAGAAGGTTGGAGCGAGAAACTGCATAACTGAGAATCTGAAATTCCTGCATGAAGAATCACATTTCTCATCATTTCATAGAAGGCTACTTTAGACAGTAAAACAATATACTGACATCTGAAGGGAGATTATTTTGGCAATGAGAAAGTAAATGATAGATGAAAATTAAGTAGAGAGACAACTAGTTTAAAGGTTTGTTGGTGACATGAAAAAGGGGTAGACATCATTGATTATATACACCACTGTCTTCCAATAATGGGGAGAAATGAAGTCTTTCCTAGAGACTTTATATTAGTGGTGGAAGAAAGTTGTAGAAAAGAATGTGGGGGTTAAGATGGGAAAAAGTTACATGGGAAAATGAATGGTTTTTGTGAGCAATGGGCAGCGAGGGTTTTGGTAGGCATGCTGGTGAGTTTGGCTTTATTTTGTATGCAAGGTGGAGCTTTTAGAAGTTTTCAGTAAGCCAGTGACATAATCAGACCAGTGTTTAAAAAGATAACTAACTGGCAATGAAGTGGAGATGAATTGGGACAAGTCAAAGTCAGAAAAGAACAGTTACAAAGTTTTTAAAATAGAGTGGGCAAGAGATGACAAAAGCAGGCCACAGGGCAAAGACAGTGGAAAGAGAAAAGGGGCAAAGACTTTTAGAGGAATTTTGTAGGACGACTGATGGGACTTGTCAATTAATTGGATGTGAAAGCTGAAGAAACAGGAAGGGCAAAACAGTCCTCTCTCTCTCTCTATTTTTTTTTCTTCAAAGACTGGGCTGATAAAATGGGAAAGTGGAGTTAAGAAGCTAGTTTCACAAAAATTTGCAAATTCTACTTTTAGAATTCTGGGTTGGTTCCTAAATTGGTACTTAAATAGCCTGTACCTCCAGATGGGCATGCTCAGGAAGTTGTCACAGGAATATGACATTGTTCACAGGATGCTCACTGTCTTTGAGTTCTGTAACAAACTAAGTCCAAAAATCAAGATTTTTCTCCCATATTTTCCTTGTTTTCTCTTTCTTTCTCTAATTTCTCTTTATAACTTCAATATGGATATAAAACATTGAGCAAGTGACATAATTGTCAGTAATATGAACCTCATTTTGATTTTTAAGGACACATATGCACATTAAAATTAACTGTTTGTATGTTTCAAGAAGAAATATAATCTGGACTTGTCTCCCTCTGCTGGTTGCACAATGAGGTAGCATGGGTCTTTTTAAACCAGAGTAATAGTAGAAATGGAAATATCCAATAATAACTCGTTAAGCACACACATGGGACTTTGCAGTTCATAATACACAGTGACACACATATTTTATCTTCACTGTAACCCTGTGGATAAACTCTGCAAATATTATTACCCCACTTGTCAGAAAAACACTTTGAGACTCCAAGCCATTAAGGTCGCATACGAAATTAGAGAAATTGGAGGAAAATCAGGAAGTATGTGTAATTAAACGTATTGAACAATGTTAAAGCTGGAAAACACCCAGAAGATCTTCTTGCTTAATTTCTCTATTTTAGAGCTGAAACATTGACACTTATAGTTTACAGATTTATTTAGGGTCACTGAGATTAATATTCAGAGAACACAATTCTGAGAACAGTGCTCTTTCTTTTGTGCCATGCAGCCTGCTTAATATCATCAGGATGTTAATCGTTTATACTATGGCTAAAACATTTACACAAGTAAGCTGGGTTGTGCATTACAAATGCCTATTTCTCTAAGGCTAGCTCTACATTGGCTCAGAATAATCCATAGCAATGTTAATTTTTAAGCAAATAAGACACAAAAACAAATGTACATAAGCTGAACAAAGAGATAATAAGGCAAAGACCAATCCCCAATTACCTGTTTGAATATACCTGTGGTTTTATACCACCTGGAGCTCTAGAAACACAGTCAAGGTTTGAGACGATTTTCAGAGATCCCAGAATATTATAAATTGTGTCAGCAGAAGAACTGGGGAGGAATTCCTCACTTTCTAACTTTCCAGGGCTCCTTCTCTTCTTCCTTGTATGCCCTCCATAGAGAGCCTACTACAGCTCTCTAGCTATTCACCAGACATACTACTCTCCAGTTATCTCCATTCTTAAAGGAGAGTCCCATTCTCTCTTAGCAGAAAACAAACTGATTAAAATAATGTATACTTGTGTGTAACTTGTCAATAGCAACACCTGAAGGGATATGAACATTATGTAAGAAGAGTCTCCAAAACCCAATACTTCTCTAATAGTAAAATATGTAAACAATATATTTTTAAATAAAAGAGTCCTTTTGTAACTTTTGTTTCTTACTGACAAGACATAAAGGACTTTGGGCTAAAAACTTTGAAAGTAACTTAAGAGCTCTAAAACTAAAATTTAAGAAAGGAATCTACATAATGTTAATCTATTCAATCATAATACCTCCCTCCCCCCACTCACACAGAAGAAAACTCACCATAGACCGTCAATTCAACACAATGTGCCTATTTTAAAATGTTGTTATACAGGTAATAGATATTGGTCAGAAATACAAAAATAATAATATAGTAAAATTTGATACAATACATATACATAGATATAAACAAATATAGATAATATTGAGAGTTCTAAAATATAGACAATGTTCAATACACTTAGTAAATATTCCCAATACCCATATCTAACAATAACTTATCAGTTAAAATTTTCACACAGCTTTTTTTAGCAGCAACATTAAAATTAGAGTCTTTTTATCTTTAATGGTGTTCTCTTTTTCTGTTGTAAGAAAGCATGGCAGAGTATTGATCTTAGGATAGAATCAGGTTGGTAAGTGGCTTTAGAAGCCTTTTGTGATGTTTGAAAGCAATGAGAAAGAGCAGATAGGACTATTCACTGTTCCAGAAAAAATAGGTTATAGGTAGAGCTTTGATCTAGGAAATATCTAGCTTGGATATCAGGACTAGACAGTTTTAGGAGGTAGAAGAATGGAGAAAATAATAACCAGGTGTGAAAATTTGTATTGTGACAGTACTAAGTGAACAAGAGGGAGTGTGAGCCAACATAGGCAATAAGAAAAAATAAGGAAGTAAAGGGCAACTTGTAATGTGGTCAGATGTTTCTTAAAATAGGACATTTTTATTCATCAGCTAATGTGAGACCTTCTAATGCTGGTACTCATTTTAATGCATGTAGTGACTGAGTAAAATGATTTTTCTTGGGACAAAATGACCACCCTGCTATTAAGGGACAATACTAAGTGATGATTTGCAACTTCTTTCCACTCCTACCAATTTGATTTACATTATTTCTGGTTTATGATATTCTTAGCAATAACTGGTTATTTAATTAGATAACAAAATTTTACTAATTACTTCCTGCATAAAGGGGTACCCTGAAAGATCTGTGAGAACCATTTAGTGTAGCCTCTACAATAAGGTTTCTCTGTAATAAGTGATTTTAACCTTGTTAGGAAAAAAAGTAATACATTAGTGAATGATTCAAAACCAGTATACAATTAAATCTGAAATATTAAGAAAAGAACTCTAAATGAAGAGAAATTCAAACATGGGAGATCATTTCAACCTTCTATGTGTTAGTCAGAATACTCGGCATTGAGGTCACAAAGATGCACAGAGAAAGATCCCTCCTCTCAAAGAGTGAACATCCTTGAAAGAGGTGCAAACAGTTGGGCAATGACAATGAGTACGAACTATGCAAGTATCCACATGACACTGTGTCTACATAAAGGAAGCCATCCAATCCAAACGAGAGGAAAGGCCTTCTGAAAGAGATAGTAACTGAGTTCTGTCCTAAAAGAGGAGTTGGGGATGGAGTCTTTAAGGATATCTGTGGTGTTAACAGTTGGAAATGAGTGTGGAGTAAAGTTCATAAGGGTCAAGAAGGGGAATAACTCCTGACTTAGGATGCAACATCTTGAGGCAGGGAAGAAAGTGTCCCTGACCAGAAAGGGTCCATGCTGGGTAATAGTAGGAAACTTAATGTAGATAAAAAGAATGGAGATGGATTATAAAAGACCTTAAAAGACCAAAAGGAGGATATCTAAACTTAATGCATTAGTAAACAAGAAGTGTTTTATTTTCTTGGGCAAGTTCTTGAAAGTGACATTCAGTATAGCAGTTGTATTAAATGGAGCTAGGATATTGTCTCAGTAACTCAGGCTTAAAAGGTAATGACTTTACAGTGAGGGTGAAGAAGGATGTAAAACATATAAAGGAGAGTGAAATGGAAATGTTGACTGAATATATGAAAAGAATAAGAAGATATCCAAGATGAGACATATGATCCACCCCCCCTCCACCCTCCATCTCTGAAGAATGGATGATCAGTGATAGTGATCCAGGAGCTGAAACAGCAGAGAGAAGTGTTTGGGAAAATGGTGAGGGCAGTAACTAAGCCTTCCTAAGCATAAGGCTTGCTATTTGGTTAGGTACTGCTACTGAAGGAGTGCTTGTTAATTGGTTTTGCTGCATTAGCACAATCTGTATGAATTTCCCAGATGTGCATAACTAAGAAACTTAAAATTTAAAAAAGAAACCATATAACCCTTTCAGTATAGATGCTTCTATTTATAGTTACTCATAAATAAATTAGCATTAATTACTTGCTAATGTCCATTCTCTAAAAATGTGTACAAACTTTGGAACAAATACATAATACCTGAGCTGAAGTGGACCTTACTAAAATTTGATTGTCCTAAATTTCTGTTTAATATAACCTTAGATTTTATGTTTTTCTAGTTCTCACTCCAGGCTCTGCTCACTGGATTTGATATTTATCATAATCCTCTGCCCCTGAGCTTTTTATACCTTTCCTTATTCTAACCTATTCCTAACTGGGGCCAGGCCATTAAAAAAAAAGTCTGTACATTCCAAAGCACATTTTGAATATCAAATAAAGTTATAAAATAGTTTTTCTAATAATAAATACATAATGAGCTCTATGTTGGGAATGTTAGATTTGTTTTTAAATATTACAGAAGAAATGTACAGAAGATAATGTACATTCTAAATATGGACCTGGGCTTTAAGAAAGGATCCAGTATTAAAATAAAGTTTGTGGAGTCATCAGGATCAAGGTGAGATTCGAAATGTGTGTGTATGTGTGTGTGTTTGAGATAAAGAGAGAAGGAAAAGAAAAGCAGTCTAAGAACTGCACTTTGGGTAGGGTTTGTGGTGTTGGAACAAGAAAACAAGGAAGAAGCAAGGAAATGTCCCTAGAAAGCAGCAGGTCCAGAGTGAATCTCCTTTCATTTGTAGAACACAAAGTACTTTCACAGTCATTTGTCTTCACCTGACACCCTATTGCACTCCAGAGAGCTCTTTGGAAGAAAAATGTTATAGATGTCAGATATTAAGATAATAAACATAAAAATAATAATAGATACTCAAGTCCTTTAAATAGAGTGCTGCTTGTATTCATCACTAAGTGGTTTGGATCAATATCAAAGAATAATTAGAACCCAGGGTAGACAAAGCTTAGGAAATCCTAAGCAGTGAGATGATAAACACCCCGAGGAAAAAAAGGTGGTCTCC